>VYXC01009087.1:2373118-2391367 GCA_013397175.1 Platysteira castanea | reverse complement strand
TTTTTTTTTTTTTTAAAGCAGAAGAAAATTAACTAAGTCCTAAGATTCTGCATCATATTACTCCTGGCTTGGTCCATTAAGTTGATTTTTCTTCATAAATCCTCCATGAGGAATTTTAAATATTGACTCCTCAGTGGCTTTCTGTAGGGCTGAATCCAGATTGCCTCAGACAGCTGTTTCACCAGCACCTCAAGCCACTGGTGAGAAACAGCTTCTGGGTTTGATAGGGAGTTTTCAAGCTGGAGTTAT
This sequence comes from Platysteira castanea, assembly GCA_013397175.1. Classification (NCBI taxonomy): domain Eukaryota; kingdom Metazoa; phylum Chordata; class Aves; order Passeriformes; genus Platysteira; species Platysteira castanea. Next base: position 2,391,118 of record VYXC01009087.1, on the reverse strand, counting down.
TACAACATATGGGTGTGTTGCATCATTCAGAATGCTTTTTATAACAAAATGAAAGAAAAGTTCCAGTTTATCCTTAGATCAGCTTCCATCTCCTTTCTCCCTGAGTGATTGTGACTGACAGACCAGAGTTCTTTTGGGGTTTATTTATTGACTAAAATAGGCTGGACTTTTTTGGTTTAAAAGCTACCCTTTAGTTTTCCTAAAGGAAAGAGCAGAGTACCACCTCATTTTCCTTAAAGAGACCCCTGGATTTGCATCCATTAGGTTTCTTGTATCTAATTGTCTGCAGCACAATGAAGCTAAAAGTGTACCCAGAGGATGAAAATGGAGAGACTTGCACTGGAGGAAGACGTTGTGTCCCACAGCTGAACGAGCAGGAGTAATGAACACTTCCAAAAGTTCCCTGCTCTGGAGCCTCAGGTTTATCACTTTCCTCTTAAGAGGGGAATATTTCTGCTCTTTTGGTTGAGTGGAAAACCTGAGGAAAAATTACGAAGACTCAGAACTGATGTTGCTTCTGAACAGAAATGAAACATTTAATTTATCATGTTGCTTCGCTCAGCACGTTTCTGTGGGGACTCGCCCACTGCATACAGAGACTGCAGGCAGAGAAATTGCTTTGGCTGGGGTGGGAGAGGTTCATCCCTGTGTACATTCTTCTTCAACCCCAAAGTCTGTCAGGGAGGAAGAGCTACAGCAGTTTGGTCCATGCTATATTCTTGGGGGTGGTCCTGCTTTCAGCCTTCTTAGCGATCAAAAACACAAGGGTCACACAGAAATCTGCTTCTGGTTTGGGGGGAAAAAAATCTGTTTACAGCATTTCTTCTGTGTTTACAAAGGGGTTTTAGTACTGGGATTGGTGTTTCCCAGTATAGAAGAAAATGGGAGTCAGTTAGATTTTCTCACTGTGCATCCTTTTCTTGGCCATTCTCTTCCTTTTAAAATTATAAAGCAAACAGATTTTTTAAGACAAAAAAAAATGAGAAGGGCACACAAAGAGTAGCATCTGTCTCACAGCCTTCAGATAAAATTTGCGGAAAACAACTTGTTCTGATACTTTTCAGCATATGGAAAATTGGCAGGTATTAAGACTCTCATCTGAAAGGAGCTCTCATCTGAGGGAAGATTTGTAGAACCTTACCTCAACATTAGATCTCTGCTCTCTGTCTTTATTAGGTACATTCAGCTCCGTAAAGGATGAGCTACACCTTTGTCCAAGGGAGAGCCAAGAGCAAATATCTTTCTGCCCCATGAGATCAGAATTTTCCACTGTGGGGAGGCAAACTGTTCTTGTCCCAAAGAATGTGGGTCCCGGACCTTGTGCTCTATGACATCATCTCCCCATTTAACTTGTCTAGTCCTGAAACTGGGGGATACGTCAAAAGATGCATTTTCCTCAAGAAAGAATAGGGTTGTTATAGAAATGCCAATAAAAGATATGTGTCTTGTATAAGTGGGGGAGAGGAATGGAATATCAAAAAATTGAGCAAGTGAAAGAAAAAAATACCAGTAGAGTTCACAAAGCTTTGATTTGCTGTTTTATCACTGTTTCTTATTTGTAAGATTTTCTTTTTGCTTCCAGTAAAAGGCAGGAGTCAAAGATGAAGCTGATAAGCCAACGTCTATTGATGATTGTATCAAACAGTTTTACTGGGAAGAAAAACATAAGAGAAATGGCAAATCAAGATTAAGATTGAAATGGGAAAATCAAGGCAGCAGAAGACTAAATATCCAGACTAGGAGAGAATATATAAAATTACATGATCTGTAATCCTTTCTTTCATGTTAGAGAGAGTCAGTGCTATACTAGGGGGAGGATAACAAGTGACATGATTTACGTCTGTTATTTCAAATGTGAAAAGAGCAGCTGAGAGGTCTGCAGTGAGTTCTGCAAGCTCAGAGCAGCATTGAAGACTGAAGTTAGAAACTTTTCTGATTTTTTTTTTTAAATTGTATTCCAAGCGTGGGTACTTGCTAGAGCTGTTCCCACTTCTTCTTTCTGAGGTATTTATTCAGTAATTCCAATTAACTGTATTCAGCTTTTTATGCTAATTCTTCTGTATTTTTCTCCTGTATTCCTTTTCTTCCTGTCTTCTCCTATGGGACTGCTGTGCTCGTGTGTCCCACACAAAGGCAGGCATGTCACCCCCTTTTGTACTCAGTTGATGTGAATCACTGTAATTTGTTGTATTTACCTCCAGACAACCAAGCAGCAGCATTAAACCCCCCATATTGTTCGAGTCTAATAAACTATTTTAAAACTGTCTTATCCATTGCATCTTTCGATCCTCTTTATTAGTTTATTGAAAATCCAAAATTGCTGTATTACCATTTCTCTGTTTCATATTAAAGTCGTATTGAAACTCTTGAATTTAAAATGTTTCATAGAGAACAAAATCAGTAGTAATTTCCATATTTTTTTTTCCAAATTTTATATTCTTATTCTGTGGAATTGCTCTAAAAGAGAAATAGAACACGTTTTTAATGCACCATCAGAAAGGTTCATAAAAATGAGCAGTTTTCTGTACTTCACTGTTATTTATTCTGTTTTTGCCAAGTTCTGCTCCATAAACTCATGACTAATGATAAGTAAAACAGATAAGATAAGCAACACAAAAATAGACCTTCTCTCCAATAAGACATGCTACATTATCCATTCAAAGAACTTCTATAATGACTAACCAAAGAATGGTTCATGGAACATCAAAGGATTTAATGAACCACCCAAATAAATAAAACACTGAAGTAGCCTCAAACTCCCAAAGACAAAGTAGCTTTCTTACAGCAATTGTATATACCAGAGTAGATACCAAAAAATTAAGTGCAAACAGGATTTCACATTTTTATTGTGAAACACATGAAATAACAACGTGCCAGCCAGTCCACCATGGCAACGTTAAGATTTGCTGCCTAGTTGCAGCTTAATTTTAGGAAGGTACAATTATCCGAAAGATGACAGTTTCCAGAGGTTTTGTTTTAAAAAGTTTGATCCCAGGTTCTGTGTCTGCACCGTCTCAGCACTGCTGTGAAAGGAGGCAGCAGGCCCTGCTGAGGAGGGGGGCACACAGGCAGCAGAGAGAGACTTGGGTGCATCCAAAGAAAGGGCTCTGCACAAGCACAGTTGTATTCCTGGGTTTTACAGAGTCTGTCTTGGAGAGAGCTGTTCAGGTGGAGAACATCCAGCATTCCTAAAATCTGCACTTGCAACACAATGTGTTTCTTTAAGCATCGAAGGAGTTGCTGTGCCTGTGCCGTGACGGGCAGTGTTAGACCTCAACCAGTAAGGGACAAACGGGAACCTTGGCTCTTTTTCATGAGTTGTTTGACTAAAGCAGATGAATTCAGCAAGACTCCTGCAGCTGGTGGATGTGTTACCGGGGAGTTCTCGGTACTTGTGGCATCCCTCTTGTTTGAAGCCATGTAGGGCTCAAATGCTGGATTTGTTAGGAAGCAGTCTGGCTTCACAGGATTGTTTTGTTTTGTGAGAAATGAAAAGTCTCATTGCTGAAAGCATGATTTGAGCTGGAAAGGTGCTTTTCTGCTTCTTTAGGATTACAGTTATTTGGATGTTTGAGCATTGTATGCGTGCTCATCTATAATTAATTTGTTGTTGTTATCATTGAGGGATTTTATACCTTGTTCACTGAAATTAATAGAGGGTCACTGTTCAGTGTTTCCAAGAGAGGCACAGCTCTAAGTACTAAAGAGCTTTACACAAAGTCTGAATCTGGTCTAATCAGAGGTTGCGTCCCCTCATACCTCACCACTAAGAGGGTGGCACTGCTGCCATAAGAATTGCGAGTGCAGAGCAGCAGGCCGCTTCCCTTCTCAGGGATTTTACAGTCTGAACAGAAAAAAAAGAAATAATTGGAAAATATGGCTTAGGACCAACAAGTTTGTATGCAAATATCAATTTTTGAAGAGGATTTAAAGGCTAAATAATTTCCTTTTAAATATTTTGGACAGGGCTTAGTTAAGAAGGCTGAGAGAGTTAGCAGAGAGAGTAGAAGAAAGATCCAAAAAGGCTCATAAAAAGGGCTGAGGTCACCAGAAAATTACTGTGAAGTTTTCTGAGGTCTCCTAGATGAAGCCAACATTCAATTTTCTAGTTGTCAAACTAGAAGTTATAGTTTCAAACAAGAATTCATACTGTCAGTACCGACTTAGATCCTAGGGACGTCAACTTCCCTGTCCCATGCAAGAGTTCCCACCAACTCTACAGCTCCTGGCAGCATTTCCACAGCTTGTGGTCTCCTAAGTGTGTGGGGTTTTTTCTGTCGCTGTGGGAACAGAAGGGATAGTTTACTTTCTCCTTTCTGAAAAGTGGCATTTTGCCCCTCACTGATGGAGATCTGTGGCTGTGTTTAAGAGGCAAGGTGCTGTGTTGCCACTTTGGTGGAACTGTGATTGTTGAAGCACTCTGTGTGTGTGCTCCTGCTGCAGATGACAGCTGTAAATTAACCTGTGAGAATGGAGGGAAGTGCATCATAAATGAGAAGGGGGATCCCCGGTGCCACTGCTGGCCGAGCTACTCTGGTGAAAGGTGTGAAACCAACCATTGCTACAACTACTGCCAGAATGGAGGAACCTGTGGGGCCTCTCTCCTTGGTAAGTATTTCTGAACAGCTCTATCTTTCTGTTATACCTGCCTTAAATGTTTGGATTTCTTCCTTTTTATGATATTTTTTCTCTTTTTTATTTGCTTTATGTATACTTAAACAATGTGAAAAATAGCAGCATACTCCATACATATCCTTTGTAATAAATAAGGCTCTTCATTCACTTATCTTGGTGTTTCAGCACAGTTAAACTGTATACCAGAAAAGGGAGAATATAAATAAATATTCAATGTAAAGACTCACATGTTGAGGTTTAGCAGTGGAACTGTAAAGGAAAATGTCCAGTCAAACTACATCTGCAACAAGTCCATACATCTTGTTCTCTCAATTTGTAACAATTCACCCTCTAAATTTATATGTGCATACACAGAGATATTTGCCTAAATACGTGACCTCAATCCTTTACCTTTGTCTTACTGGAGTTCACAAAATAGGAATTTTACTCATCGAATTCTCAGGAAGACTTTGTTGATGAGAACTCAGATCCCTCATTTTCCTGAAGGAATTTGAAATTAGATTTCTTAGGTTCGGGGGGATTATCCTGTTAAAAAGCAGGAATTTGACAGCTGGTCTTTGTCCCTAATACATTTTTGTATCTTGTATAATGTTTGGGCTAGGGAGGAAAAGTGTGAAAAGAAAGACTCTAATATGTAGCAATTGTGTGAGAAAGGAGAAATAGAATTCTGTTTTCTGCTTCAAGGAATATTTAAATATTTGATTCAGAATCCAAGAGCTGGAGAAGAGTTTACTGTCTCCTTCTCAGAGGCTTTGATCTGCTTAAGGGGTTGTGAATGGTTTTCTCCTGTGTGATGAAGTGACCAGCACCCTGACCTGTGAAAGAAAAGTCCAGGCACCTGACCTTGAGAAGTTTGTGACTGTTCAGCACAGAGATTCCTCCGTGTAAGGCAGAATTATGTATCTGAGTCTCTGTGGCAGAGGGGCTTAGATTGTAAGGATTTCCTCAGCACTCCTTACTAATTAATATTAGCCTATGTAGTTTGGTAATTTAGCCCCACTCGCTGACTTCTCTGGAGCCTCCTCCCATTGCCTGAGGTGTGGTGGCAAAATTCCAAGTGAATGCAAGTCTAGTAATTTATTCTTTCAGTTCTGAGTAGTTGAGGGTTAATAATGCTGTTCATAATAATGACTAAATATCAGAAAATGAGAATTACCTGTACTGGAGTTTGATGAATTATACTTTAAACTGCTCCTAACAGCTGATGGAACTACTGACACAAATGATAAGCGGCGATTTTTATCAATGTAGTGAGATCAATACATGCTAAGTGAGGACATGCGAGTGTATGGAAGTGATGGTTTAAATGGCATGCAGGACTTCCTCATCATCTGAAGAGAGGATGTTTATTCCCATATTTTTACACGTCTGGCATCTAATTGATTCTTTTGTGGGGTTAAAAGGCTTAATAAAATTAATAACTTGGCTCCTGGAGCTCAGCTCTGTTGTGAGTCCTGCAGAGACTCCAGGGTTTATTTAATCCTTTTCTTTTGGCAGTAGCCACAGGGCTCGCTCACCTCCAGCAGTTTGTTTTCCCTCTCCCAGGCAGCTCAGACTTGCTGTGCTCACACAGCTATGCTATCACATGGATACTTTTAATTTTCATTTTCCTGCTAACTCCAGCCTCTGAAATCTCTCAGCCTTGCTGAAACAATGAGTGCAGTAGGGTTTGCCACCAGTGGGTAGAGGTGATACATAAGCAGGGTCTACAATCTGCCTCTGTTCAATTCTTAACGTGGATCTGGGGAGGCAGGGATCAGCCTGGGAGGGCAGGAATCAGCCTGATGCTCGGTCCCAAATGGACTGACATGTCTACACTAAACTGCATCAGGAGAGCCAGCATGGGTGTCACCACAGTCCACATTTCATTGTTCAGCTGCCTGATTTGGGGGAATCTGAACCTTTAACAGCAGCTAAAGTTAATTGTAGCACACATGACCAAAGTGTGCCTGTAAGAGCTGAGACCAGCACAGAGCTGGTTCTGACGGCCATCCCTGCTGACAGGAGTATTCTTCTGCTGTGCTGGGTCCCTTTAGTTTCATCAAAATTTTAAGAGTCATATTTCAAGTTAACCAGATGTCCGATCTGCCATTTCCAATTCATGAGGGTAGCCATGCCTTGAAGCCCACACTATAATGTGTGGCTGGAAATGTGGAAAAAAGACCTTATAGCTTTCTAAATCACAGTGACTCCATCCAGTATTCCAGATAAAATTTTCAAGTTGATGTGCATCTCATCTTCCTTGCATGCCTAGCCCCTGGACGCTGTAAATATTCTATTAAGAAGAAGTCTCTATATTTTATCAGGCTGTATTTCTTATCTGTATCAGTCCATAAATCGTGTGTTACTGAAACAAACTAGCATGTCAGTGAGATGCCCCTTGTCACAGTTTAATCTAACCCATGATATGCTAAGGCTGTTATGTATTTTACAGAGAGACGTTACGCTGGACTCCCCAGAATCATTGAAAAATATAATTAAGTCAAGACAGCTTAATTCCCTGAGTGTTTTTGTAACAACTATTTCCTCTTTCCCATCGAATACCCCACTGTGTGTCCTTCAGTCCTTGAACTGGGCAGGGCACTTGTAGCTGCAGGGGATGCACAAGCCCTTTGCAAGTGGACTGAGGGTGAAATGCAGACAGAGCAGGGCTCCTTCTCCTTGTCTCAGCCTTCCAGGCAGAGCTGGCCTGCTGTGTCAGGCTCATGTGAGAGGTGGTAGTCTGCGTGTTACTTTATTCCTGCACATTTCTATGTGTGGGAATGAAAAGGTTCTTTATTACCAGGAACTGCTCAGTTTCTCATTAATGGTTTTAGAACTTCAGCATTATATTTTGTCTAGATTTATAGTTTGTCCTACCAGGTTGATCTGTCTGATAGCAATAGAATCACAGAATCATTAAGACTGGAAAATACCTCTAAGACTGAGTCCAGCCCTTAACCCAGCTCTGCCAGGACCAGCACTAAACCGAGTCTACAAGTGACACATCCTTTAAATCCCCGTGTTCCAATAGGTACATTGCAAACACATGTTGGTAAAGAACTCCCTCAATTTCTGTGAAGTATAGGATTACTATTTTAAAATTAAGTCAGCTCAGTATCATTTTGCTTTGATCTGCTGTGCTACTGCTGTCTGTGTGTGCTTCCCCCTGTACTACAGTGCTCACAAACACCTCAGCAAGCAGCACTCATACTTCTCATCCATTATACATGACTCATCAAACTGACCTGCTAAACTCATGCACTCAAGTTCCACAATATTTTCCCAATTTTGCCTTTCTTTAAAAGTGTATTTTTGTTCAAAATTATGAAGATTTTCCTCTGGAAGTTTCAGAAACCATGTGTGTGCAAGTGCCAATCTAAACCCATCTGCAAAATAGAAATGACCTGTGATCATTTCGGCTTGCTTGACCTTCTCTTTCTTGGAGACTTGGGTTGTCCTTGTCAATTCCCACATTATTCTATCAGCTTTGATGCAGTTGATCTCACAAGTGTCATTTTACACACACGGCCTCTGGAGAGCTTAGGGTCTGCCAGCAATTTCAGCCTCATGAGATGATGCTTCCAACGGGTCCCCACAGCTGGAAGCTTCCCCAGGAGTCAGGGAATTTCCTTACTGTTCATTTCTGGCTCAAAAAATGAGGAGGGTATTTCCTGGGAATGGACCTTGCCTCTTATTCTGATCCAAATAAAATGATGCAGCGGACAAAACACTCTTCTGGTGAATGTGTGTGTTCTAGTGAATGTGTAAATCCTCTTCTCTTTCCCCACCTAATATAGAATAGTAATGTGATAACTAATTAAGTAAATTGCAGAGTATTACTAATTTTTTAAAACATGATTGTGCTAAATCTTTGCTGGATGTGTTAAGTTGTAGAACCTCATTATCTGCACACAAATGTTAATTTGTTAAACAAATCCCACTGGCAATTCAGGGATTATTCACTGTTGGCTTACTTACTGCTAAGCCTTTTGGCAAATTCCTATGTGAACGTTATATAGCCAGAGATTGGAGCAGCTTTAATTAAAATTTATAAGTTTACTACGGTTGTATTGAACTACAATAATTGAACAAAGAAAATGTCATCAGTTAATTAAAAGTACACATCTGAGACATGTAATTAAAAGTTTGGGTGTAATAATGAACACTTTCCAGTAAGCCAAATTAATGGGAATTTGGGAAAAAAGTCAATGTTACCATAAAAACACACTTTGTTTCTTCATGTAGTTTTAAGTAAAAATATTGCATCAATAGTTTGCTGGTTGTCTCAAACACATTAACTAAGTTAACTAGTTCACAAAGTCAGATAAATCCCTTTGTACTATACAAAAAGTATGTCTAATCATACAGAATTGTGATGTTTGTATCAAAATGAGTAAAAAAATATTGTCTTTCCACTAAATGAAAATTGATGAAATATTCTGAAAGAATCATTGTGTCTAAAACAGATATTATTTTGTATTCTATTTTATGAGCAAAACAAGATGATTTGGTGCATACTGAAAACACTGTCAGTGAAGAACCTGGTTTTTTGTGGTGTCAGGCAGGACAAGGACTGTGGGAAGGATGAGGGTGGTGTTTCACTGGGTCTGATCTTGGGTCCCAGCAGAGCCATCACCACCAGCCTTGGGAAGAGCAGCCTCCGAGAGTCCTCAGAAATATTTAGAAAGTGTTCTTTTCTCCTTTTCAATAACACAGAGAGACTGTGTCTGTTGGGATAGATCCCAATCAGCTCACCTACTAATTATCTTCAATAATGCAGCTTCTCTCCACTCCCATTGTTTCAGTAAAGCTAATTATGGTTCATCAGCCACACAGAAATGAATCATTGTGATTCCCACAGACTGCTGATAACAACACCAAAGGCCAAGATATTGCTTACAGAAAGCTCATGTAGAGCCACCTCATTTTCTTTAATAGTGACAGCAAGTTAAATCTTGAAATTAAATGTGCATATTCACACATAACAACTTAAAATCAGACACTGCTGGTAGTGAATTTACCAGTGACTGGAGGAAATAAATAATGTAGGTCTTGATGAAGACATTAATCTGGATGTTCTCATTTTTCAAATCTTGCGGAAAACTTACAAAAATAATGCTATTGACCTAGTTCTTAATTATTTTTTCTTTTTTTTTTTTTTAATTAGTGTGGTTATTAAAAATGCACACCATTTCTCTGTTGCTTAGGCAATAGCATGAATGAAAATCAATCTCCTTAGAATTCTGATTCTTGCAAAATAAATTTAAATATCAGCTTAAGATATATGAATGAATTCCCAAAAGAAGTCACCAACATATTCTCTAGAAGGTCAAAGAAGATATTTATGAGCAATTTTTGAAGATTATTTGAAAAGTTATTACATATTATACATACAATTGTTATTATGTAGCAAATTAAATTGACAAACCAGAAGTAACTGCAGCTCTGTATCAAAACCTAATTGAACATTGAAAGATTTTGATCCCTTGTATTTTTTTTTTTTGAATGATTTACGTTTTGTAAGAAAGGGGGAAACTGCATTTCATTTTTATGTCAAAAAATTCATATTTTTTTCCATATCCTACTGCTGAAAATAACTTATGTCCTAGGGTCATAGTAATTTATTCTTCTTTATTCTAATAAATTCTGTTCTGAATTCGGAGCAGTTTAGCATTCAGTAAGCCCCTTTCCATGTGAACATTTTCTATATGCTAATGTGTTGTGAATCTTTCTGTGGTGGCGAGGCTCAAGAATTAAGAAGGAGTTTTAATTCTGTGTCTGCAGAGCTCTAATCCTGAGATTTCATGACCAGGGAAGGTTCTGGAGCTCTCTGTGCTTAAGCTCATCCTGCAGTTGTTGTTAGTTGGGTTATGTGACGTCTTGGTTACACGGCTGTTTCCTTTGCAAACATAAATCTGATTCCATGATACAAAATGTTACGGCATTTTTTGGCATTGTTTAATGCTGCAGTTTTCCTAAACTCTTCCTGGAACCATTTTTTTTGGTATCAGAAATAATTTATGAGAATAAGGCAAATGAAAATGTCATTGTTAGTATTATTTCAGATGTCAACAGTCTGTGTATAAATAGGCAATGGACTATTAAGATTACTGAAAGTCATGTTAAATTGAGTGACAAAAATGGGGTTTAGGCTATACTGTATTAAATTTTCATGCAACTGTCAGAGTTTGGCATATTTATAAGTATACATTAGTAAAGTATGGAATAATCCTTTCTACAAACTAGAAAAATATCATTGTCTCATCGTTTTAACAAATAGAGGAGTATTAATAATGAAAACTGATTTCAGACCTCCAGATCTATGTTTTATCACTATTTTATCTTTTTTTTTTTTTTTTTACTGAAACATTGATTCAGATGAAGGATTATGTGAAACCTCCTGTCTTGGGGACAGAAATTTAAATACAACTGTATACATGGGGAAAAACAAGTGGAATCTGTGCTAACATCTGAGTTCAACATCTTTGATTTAATGTTTAGATCACAGGGGACAGATATGAATAACCAGGCTGATGCATATTAAAGTAGTCAGAGCTATTTTTAGGTCAATGGTTTTGTTCCTGCTGTACTCATTAGAGAAAGAGACTAACTGATCTCATGGCCCTTAGGATGATTTGCAAAACACTTTAAATTAGCATAGCTTAAAATAGAAAATACAGAAAAGACTTAGGTGAAGTGTGTCATGTAAGAAGGGTAAGAAGTAAATGAAGGAAAAAGAGTGAATAAATCATTCTGCATGAGTCAGAGAGAGGAGACAAAATGAGGCTGCTTCACTTGCATTGAAAAATTCTCCAATGAATTTGATATTAAATGCTTGCACAGTATTAAAAGAAAGGCAGACCAGAAGAAAATTTGAATTGTAGGGTTTGTGGAATACTCAGTTTAATCTTAATTACTCGGTAACACGTCCAACTAAGTGGAGAAGAAAGAACAGCAAGGTAAGCAGGGTTGCACATGTCAGAGTTTCAGGTGCACCTGTGGTGAGCATCAGGAGGCAAGTGGGAAAGTAGATGTGGCTACCTGCACCAGACATGGTGTTAAACTGAGGAAACCGTGAGACAAAAACCAGCAAAGAAGGGCCCTGTTCATACAGCAGCAGAGCTCTTGTTAGAGCGCCATGAAAACTGGGGAGAAGTACTATGGAAAAGTGAGCCTTAATGTTATTTCATTTGACTACTTAGGGTTTTGGCTCTTCTGTGCATTTTAAGCCGGGTCAAGCCCAAGTCAAGCATAGATTTTTTGCAAACTCCCCAAGCCATCCATCCATAAGGTAGGATTGTTTCTATATAAGAAGCTTGCTCCTGCCTTATGGCATGGTGTGAAGTTTGTCAAATGTAAGTCCAGGGAAAACTATGGCCCGTAATATATAACTTATTCCCTGATTTTCTCTGATCTGTTCTAGACTTTACAGTCCTATCATTATCTTGATTGGGCTGTCAGTAATAAAGTCTGAGAAGTTATTGTTTATGCATGTAATTCCAGTCCAAAGGAATTCTGCATCACACATGCTGTACGTTATGTAGTTACCTTGATAAACACAAAATCATGAAATATTTTGAGGTGGGAGGAACTTCAATGCTCATCTTGTTCCACCCCATCCTGTCTGCCCTTTTATTTCAGAAGGGTCCTCAGGTCCTGCTTAATCTTCATCTCTTTCCTTCCTGGGAAGCCAAGAAAAATAAAAGTGTTAAACCTGGTTCTCCCTAAATTTCAGAAAATCCTTAAAGCTGAATGAAAGCGAAGAGAAGGAAGGTGGGGGAAAAATAATGTCTTGCAAGAGATAATCAAGAATGAGAATAGTTTATTAGGATGTGAGAAGGGAGATGGCTGGTTGGACACATCAGGTCATTTACTTGAAGATTATAAATGAGATAGAAAAGCAAAGTCGGGAGATGGAAGAACATTAATGGAATCTAGAAGTTCGTTTTAGAGAAGATAAGCCTTAAGAAAATAAGACAGGAAAGTGGAAGGGTTTAATAAAGCAGTGAAATTGTAACAAAGCTATAAATCCTTTAGACATGAGATTTAGATAAGGAAAAAAAATGGGGAAATTACTATAGAGAAGAATCATAGGAGGAAAATGCATTAGGTTTTTAAGACTATTTTCAAATCCTTTGAAAAGAAGCTGCAGACTAGGAGTTCATTGTGTGCAAATGTTCATCCCAAAGTGTTTACTGCTTTTCAGACATTGAATATTGATGTTACATGCATCTTTGGTCTGATGCCAGACAGCAAATTTTATGTAAGAGTCTTCATTATCTGAGCGGGGTGGAATAACAAAACAGGCACAGATACATGTGATTTATTAAAAATTGGTATGTAAAGTGTTGCTATTAGTGCATTAGTAAATATTTGTATATTCATGTGATTATATATCAAGGTTTGTAGATTTGACTGCTACATTAATGAAGTGCACTTTGAAGAGATACCAGTGGTGATTATAGAAACAGTCATCCTCTGCAGGTGAAGGAACCCAGCATGGCAGGATGATTTGAAGAGTTCGGTCATATCTTAAATTCCTGGTTAGGACCATCTTTTGAAACGATTGTATATTTTAAATAATGACTTTATTCTCGTAAAAGAGTCAATGACTGTACATGCACAAGTGTAAAAATGCACAGATGCAGTTTCTAAGGTGCCCATATCTCCCAGAGCCAACTTTGCTTTTCAAAAGTTCTGCATTCAAGCAATGTTTGCAAAAGCACATTCTATCAGCGCCTAGAGAGACACGGTTGGGCTCAAACCTTGAAACTTCCTACTCTTACGATAAATCTATGTCAAGAAAGTGCTGATTATTGTTTTAATTTGTATTTATTTTTACCATAAAATAGCTTTCTCTGTTTTGGGCAGGTCGGCCGACCTGCAGCTGCGCGCTGGGTTTCACGGGGCCGAGCTGCAACCAGACGGTGTGCGAGCGCTTCTGCCACAACGGGGGCACCTGCAGCGTCACCGCGGGCAACCAGCCCCTCTGCGCCTGCCTGCCCGAGTACACGGGAGACAGGTGCCAGTACTGTAAGTAATCGCCACAAATTACTCCAGCTGCCTTCGTAGTAAAAGTTCTACTCGGCGGAAGTTTAAAACCCGCGTGGGTTATTTTCTTACGGTGGTGTTAAATTTAGCCCCAGATTATTCGTGTTGCTGAGGCAATGTCATCTGATGTATCCAGGTGATCTTTGAGGCTATTTCTCCCCTTCTACATGGCTAGCTGAAGAAAGAGCTTTTTTAGGAATGATTTGTTATTATTTTCATGAATGAGCCATAGGATGGAGCAGTACAAGACAGACAACTTTGTCAGTAGCCATGAGATAAGTGTGTTGAATTTTTTACTCCAATTTATGTACGTTTTCTTATGCTGGCATAACACCTAAATGTAATGAATTAAAATAGTTGATTAAAGAACCTTCTGATGTCCCTTATCTTTGCAGACCAAAAAGCCTCTTAAACTGCTCCTTTACCTTTTTTTTCTATTTCTAAGCTCAGCAAGCAGTACATTGAGGACAGCTTTGAGTTTCACATTGCTGTATTCCTTCAACTTGCTCAAATGTCACCCTGAGTATGGTTTCTGCCCCATCATGGTATTGAAATTGTAAAGAATTTCTGAACATTACTCTTGTTTACTTCTCAGGCCTTAGGCTCTGTCTTTTGCATCTGATTTTCTCCCTAGTTTTTCATTCCACTGACCCATCACCCTCTTCTCATTGAGATAGTTTTCTGAAGGTTTCCATGCCTTTAGAAAAGCTCTTCTCACTTTCTACAACTTCCTCTAATTTTTTACTTCTTTTACAGAGGAGTAAGAAAAGTAGGTTATCAATCAGTAGGCATTCCATTCTTACTCCATTTATATTTCTTTTCTTGCAATGCTTTTGTTTTCTTTCACCATTATCTCTTTTCAGTAACTCAAGACATTTGAACATAATCTTGAATTTCTTCTTTTGGCCACTCATTTGCAGATTATAGTCTGTCATCCCCATGCCTCTTCAAAATGATGACTCACAAGCAACCTTAAGTTAGAACAAATTATTTTACTGAGATCTGAATAATGTTTTTTAATCATCTCCTTTTTTCTACTCCTGCTTTGCTTTGACTGTAGCATTCTAAAAGCAAGGACTGTCATAGCCTTGTTAGACTGCCACAGTGCTTGTCATAGAACATTAAGTGTGAAAGCCATCATCGCTTTTGTACCTTCAGTGAATTTGCTGAAGAAGGCTTGATTTAAGAAAAAAGGGAAGGGAAATTAGCTGTTATAAAGGTCTAGTTTAGAATTATCTACAAGATGCAAAAAGTATTTAGCTTTAGAGAAAGGTCTGTCAAACAAGGAAAGGGATCATGTGTAACTTAAATAGGATTTGTACTGAAGTAAACTGAATAGATTTCCAGTTGGGAGACTATGAAATACATCGAAACCTTTGAATGGAAAACCAGCAGTAATTGTGATTCTCTCCCCCTTGGTATAAAACAAACTGCATGAATCCACAAATAAGTATCTGCAAACACAATTGGGTATTGGAAAATAGTATAGTACATAAATCATGCACAGACAGACACACAGATTAAGGAAAAATATTTATTGAGGCTTACGCAAAACCAAACAAATTGTTTCTAGTTGAATGCTTCTGCAAACACCTTTTTTCTTACTTTTTTTTTTTTTTAAGAGAATTAATTTAAATGTAAATTTAGGGGTACTTTTTAAAGTGCTTATTATCAGATTTGGATTGTCTGGGAACCTGCCACAATACAGAGCCTCGAACACATTATAAAATACAAAATAAATTAAGGTTTTGCTGATTTAAAACCTAAGTCTTTTAGAGGGGAAAAAAAGTCTTACAATCTTTCAGAGTATTTTTTTTGGTGGCCAGTAACAGTTCTGTGAAATTGTACTGCTTAACAGTTAGTAATGTGTATATCAAGTCACATCTGTTATTTTTTTGCTGTATTCACACATGTGTGTGATCATTTGCTTTATTAATCACCTTCACTTTGTGTGCAAGTTGGAATACATTAATAGGGCATTATTGCCAAGCCTGGTTGCCTCCCAGATGTCTTTTTCAGTCTGTCTTTGCTGTGATTGAAGGCAGTTCGTATGCAAAGGATGACACATGAATGTGTGTAGGTATTTTACTCCTTCTCCCAAGTTTAAAGCATTATTAGTGGGGTTTTATGGCAGGGAGAAGACATTTGCTTGCAGTATTACCAGCTTGCAAAGACCTTATTTTCCCCATACTTATCGTCTCCAATTACCCAGTGCAGAGTTTCTCCTGTGATTAGTTCACATAAGGGCTAATAACCAAAATGTGTGCTCCGTGTCAAGGCACTGGCACTGCTGAAATAAATTTGGGTGAATTTACATAGAATTCTACTAACATTGCACGTGTTGTTAAATACACATAAATCTGATGTATTTGAATGTAGCTCCCTGTTTTAAAATCCAGGAAAAAGACACACAGAGTAGCTAAAGTTCATTTCTTGTATCATTTAAGGCCCAAACTACCTAAAAAATAGGAAACATTTTCATGCAGTTACAGTCATTCGAAGTGGATACGGTGATCCCACGAGCTGTGACTTTTTTATGAAACTGAACTTCCTTTCTTTGGGAAAAAAAAAAAAAAAATGTCCTTTCAGCCCAAATGCAGCATAAACATTTTAGATACAGCAGATTACTAAAGGTGTTTGTGACTACAATCAATACTAAAAACCGATTTTTTTTTTTTTTGAAGATATGACCTTCCTATTCCTAGGTTTTGGGTTTGTTTTTCGGTTTTGGGTTTTATTTTTGTCCTAATGTGCATGCAAACATATGCCCCTTGCACTACTCGTACATGAAATCACTCTCAGTATTAGCTTTCAAACTGCAGTAGTTTTTGTTCCAAAAACAGCCCCCCTGCTGCAAATTGCCATTCTATACCTGGAACTGGGGAACCAGAAACAATGAACAACTTCCTTTAGTGTCTTTTAAGCCGCTCTGGTTGCTGAGCAGTGATTCCTTAAGCAGCTGAGCCTACAGCCTGCACAGACAGGAGAAACACATAATGAGCATTCAAACAGAAATAACTCCTCCAACAGCCATGCTCTGATCCTCACGGAGCCCTTCCAGCAGGACTCACTCCCTGGACAGGAGGAAAACCAGCTCAGAGCAGCATAAGCAAATGTGTTTCTGATTTTGGGACACCCCTAGGAGTGGGGCACAGTGAAGCTGTGGCTGCCCCATGCCTGGAAGTGTTCAGGGCCAGGTTGGGTGAAGCTTGGAGCAGCCTGGGTCCGTGGAACGTGGCCCTGCCCATTAAGGAGCTTAAATGATGACTTTGAAGAAAAAAAACAAAAAACAAACAAAAACCACAAAATTGTCACTACCACATAAATACAAATTAACCAAAATGTTAAAGTACCAGTATTTTGTATCTGTTGGAAGCTTCTTCATTATGGCAATTTGATTTTTTAAAAAGTATGAAAACTGAGACAGTTACTGGTGGTTCTGAAGAGTTAAAGAATTCACTACTTGAAATCTCAGTCCTGCAGGCATTTAAACAGTTAAATACTGTAATGGGGTCTTGCACAGTCTGTAAAGATAAGCGTGTATGTAGTACTTATGGATTATGTCTTTGTATATTATTATTAGATCTTCATGAAATTTTAATATGTGGATAAATGAAAATAAAACTTAATTATTTCAAAATATCGTTTCAATTTCAGTTTAGCATAATGCTGTTAATGGTAATGTGAATGTACCAGAAGATTTTTATTCAGCCAACATCCCATTAAATACATTAACATTCTCTGCTTTTCTCATCAGTAGTCCTTATATTATGTGGGATGATGCCATAAATGGTTAGACAACTAGAAGGGGAAAAAAAACCCCTTCTTATGAGTTTATATTTCCACTTCACTTCCCAAGACTACATCGTTAATATATTATATATCTGTTTATGGGGTATTCTTGATTCCTGTGGTTACCAGTGAGTCACCAGCTTCAGTTTTCATTTTGTTTTACTATAGTGCCTTTTAAAACATGAAAGTACTGTATTATTTTTTTCTATAACACTCCTTAATGTCTTTTAATGAGTAGGTCTCATGTTGCTTTCAGATGTTTGCCACCATTACTGTGTGAACTCCGAATCCTGCACCATTTCCGACGATGGCAGTGTGGAATGTGTGTGTCCGGTGCGGTTCGAGGGGCCCAAGTGCGAGGTGGACAAGTGCATCAGGTGCCACGGGGGACGCTGCATAATAAACAAGGACAGCAGTGACGTAGTGTGCAAGTAAGTGTGTGTGGGGGAGGGATTTTGCTCAAAATCAGACATTCAACAGCAATTCTGTGGCGTTATCCTTTAAATCTCTCACACCGTAGCTTGTCACTGAAGCGGTCAC
>VYXC01009087.1:2259098-2364636 GCA_013397175.1 Platysteira castanea | reverse complement strand
TATATATATATATGGTGTTTACTGACCCTCAGTTTCTTCTTTTTCTTACCCTTGGGATGAATGAGGCTGAGTTGCACTTGGAAGTTGTTCCTTTACAGTGAACATCATGCAGCAACTGTGAATAATGACTTGTGTGTAGTAATGTCATGCCCAAATTAAAATTAATTCGTAAAGTCACATTTTATTTTTTTCACATTAGTTCTGACTAAATTTAAGGGATTTTTTGGTGTTCCTCAAAAGTAATTTTTTATTGTTTTGCCTGCTTTTGGATGATGTAATTTTCCTGTTCTGAATATATTGGGTTGCAAGGTAATTTGTATTTCATTTTCAGGTAACAAGTATAAATTTTCTATCCCTCTGCTTCTACATTATTTTCCTTTTATGATGTCGATGGATGCTCATTAGACAAAACTACTAAAATGTGGTCTGTTCATGTATAAAATGATTATGGAAAAGTTATTACTTGAAAATAATGAAACCCTACAATAGAGGGGAAGATACAGAATGTGCAATTATTGATCAGTCCTGGGGTGGGATTTTTGGTCTTTCTTTGTTATGAAAGTTCTTTACTTTAGAGAGTTTAGCAGTGGGTTTAACTCTATTATATCAGCTCCCTGTATGAACAAAGCATTTCCGTAGAAGTATCCCTAAATTTATTATAAGGAATAGTTTGAAGATTTGGTTTAGTGCAGGGCTTTTGTCATCCTCTGGCATCCTGCAGAGATGTGGGGGAAAAGGGGATTTTGATTTCTCTCTTTCAATGGAGTTTAATGTAGATAGTAAATAACTTTCATTCAGATGTTTTCTTGTCTTACAAACAGTTTCAATATTAATGATAAGACAAGTTCCAGTGAAATTTTAATGTAATTATTCTTAAAATAGTGAGGTTGGATACCTTCATTAATATCTTTTAGTATATATTGCTATGTCATGACTAAGAGAAAAAGCAAAGTTAGAAAATAACCTTGTATAATGAAGAAATATAATTTATAGCTAAGAAATACTTTCAGTTCCCCTTCCACCTCTTGTTTTGTAAGGACTGTTCCACAGATTCTGTTTCACTTCTAGACTAATCTATCAATGCTGCTGTCATTTTTGAATCTGCACTGGTACACCGAGTTGGAAAGTGCTTGTCTACAAAAGCATTTTTAACTGCATATTATGCCTGCTGTATTATATTTTTATGACAATGCCTCTATGGCACAAAGAGGGAGAAAAAAAGAGAAACAAATTTTTTTCAAAAAATTGCACACTGCCACCAGATTAGCCTTTTTTTTCTCCTATTTTTTTCTAGATATTCAGGCATTTCATAGTGAAATGGTCAAATGCCAGTATAACTGAGTTCAGAATGTTTGAGCACACTGGCATGTAAGGGTTATATAAAAATAGAGGAGAGAGACATTTTCTGTCATGAATCGATTCTGTAACAACGTGATCAACCTCGGAAATGTAAATATCTTCATTCTAAACATTCCTCACTCCAAGTGCAAAATCTTCATCATCTCAATTGAAAGTTTTTTAAAACGTCTCTCTTTGCAATGCCATTTCCTCAAAACAGATAATTCCAATGGCATAGGCAGTCTGTACCTCAGAAGGCACTTCCCAGGCACTCATCTCTTTATAAACGTAGAACTGAATTGTTACAGAGAGAGCTGTAGCAGTTTTATTAATGACCTTGGCAGCAGAACGTGAACAAACATTATTTATTACGTGCACTCTCAGTTTTCATATTGGCATCCCCTGTGATGCTGCTGCTCTTTGATCTTTCTCTGGCTCTGCTGGGAACTGGAGATTTNTTCTTTGTACATGAGTTTAAAATTTTTCAGGTAAAACTTGCATAGTATTTGCTGCTGTACATCATTGCTTGGGGAAAACATGGAGGTTTTATCCACCTACTTACTCCATCCTTCCTGATTCGTTTTTAGTTTTACCATTTCCATCTCTTTTCCTTTTGTTTTATTGCTCAGTGTAATTTCAGCTACAGTAATAGTCAGCTGGACATGCTTTTCATATAATTTCTGCATATTATTTTTAATACTTGTATAGCCTCTGTACTGTACACATATTGCTAATAGCAATATTATATATATATAAAAAATAGCAATATTATACATANGATGCTCATTAGACAAAACTACTAAAATGTGGTCTGTTCATGTATAAAATGATTATGGAAAAGTTATTACTTGAAAATAATGAAACCCTACAATAGAGGGGAAGATACAGAATGTGCAATTATTGATCAGTCCTGGGGTGGGATTTTTGGTCTTTCTTTGTTATGAAAGTTCTTTACTTTAGAGAGTTTAGCAGTGGGTTTAACTCTATTATATCAGCTCCCTGTATGAACAAAGCATTTCCGTAGAAGTATTCCTAAATTTATTATAAGGAATAGTTTGAAGATTTGGTTTAGTGCAGGGCTTTTGTCATCCTCTGGCATCCTGCAGAGATGTGGGGGAAAAGGGGATTTTGATTTCTCTCTTTCAATGGAGTTTAATGTAGATAGTAAATAACTTTCATTCAGATGTTTTCTTGTCTTACAAACAGTTTCAATATTAATGATAAGACAAGTTCCAGTGAAATTTTAATGTAATTATTCTTAAAATAGTGAGGTTGGATACCTTCATTAATATCTTTTAGTATATATTGCTATGTCATGACTAAGAGAAAAAGCAAAGTTAGAAAATAACCTTGTATAATGAAGAAATATAATTTATAGCTAAGAAATACTTTCAGTTCCCCTTCCACCTCTTGTTTTGTAAGGACTGTTCCACAGATTCTGTTACACTTCTAGACTAATCTATCAATGCTGCTGTCATTTTTGAATCTGCACTGGTACACCAAGTTGGAAAGTGCTTGTCTACAAAAGCATTTTTCACTGCATATTATGCCTGCTGTATTATATTTTTATGACAATGCCTCTATGGCACAAAGAGGGAGAAAAAAAGAGAAACAAATTTTTTTCAAAAAATTGCACACTGCCACCAGATTAGCCTTTTTTTTCTCCTATTTTTTTCTAGATATTCAGGCATTTCATAGTGAAATGGTCAAATGCCAGTATAACTGAGTTCAGAATGTTTGAGCACACTGGCATGTAAGGGTTATATAAAAATAGAGGAGAGAGACATTTTCTGTCATGAATCGATTCTGTAACAACGTGATCAACCTCGGAAATGTAAATATCTTCATTCTAAACATTCCTCACTCCAAGTGCAAAATCTTCATCATCTCAATTGAAAGTTTTTTAAAACGTCTCTCTTTGCAATGCCATTTCCTCAAAACAGATAATTCCAATGGCATAGGCAGTCTGTACCTCAGAAGGCACTTCCCAGGCACTCATCTCTTTATAAACGTAGAACTGAATTGTTACAGAGAGAGCTGTAGCAGTTTTATTAATGACCTTGGCAGCAGAACGTGAACAAACATTATTTATTACGTTCACTCTCAGTTTTCATATTGGCATCCCCTGTGATGCTGCTGCTCTTTGATCTTTCTCTGGCTCTGCTGGGCACTGGAGATTTGCACCTTAAGATGTTCTCTGTAGCACCTTGCACCACGCAGCTGACTCCAGCCTGTCCTTCTCTGTCAACTTCCCCATCTGTTTCCATCTGTATTTGTCTGGGTGACTCAAATGAGGCATTTTCACTGTTCTTTCTCCTGAGTTTGTGGTGATGTGAACCTCTTGGATGAAACAAAGTGGCTTTATGTGATTCTGCTTTGTTAATGCCTTTTTGTTTACTGCAAATGTCCTGTCTGACCATACAGCCCCAGAAAATGGTGCAGAGAGACAGCTCCTGGTACCAAAGAGTTTGGGAAGGGACAAACGAATGTGCATCAAATTGAGCCAGGAGCCAGTTCCCATGCTAGCAACTGGGCAGTCTGAATTTAAATGTCCTGATACCAGAAAATGCTCTTACTAAGAACAATTTCTCTCTGAAGACAATTGAAACTGGTTAAGATCTGCTCATTTCCCGTGCTCCTGCATGAACAGTTGTCCATGTCCCAACCCCATCGTTATTCATGTGCCTGCTCACGGCTGATTTTCTGTGTCAAATTCCCTTGCAGAAAACATCCTTTTCCCCTGGCTTTATTTCTTTTTCTGCCCTGTCTGCCCAAGACAAGCCTTTAGTAGCTTGCTGGACCATCCAAAGGCAATCATTTCACCTCAAAGTGCAGAAGGAAATCACTGCCATCCCGCCGGCTTCAGTCTCTGAAGTTTATTGGAGAAAGCAAGCATTTGGAAAAAAATTTAAACGTAGTGGCAACTAACAATGTTTTTATGAGACTTCTATCAAATGCCTCAGATGTTTCAATATTGCTCATTTTTGCAATTAGAATGCCAAGATAGGTAAAGACTTCTAATATTTTTGCCTTATTTTTTTCCTATGTTTACTGCGTATTTAGCCGTAGGATTTTTTCTTCACTAGCTGTTGTGGTATCACATCTGCTGTAAGGTTTTGAAGAATGTGATTGTACATTACGCAGTTTTCTCAGGAGCTTGTACCTGAATGCTTCATGGTGTTAGTCTCATTGTCTTATGTTCTTTAAACTGTTTTTAGGACAGATTTATCATAATGCTTCTTATATACAGTGGAAGCATTTGAAACATTTAAGAATTTAGTTGCAAATTTAGGTATGTCTAACTAAAATAAACCTTTCCCTTTCAATAGTGTAGTATTAAATGCAAATTACCTGTCAGTAAGTTTGAATCACATGAGCTGAATCCTGAGCAGGAATGATGCAAAATTTCAGTGAGAAATATAAAGACTTTGTTTCATGTTTGTCACACACCAACAGCTTGGAGTTGAGTAGAATATTCTAGGTATAAAGACATACAGTGCTTCTCTACAAGAATGGAGACACTTATTTTACAGCTGTATGTTGAAAACTGATATTTTTAAAAAGCAAGTTCCTTGAATAGTATCTTAGTAAGGTAAGCTGTCTGTGCAAGCATTTCTATCTTATATAATTGCTAAAAAGAGATCTGGAAAGAAAACGGAACAGATGCATCTCCTGAAAGATTAAAGTCAGGTGTTCCCTGTGACTTACGGTGTGCTGAAGTGATGGTAAGCAGGTGGAAAAGTCAGTTGGGTTCAGTTATAAAATATATCATTGTGAAGCATGTGTGTAATTAGTAATTGGGGGTTCTTTGCAGTGAGGAAGCCTAAGTGTGTATTTACCATATTTATTTAAACAAAGAAACTTTTTTCAAGTAAACATGAAGAACTTCTAAATTATAATGCAATTTGGCTAGTGTGTGACAATTTATGAGTCAAGTAGCAATAATAGTCAATATACAAAAATAAGTCAATAATGCTTTTAAAACCATCCATGCCTTCCCTCTGTAAAGTTCAAGCACCTTCATAATGTTTCATACCAAAAATGGAATTAATTCCAAAAAAAAGTTCAAGCTTAATATGAAACCCAGTAAAGAGATTTATCTGAATGTCAGGTTGTGCTGAAATAGGCTTTGGAGCAAGGAGAGAAATGAGCCATCTTCTGCAGTGATCTGCAAAGACAAAAGAGAGCCCAAAGCATCACCAGCAAAACTTCCTAGGGCTCTTCTCTTAGAATTGCACTGATTTTGTCTAGAATATTTGTATCTTTCCAAAACGTCTTTTACTATAGAACAATATCAGCTGTTAAGAATGTCCACCTCTAAACTTTGCAATTTATTAAATCCTCAGGAAGGCATCAGATAGCAGTAGTTCTTGGAACTGTGTGAGGGTAACGCCTTGTTGCACCTCCCTAAAGATAACTCGTGTTGAAATTCATAAATAATTCAGAAAGACTTAGAAAAAGCATGATTCATTGCACAATATGCAACAGAGACAGATGAAAAGTGACTACTTCCTGCCGTTTGCACAAGGACAGTTTGAGGGTCTGTAGTAAACTTAATCATATTTACAGCAGGTTGAATAAGCAATTGAATTTCATTCAGGTATTTGTTTCTGGTTTTGATGGATTTTGCTGAGTCTGCTGCCATGGGCTCCTTGTGTTTGCTTGCATGCATGGAGAGTGTGCTGTATCCCAGTTGAAGGAATATTTGCATACTGGTATTCACACAAGGAAATTATAGCAGAGTAGCTGTGTATAATCCAGGCACCTGGCTCCTGGAGCACATATTCTCAATATAAACAGGATTTAGGGCTGTTGAGGCCAGGAGATGCTCCTGTCTCTTTAGGACAACTCTTTATTCTTTAACTCTCATGCTTGCTTACACACACACACATGAATATATTTCTGCAAATGCATATCTGGTTATACAGTTCGAAATTTAAAAGATAAAATGTTAATACACCTTCGATTAAACTTGTTTTATTATTTGAGAAATTAGGAAAGAACTGTGGAATGAAGGTTGCAGTGATAATAACAGGAATCAAATATACAAAGGCATAGTTTTAAATTAAATCTCTACTCTGAAAGTTGTCAGTGCCGTGGCAGAGTCCTGCTGACTCCTTCCATGAGGCTTCTTGTTGGTTTTGTAGAAGCACTGCTGCCATTTGTGTAGCTCTTGAGGAGATGCTGGTGGTCTCTTTCATGGGTTCCTGGGTTATTTATTATCTTTCCCATCTTAATTGGATCCTTTCAGATGTTCAGCCAACTGGTCAGGCACACAGTGTGAGAGGCCAGCTCCCAAAAGCAGCAAGTCTGACAACATCAGTACCAGTAAGTACTTCCATAACTGCTGTCACTCGTCAAATTTGGCTCAGTTTAGAAATCTAAGCCTTGTGATATTTTAAAATGTGAGTTTGTGTCATGAAAAATGCTCATTACCTGTATTTTTTCTTAAAAAAAACCCCTAAATGTAGATATTTCTCGAATTTTTGGTTGCCATTTGGTGTTGCATGAGGCAGTTTGGATGCAGTTCTTAGGCCATACACTCCCCACTCCAAGGGCTAGCTGCACTTCTCTTAAGGAAAGCGTGTCAGGTGACAAGCATTTGGCCATATCAGGCCTGTGCAGGGAACTTGTGTGAGACCTCTGACCATTTAAATCCTGCTGAAGGCATCAAAAATAGAGCTCTAAGTAGTGCATAACTTTTGTATTGGCTGTCTGCAGAGCGTTGAATTTTACCTACTGTGAAAATCCTCCTGAAAGTAAGAATAGCTCCCGCTGTATTTTTTAAAACACGTCTGTAAGCGAAAAAGGATGGCACTGCTGCACCACTGGCAGCTTAAACTGGACAAGGTTCCCTGCAGAGTGCTGAGTTTGCTGCTGGTGCCCTGCTGTACCTGCCTTGGTCACATTTAGCCCAGGTGGAGCAGCAAAAGGAGCTGCCCGCTATTCTTGTCAGCTTGGTGCTTAGATGAAACCTTCCCAGCCATCCACACAAGTGACAGAACGCTCACAAGCTGGAAATAGGCAAAAAAGGAGGCAAAACCTGGATCACTGCTTCATTTTGAGGGGCTCACAGCTACGGTTTGGGGCATGGTTGTTTGTATTGGGCTTTTCCTAGACCCCAGGCCACACCAGGGCTACTGCATGGCAACTAATGTCTGGTGGGATGTTTTTCAGGGGTTTTTTCCTGAATGTTTACATGCCAAGACAAAATTAAACTCTTTTTTTTTTTTTTTGGCTCCTAAGTAGAACTTAATCCAGTTATTTATCAAATGTTTTCTTAAAAGAGCCTTGTTGTAATATCTTTTACATGCTGAATCTTCATAAGCTGAAGTGACCTCAGGATGCTTCAAGTTTTTATTCAGCACTTCATTTCGTGCCTCTGACAACCTGACTTGGCTTTCAATAAGCCTTCAGGCAGAATTCAAAGCATTTTTCAATTCTTTATTTAGACTGTGTTTAATGTGGAGCAGACACTGCCAACAGCTTTTTCTTTTTAATAAATCAATAAATGTAGCCAGTGAAACAACCAGCAATATTTTTGTGTATCACCGGTTAAGGGTTGTGATATTAAAGAAAATACATGCCACTCCACACTGGCTTTATGCTGGAGTCCTGTTTTTATAAGTCCTTTATTTATAACATAAAATTATTTGTTGCATGCATTTCTTTACGAGCAGGTACTTAAAGTAAGGCTGAGAAATAAGGGTACAGTTGCTGACCTTATTTTTGCAGATAGTCTCATTTCAGTGAAATTATCTGCCAAAATAATGTGAAGCCCATTTTCTTCTCCCCCGTTCCCTCCTCTCCTTTAACATCGCTGTCTGATCTGTGCACTGTTTTTCTGCTGCATTAAGCATTATTGTAGTTTTTGTGATTGCCTATATCAACATAACAAAATTGTTGGCTCTCGAGTACAATGCAGTAAAATGCAGCAAAATGCAGGAGTTCACCAACCATCTAGAAATGAAGATTGCTCACTGCCTTTTATTTTCTCACAAATAAAGATAATAGATACCTATAAATACTAATTAATTCCTCAACCAGAGCCAAGCCTACTGAATATTTTAAATTCTTAATTGCGTGACCTAAACTGCTGAAGATCCTGGTGGTTGTCAGTGGCTGTGCCACTCCAGTCCAAATTATCCAGCAGTTTCACACATTTTCATGGACTATTGCTACAAACAAGGGCAGGGAATTAGTCCAAAGTGAATTGGTATCCAGAAAGAGGAAACTCCTGATTTGTTTATAAAAGTGTGTATGCTATTATCTGTAATGGAGTCGGGTTTTTTATTGATCAGCGTTAAAGTCTCAAATTGATGGGTGAAGCTCATCACATGAAATTGCATTGTTGGTGTGGGAAATTATTCTCTTTTAATTAATTTAACTGTTTTACAGCTGTGAAACCGTGTTTATTCAATGGTATTTCCTTCTCCTGTTTTAGGAAGCATAGCAATCATTGTTCCTCTTGTCTTACTGGTGACTTTGATCACTACTCTTGTAATTGGACTATTTCTTTGCAAAAGAAAACGAAGGTAAGTAATTTTATATTTATTTATGAAGTTACAAGTCTTCTTTAAAAGTATTTTCATCTTTCTGATATACAAAAAATTGCTTTATCACTTTAATCACTTTTTTATATGAGAAAGAAAATGCACAACAAATGACCCAAGACTTGTTTCTGGAGGCAGTGAATCAGTTACATTTTGGTCCTTGCTGGAACAACCACGTTCTGTTATTGATGCTTATGTTCCACATGGAGTAGGTAAAAAATTGTAGTTCTTACCCACTTTGCTCTATCCTGACAAGGCTGTATAAGTGTTAATAACTTTATCCAGAGACTTAGAGAACTTAACAGAATTCATGTATTTCATTGAAACCACATGCTCAATTTTTGAGTATTGTTTACATCTTCAAGTTATATTGAAGATGTAAACAATACTCAGAATATTTACTGTAGAGTCCCAAACCTTTTCCTGATCACTGTGTTCCTTTGGTATCTTGCACAGGAAGCCAAATTCCAGCACTGAGCATGGAATATTTTGTTCTCTTGAATTTAGCTGCCTTAGAGCCGCTAATAAACTTGAGGACTTGTATTTGACTTTTTTACTTTGGGCATTTCTTCTGAGACCGTGTTTGGTGGCCAGGGAGGCAGGAGTGTTTCTGCTGTATGAGACACCTGAGAGAGCTGCTGCCCTCCACATGTTCAGAGACAAAAACATAATGTTGGTGGTGATGCAGATTTAACAAGAGAAGATTCCTGGTAATAAACGCATGGCCCACTAGGGAAGGCCCAGAGAGGGAATCAGACAGCAAACCATTTACTTCAGGCCTGTAGCTGTCCTGCTTGCTGGCCTTGAGCAGCTGTCTTCCTTTCTCCTGGGGCTTGTTACCCCACATCTGAACCAAGATAATATCTCTTTGTTAAGTCCTTCAGAAATATGTGATGAATCTGCTGTTTCTGCAAACATGGCCATTTATGAGACTATTTCAGTGCTTCAGGCTTAAAGAATCTTTTAAGTTACTAAAACATCACACACAGCATCTCCCCTGAAAACTCTGGTGTAAACTACTAAGCATCAATTTTTAAAACCTTTTCGTAAAGTCAACAAGATAAATACATTTCCTGACCACACTGTAAGTAAAGCTGACCCTGCCAGGCTCCCTGGATGTCATTATGAGCTGCTGTACCTAAAGCACCAAGTTTAGTGATAGCCAAATCCTGAGACCAGTTGCTGCTCTGTAAATTATTTAGGTTACTGAGAATCACTTGTTAAATAATAGATTTTCAGTATATGGATAGAACTAGCCGCAATAAAGGACTTTCTTCTTCAAATTGCAATTGACAATGTATTCTAGAGTTGTTTTATCTCTTCAGAGAAGACTGTCAAGTGTTAAACTAGGTGTAGTTGTTCAACACTTGCATGCTACTGTTAAGTGCCTATTTTAGGAAATATTTTTTTCAATGACATTTCTGAAAAGTACAGATCATTTAGTATATTGGATTTCACACACTGACTGCATCTTACTCAGCCAACAAGAGGACTCGCCTGTTATCATACTGACTGTGACCTCCCTATTATTCCCTTGTAATTCTAGAGAACATATTGCATTGGGAAAAAATTACCCTCTTGAGGTTATTTCAATCGCTCGGGCTGAAATCACCTCCTTAGCTAAAAGAAATGAATTCAGCAACAGAAACAATTCAACTCAATCACTTATCTTTACTGATACCTAATTCAAGGTTAGGTATAAAAATAAGGCTCTGTCTTTTATTAAAGCTTGAAAGAAAATTCAAGTTGAACTTCAGTGTTCCAATAACCACTGGCAGGGAATACAAACTGCAACAAGGACAAGTCCATACATTTTTAATGCATCGTGATGAAACCATTTGCTTGTCCTCAGTTTACAGCTGACTTTGGGCAGCTGGTTTGAAATAGAAGTGAAACGAATGAGCAAGGGGACATGACTCATGTTTGCTCCATCTTCACTCCTGCAGGGAGTCTGCAATGAGTTTGCAAGGCTTTCCTCGCAAGGGAGGGAAATCTGTGAATAACTGGAGGAAGTCGGGGTTGTAGACAGTGAGTTAGCACTTTGTGTGGATTCATACCACTGCAGCCAAACTGAGAAAAACAATAAAATTCTGCTTCCAGCTTCTGTGAGATCTGTACATAGGCTCAGATTGCTACTTTGCTTGGAGAATGGAAGGATTTTATGATTGTCTCTGCAGGAAACACTTTTTCATCCTGTTGGTCTTAGAGATTAAAGAGAAACAAAATATCCAACGATTTACTTGAAAGTTCACTAGCTTCTTTTTTATTTGTATGTTTATGCATTACAGGACAAAAACTATCAGAAGACAACCCATGATAAACGGAGGAATCAATGTAGAAATCGGCAATCCATCATATAACATGTATGAGGTGGGCCATGACCACAGTGAAGGTGGTCTTTTAGCCTCAGATTTTACTCTAAATGCAGAAAAGGTAATTTATTTTCTCTCTCTAGTGGCAAAGCCACTACTTATTTTATGTCTTGCAAAGGTTTTGTCTTTAAATGTAACAAATAGAAATGTAGAACAATGACATTTAGATTTAGTTAATGAATATAAAACCAAGTTAGATTTCATTAGAATAAATGTCATGTATATATTAACAGCTATTTTGTAGTCTGATGCTTGCTGATGGTCATTTTTCCTAGTGCCTGTATTTTATCAAAATAGAGTTAGAAATTAAGTACAAAATGATTGGGTTTTTTTATTTTTGTCAAGACAGACATGTCTGTAAGCTGCCAAACCACAACCTGTCCTTTTAGCCTAGTGGCAAATATTGAAAATTGGAAATATATTATTGTCCAGCCTCTGTTTGAAGCACGAAAGAGTGCATGCATACATATGAGACTAACTTATTTCACGTGTGAAGGCTTCCCAAGGCATAAGGAACTGGGATTCCTGGCAGGGCAGATAGATTAAATGTTTACACAAAGCTAGTAAGTATTATCATTTCCTTGTAAGAGATGCTGTCACTCCTGCAGCACCACTCCGGTGACTGAACATCCCTGAGTGATGTGACACGGGATGAGCGGGGTAATGCCGCGATATCTTTCCTAGAGCTCCGTAATCAGACACACACCAAAGGGCAGCCATCACTCTGTGGCATTTCTGACAAAGCAATAACGGGATTACTGACAGCTCTAGGAGTGTCCTCGCTGAGTCGCACGGGCAGTGTGCTCAGTGCAGGAGGTAAGCTGAAAATGGAGTTACTCGCTGGAGGCAGAGTGCCTGAGCCAGGGCTTATTGTGAAGCCTGGCCCTAATCCTTAGTGGAAAATGGTCATAAAATGCTGAATTTTATTCTCGTATTGAATGTGAGAATTTTTCATGCTGAGGAATACCTGGAAGGAGGTTTTTATAAATGCAGATCACTCCAAAATAATGTTTTTAGTTGGTGCACTGTTTCCTTAGCGGTGTTGATAAGTACACATGGAAAATGCTCTATTAGCACAGAAACTAAAATTTTGTGTTTATACAGGCCAGATACAT
Organism: Platysteira castanea; assembly: GCA_013397175.1. Lineage (NCBI taxonomy): Eukaryota > Metazoa > Chordata > Aves > Passeriformes > Platysteira > Platysteira castanea. The sequence continues at coordinate 2,352,258 of VYXC01009087.1, read as the reverse complement.
AGGGGGAGGGTCCACTGCATTCAAGCTTCCCCACACAGCTCCATCAATCTACCTAAACTCTGACTTGAAAGGACCACTCTCAACAGGGGTGAGAAATGATGATCCAAGTCCATCTCATTCCACCACAGCCCCTTTAGAAAGAAAGTTTGTCTGTCACTTTTGAGTAGAGGCATTTTCTGTTTGTTTTTAATTTTGTTTTTCTTCTTTTAATGGAAAGAAGAATGACAGTAAATAATACATTTTCTGTTTGGAATGAAGGGTTCCCCTCTGCATACAAAATTTCATCCGTACCCATCACTGTAACATGATCTAAAACTGCAAATGTGCCTTTGCAAAGGAATAAAAAACCAGTAAGCAGTGTGGTGCTTTTCCATATTATATAAGTTTATCATGGCATTCAAAGCCATGTATCCTGATATATTTGCAATTTGTATGTAATTACAGGCATTTAGTGAAGTTTATGAAACTTAAAGATGGTCCCAAATAATGGAAAGAAGTGTTTTTATTTTAGAGGAATTTTGCTCATAAAAATTAACAATTTCCTTCTATATTTGCAAAGCATATTTTAATTGTTCAGATTTCAATGCATTTGTTTCATAAAGCAGTTCCTTCCAAAACATCAGGTTTTTTACTGCCACTTAGCATAAGGTTTCCAAACATTAAAATTTAAAATACAAAAGGGACATCAATATGACATCCATTTTCATGTGCCTCAATATATATCCATCTTTTGTGCCATTCACGTTCTTGCATGATTGTAATATGTTGTATTTGGAAGTTTAATAATTTTTATGAGATGTGATTTTTCTGATGGCGCACGGAACCATGGATTATGAAAGCCAGAATATTCACCCATCTTTAACTTTCTCTCTTAAATTCTGGTCACTCCAGCCTCTTTCTGTACCTCACTGTACTGCCTTGTGCCATCAGTACCACTCAAAGAAGTATCATGAGGCAGACCCTACTATTATATATAATTTTAATAACTCAATAAGGCACTGCATAGATGCCAAGAGTCTCCGTTGTGTTGTGGTTATCATCCTTAATAATGGTTGCCAATGAAATAAAAAAGTCCTGACAATTGAAATAGAACTAAATTTCTGTTTTCCTAAATTTCTAATTTTACAAATGTAGAGATCTATGGGGACAGACAGGTGGAACTGAGAGTAGGTTTCTGTTTGGGTTTTTTTTTTCTTTTTTTTTTTTTAATTTAGTAAATGTGGCTCACCTTGTTCTGCCCCCATTCCAGGAAAGTCTGGACCATGAGGCAGTCACTTTGTCACCTTTAATAGATGAAATGGGCAGCTTTTAACTCACTAACTGAGCAGCTGCTGTAGCTATCCAACCCGAGGAATATCTGAATCCTGGGCTCAGAGCTGATCAACAGGGAAAGGAAGAACTAAGGCTATAGTCATCCTTCATTCCTTGTTTCTCATGGTGTACTCAGAATATTTCCAAGTCAGGAAAACCTACCCAATTCTTTCAAGTTCTTTTGGTTTGGGTGATTCAAAGTTTAGCCACCTCTTATTACACCAAACAAATTAATTTCCCTTTTTTTTAGAGCTTGCTGGTGTTCCAGTCAGTATCTGATTAGAGAGAGCAATGCTGATAAATTAGTTGTAAGAAAGAGGAGGATTTTGACCACAAGGTGCCCTTTCCTGTTATTATGGGTAGAAGCTGAACTCTAATTGATAGCAAAGTTCTAGAGACAATAAAGGCACAAAGTATGAAGGAGGTAGTGGAGACTCAGGGGATTTCTCACACCATGAAGTGCTTTGCAGCATTAAAAATGGACTTGTCCCATACTGAAGTGCCACTCATTTCAACAGATGTTTTCATTACAGTCCAAAATAGCAAAATTGTTGAGAAAAGACTTCTCAATCTGTAACTACTATGATATATTAACAGTTATGCTGGTTTATTATTAAAGTTTATTATACATTACAAAAGTATTGAATTTTTGGTCAAATCATGTTGTGTATTTGGGCCACAGAATTCGAAAACATGGTCAGCTATTGATGGGATGCTGATGTCTTAGAACAGGTAATATATGGAAACTGTTGGCTGCAGTTTCCTACTGTTAAACTTGTCACATGGTCTCACAGTGCACCTTCTCTATAAACTCCTTCATATCTATTCTGAAATCTTCCAGTGTAATAAGGTGGACAAGTCAACCTCAGAGACATTTTTTCAAGGTTTTTCGTTTAATTTTCGTCGTTGTTTTTATGGTTTTAATATCATAATATGCTGCATGTCATGTCATTGGTTACTTTAATAGCATGTCTCATCATGAATTTAATTTTCAACTAAATAATTAACTCATCATCAGGTTTGCAGACGTCCAGGTATCTATTAAATATGTCCTGTTATATTTTATGTGTACTTGTTCTTGTTTTAACAAAGTCATTTCCATTTCCATAAATGCTGCTTTTGATTCAATCTGACTGATCCAATGTTTGCTTAATTTCTCTGCAGCCAACAAATTACGCCAATCCAGTATATGCAAAGTTATACGTGGATGGACAAAACTGTCGAAACTCCTTAGCAAGTGTTGATGAAAGAAGAGAACTTCTTCCAAAGAAAATAGATATTGGGATAAGGGAGACTGTGGCATAATCTGCTGTTACCTTTTATACTCTGTATAAATGTATAAAATATAAGGATTACTTTTCTATGTACCAACAGTATTATAATTGTTTTGGCATCAGCATTACCTCTGTTTTTTGTTTGGTTGATTGTTTTCTGGGTTTTTCTTTTGCTGATGACTTTTGACTGACCATTTGTAAGGTATTTTTATGAAAAAGAAACTGCACTACGGTACAATTTACAACAATGCTGCTGAAATAACACACCTTTAAATTTGTTAAAATGGCAAACAACATATTCGTTTGTAGCGTGAAAATGAGCAATCTATTTTCTATGAACTTTTTTGGTTCTACTTAATCGATGAAGATGGTATCTGCACTTTTTCATTATGTAGTCTGGAAGCTGTAGTACAGTGTGTAATTTTGTTTATTTTAAATGGTGAAAGAATGATTGAATGGTCTACTCTCTTCTTTGTGCCCATTAGAACTTCTCTTCAGATCCTGATGAAGCTAGATAACTTTTCACAAACAAACATAACTTGCTTTTAAATTAGCTTTAGGTTGCCGAGAAGTAAACAAGACTATAGAAGTGAAACATCTAATGATCTGCATGAACACAATGATTATGTTTCAGAAATTCAGTGACTGTACATGATATACTAAACATATATACCATGTAAACAAGCTTTGTATTTATTAAAACCTTATAGAACATAGTAACGATATATCTTGGAAGCTGAAACCTTACTTGCTGTGGGACAAAGCATATGAACTCCAACAGTCCTGTAGGACAGTAGCCACCCTAGAGCACAAGAGGGCATTGCCTACACATGCTTTACATGTTTATTCACTTAATCACACGCAGTACTTATGGATTAATAACTCCCCAGCACACACCGAGCAGTAGGGAAAAAGCCAGACCCCAAACCTTAAGCACACTCAGATGATCACAGCATTCGGTTTAGACAATCACATAAAAACCCCTCACGCCTGTTTAGTGATATTAAAGCATTCAAAACACAGCAGTTTCTTTAAGATAAACTGTGGTATTGTGGAGGTAAAACAAACAAAGCTGCATATTAGTGAAACTTCAGCAAAGCCCAAGTTCCAGTAGTCTGGGTTCAACATCAAAGTCCAAGGATCAAAAGTGAAAAGCATCAGTATCAGTTTCCAGCACTTCTCTGACCTGGTCTGTTTTCTGTTGTTGCTAAGAAGCAGAATCCAACTCACTTTTTTAATTTTGATGGAAATAAAGTATACAATTACTTTCAGGTTTGAACTGAATCAAAATATTTTATACATAACTTTAAAGGCACAAAAGACGTATTCACACATATACTGTGGAGGACTCTTCCTTCCTCTGCTAGACATGACTGACTTTTAGCTATCATAATATATTAACCTAACAGATTAAATATGTTTGTGGTTGCTCTTTATTCCCTTTGTACAAGCATTACAACAATAACTGCTGTTTTATAAGAGATTTTTGTTGTACTATTGTGCATGCATACTACCTATTTCTAAACTTTGCCATATTGGGGCCTTTATAAAACTCTTGATTTATGTAATACTAGTGCAATTTTGCTTGAACAATGTTATGCATATCATAAACTTTTTCAGGTTCTTGTTTAAGTACATTTTTTTAAATTGAACAATATTTTTCATTTTGGTTATAATAGTCATTTTGCCTATGTTTCTACAATGAAGTGGTAAATACTTTATAAAAAAATTGTTGACTGATTTATTTAAATGAAAATCTACATACTTAATTCAGTGTGTTGACTAATTTTTAAATTTACCTTATAAAAGGAAAGCTAAAGAAAGAGCAAATTGAAGCGAAAGAACATTACTTTGTACAAATGGCTAAATCCCTCCTACAATGAAAATTTTTGCTTTTTATACAAATTCTATTTGAATCTCTATTTTGCAGCTCTGCACGTGTTTGGGTTACTTAGGTGTTTAGCTGTATATTAATGTCAATAGAATTTTAAAGCTATTATTTTTTCTATAAAAATACTGTATTAAATAGTTTCATACCACACAGCTACGATTCCACAGGTTCTGCCTTTGTTCTGCTGACATCATCAGAGATGGATTAGGCCCTTTTTTTTTCTTTTTCCCCCCACAATTACAGTTGTTATGAGGTGTAAGTAGTTGGACATTTCAGAAACTTTACCATTCATTTACTGGCAGAGAATCTCTTATCTTCAAAATGCAGGTAAAACTAAATTTTATCTAGTGGGCATAGAAGTAACATGACTTTAAAATCACGAATTCTTACACAGGCCTAGGGAATTTTACTTGTTGTGATGTCTCAGTTTCCCTTCAGTGAGACATTTTATTTACTTTACACTCTCTTGAGAGTAAATTACTTTATAAAAAATAAATTTATTTCCTTTTAAATACACAGTTGATGTTAGTGGAGCAATTACATATTGGATATTAGATCAGAATGAGGTCATAAGTATGTAGGCAGAATTTTGATGGAGATATTGATCTCTACCACTGCCACACTTTAAATTGCATATAGGTGTAATAATCCACAATGGATTTGTTTGTTTATTTGTTTTTTCTTTACCAAGGTTCTCCACAGGAACTGTTTCCACAATCCTTTAACAGCCCCAGAATCCCCAGGTGCCATAGGTGGGCAGAACACACAAGGAGCTGAAGGGTGAAAGACTGAGGACCCGATCAATTACTTACATGTGCACCCTCATAAGTTCAGAAAAATGTTTGTGGGCAGGAAATTCTACAAAATTTTAGAAGGGACAAGAAAAATGTTTAACTTTTTACATTCCCAAAGCCTTTTTGCTGTTATTAATGGCACAGATTCAAGCGTGGTTTAAGTTGACACAAGCTTAGAAGTAAAAAAAATTGGCTGCATCACAGATTAAAGCATCTGTCTCTTCAGAGTGTAGTTGCAAGGCTTCTTCTGGTTGCTTTCCTGTGAAAGCATGCAGAGAACATGGATGTGAAATGCCAGTTCTGTACTACTCCACAGAATTCCTTGGGGTAAAATTTTTCTTCCACATTGCTAATGATTTTTCTTAGCAATGTGAAGCCATTTTTGGGTTCCACAAATAGCAGGTATTAAATTTTTTAGGGAAATGGAAATTCTGGTCAATCTTAGCCTGAAATACAGTGTTCATGGACTTTGTGCTCTTAGGCTAAGGAATACCCACATTTTCATTCAACAGGCAACAAAAATGCACCTAAGTTTGGATGGGGACATGACGTGCTCCATCACAAACCAGGTTCTAAAATTCTTTGCTAAACGGAGAATCTCTATGCAAAACATGGGGGAAAAAAAAAGGATTTGTTCAAAATGTTATAGTTCTGTCTAACGGATTTATTTTTCCCCACAGAGGTTATTCTAGTTTATTTACATATTAGTGCAGTGGAGTCTATTCCTTGTGATTGGCCTCTTGGTCTAGGCAAGAGTTTGCATAAACTGTAAAGGATGAGAACACAAGTTCTAAATGACAAACTGAGATGGGTGATGCTCTCGGTGCTCTGATTAGTCACTCACGCAGCTGAGATTGCCAACACGAATGCAGTCCTGCTGATAAACACACCAGGAAGCACATTTGGGAATATTTATTTCGAGAATATTTATTTTGCTATGCATTTTCTAATTGTTTCCTTTTCATTTATAAGGCAGTCATGGTGTTTGATGTTTGCAGAAGGAAAGCTGTCGTGGAGTGCCTTTAAAATTTCTACCCCAGTCTATTACCTAGCAGTGAGATTGCTGAGAAAGCCCTAATATAGCAGCAATAATTTTATTTTTATGAATCAATGCAGTCACATATATTAATTGAATTTTGTGTAAACATTTCTGAAACTTTGTGGAAGTCCCTCACGTGTCAGAATAGAACCAAGTATCTTCTCATGAATCCCCTTTTTGGAGGATGAGAAGATGATATAGGGAAGCAATGCCAGTGATGATAAAAGGTCCTCAAGGTTGTCAGCCTCAAAAGTAAAGACATTTTTCATGTGGAACAAGCAGAACAACAATTAATCTTGTCTGTCCAGCCCCGGGCATCTCTGCAAAAGTGTTGAAGCATTTGGAATTTTTCAAGTCTTAGATGGACAGAAGGATGGCTGATGGAGGGAAGGATAATTTATCATCCTAGGTCACTAATTTATCATGCTTTCCATCTCCACGTGTGAAATACAGATCTCATAGAAGTAAGGGTTTCTAATTTAGTGCCCTTATTTTAAGGTGACAAAAAGGAGGAAAAAAGCATCAGGAATCTTTTGTGCTTCCCTGTGCCAGCTGCACGACCTCTGATGTGATGTTCAAATAGAGGGAACTGCCTGCTGGCCTCAAAGGATGTTCAATGAGTTTTCCCTGGAAAGATGATAATGATACTGCTGACCTCCACTGCTGCTACTAAGCCTACTAATGATCCATTTTTTGATTAAAAAAAATAAAATACCAAGATAGGTAGATATACACAATGTGCATAGTATCAGAACTCATCTGTAGTTACTCTGAGTAAAAAATTATTTGCATAGGTGAGTAGAAAGTCTGAAACTACCATGGAAACTCAAATGAAATATTAATTTAGGATTACTGCTAAAGCTCTCTTAAAGTATCTGTTCATCCTGAAGAGAAAAAAAAGGATTAGAGAAGCCAGTCACTGACTTTTTCTTAAAATATTTCTTAAATGAACAATTTTGACCGTTACAAGAGTTGGCACCTCAGAAGATTTCAGGAAGCAAGCTGTGTAGTCCAACAGTTTCTCACTGTGTTTGCAATGTGGTAATGCACAAGCAGCATTGTGTCAGATGAGTTGGTGTTTGATGGTTTGATAGCAATAAACAGAATAAGATAAGTCTGTGTAGATGCATGAAAACACTTGCTGAAGAGATGACCTGCTCAGCAGGTGAGTTTCCAGGCACCTGAATAACCAAGGGGTTGGCAAGGAATTGTATTTGAGCCTCGGGGAATGGGTTTACACCTGGTGATGTTTAAATCTGGTGCCCTGTGTGTGTGTGAGCCGCTCAGCGAGCTCTGTGACAGACCAACACCTCAACCAGGGCAGCAGCCACGATGGGATTGCTCTGTCCAAAGAGCAGCAGAAAGTGTTAGGACAAAGTTTTAATTCCATTGAGGACTGAGCTTTGGGGTGCCCCGTGTGGTGGAGTCCTGTTCTATTAGGAAAGCAGGAATGAAGCTCTGAAGGTTGCTGGGTGTGAGAGCAGTGACACCTGATAGGAAAACTGTCGCAGGGAGCATCAGGTGGAGCCTTCTGCCTTCTGCCTCAGCCCTCATGGTGGGCTGTGGACATCACCACACGCTGCCTTTCCTCAACGCATCCAGGAGGTTGGCCAGGTATCCCCAGAGCTGCCCAACAGAAATTCTGCACACTTGATGAAATGTATGAGATTAACTACTTTGTAAATCAGGAAGTGATTACAGAAGTGTGAGTACAGGAGCTGTAGTTATGCTGTCATTTTGAGATCTTACAGGTCCATAAACAATTTTCTTTCTAAAAAAAAAGGAAATTTTTCTTTTTAAAAGGAAAAGGAAGAAGTGTTGAAATAATATTCCCACATACCGGGAGGGGGTCTGCCATGTCTTATAATAATACATCAGGAGGGATGTCCTTCAGGAGGAATAAAATGATAATATACGAAAATAAGATGGGATGAGTGGTCTGGTTTATGTGTTAGGTTAAGGTTGCCCTTCTCCAGGTAGGTCTGTAATTCTGGACATCTCTCTTCTCCTACCTCACGTAAAAATGTCTCGTGTGCATATCCTGCCCTTGTGTGTACACTTGTAGGTGTTCAACTTTGGAAGTCTGGTCTTATCTGCTGCTTTTCAGAGCAGGAGGAGCAGAGCATCCAGGTAGTTCTAAGATGCCCAGTGATCAGATTTGTTGGATCAGCCTAAGCCATGTAATTATGCAACGCTGCGTGTCTGTCCTTACTTCAGGAGTCACAATATTCCAATTACAGCTCCTTGGCAGTCATTCAAACTCCTTTGATGTATCAGACTATAGCAGGGCTCTTTGTGCAGCAGAACCAGATTCACTGTGCAGTAGAAGCTGTGCTATGTGTGAGCTCCCCAAGGCAGGTGTGCAGCCCCTGCTCCCCCAGGCTGGAGATCCCATGGACTGCTGGTGTCCTTTCCACTGACTGTGGTGAACTATGGTGGTGCAAACAAAACCTGCCTACCCTGTAGGCCTTTGTAGTTCAATAGGCAGTTTGAAAATTGGTCTGTCATAAAGAGAGAGTGCCCTTCTTTGGGATTTGTCTGCGTGCCTGTAATTGGGTTCAGACCTTTTTCTGCCCTAATGTGTCTTATCTGTCACTTTTCAGAAGATGTTAAACCTTTGTGGAAGATCTGTGATGATTTTCTGCATATATTCAGCTATTTCAATCATTTTGAAATTCCTGAAATCCTAGTAGTTCATTGCCCTGAAAAGAATTTTAATGTAAATTTTTCTACAGTTTTAGCTTTAGTTCATTTTTCCCAGTTTGTTTCCTGCACTGCAGACTTAGATATACTTCTCCCCTATTCTTAATGAACATGAATAAAGTAAAACATAATGCGTAATTTGAGATTGCTGTTATATACACATATATATACACTACCACAGTTGTGTCTGACAGGACTAAGTTGTGCTTTTTTCTGCTTAAATTAAAACATTAATGTGGCTTTCAGTGATAGGTACTAAAACATCTTTATAAATATTTGAAAAGACGCTGTTCAATGAACTGTGCAAGACAGGAGGCTGACCTCGCACCACTAATTAATTACCACAATCAGAGGAACTCCAGACAAAGTACCCTCTCCAGCAATTTGAAAGGTAATTAACATTCATGTCTCGTAAAAGTCACTTGACTTCCAATTATGATTAAATATGCAAGGGCACGGGGACACTGCAAGTGGAAGGGCTGAGAGTAGTGCCCGAGTGCGGTGGCAGCAGCTGGAAAGCAGTGTCAGGCACGGAAGGACTGTGTGGGAAACAGGGAATACTCATCGCTGTGTCCCTCTGAAGGACTCACGGGGTGAGGGACCACCATCACCACCACCGGGTTCGGCCCCACTTCTTTAGACCCACAGAATTCCTAGCTGGTTATTTCCCAGACTGAATCCCACTGGACACTTACAGTTGTCCGTAATCCTAACCAAAATTTTATCTACCCAGTTTTAAGAATATCTGGCAAACTATATGACAGCTCTCATGCTTTTTATTATAAAATTAATAAATCCTAAAGGATTGAACAGCATCTCTCGTCACTGAAAATTCCTAATTAAGCACATCTGGCTAGACAACAGTGTCCTTCTTCAAGGAATATCAAAATTGAAAGAAACTATTAAATTATTTTTAAGGGTCTATGACCATCAGGGCAAGCCTCTTTTTTGTACTAAAAGCTTCATACATCCATTACAATTTATGTCTACTGCTATAAGTGTTTTAAAACATAAATAACATTTCAGTATTTAAAAATAACTTAATTTTATTTCAGATATCTTTTAAAAGTAGACTTTTAGACTTTTTTTTTAAATGAATATTTTAATGAAGGAATAAAATAATTTAGGTTAACAAGCACATTAGCAGTTAATGAAACAGCAAATGATTTACCATAATGAAAATGCAATTGAAAAGCAGCAATCATTACTGTCTGTTTAAATAGCCATATCCCATAAATACAGTATGACAACCTGGATCTTGTCACGTATTACTGTATCACATCCTATTTTCATCTACATCACTATTATTAGAACAATTGTTGCAGTCCACCAAAGAGAAAACTGCTGAGGTCAGTCACCCCGAGGTCACCCCGGGGTGGGTAATTGCTTCCATGTCAGCCAGGAACAGGCAATAACCTGTGAACACAGAAACTCCATCGCAGTGCTGGGTCAAGTGTGTTTATTTGTACAGCTTGATGTGAAATACAAAAGTTCATTGAAAAGGACACTTCAGCCTGAGAGGAGCTCGGGGACCCTCTCAAGGGGAGGGGATGGAAGCGTTACCTTCACTGGGACAAGGAGCATTAATTAGTCCATCAGGAGAGGAGATGTTTCTTGACCTAATAAAGAAACAGTTGTGTCTCAGAGGAAGGGAAATGAGGCCCTTCTTAATTAAGAAAAACACCTGCATAGTCTTGTAATGGCAAGAGAGCAAGATTAGATTTGGGATGAGCCTTCGGGGAACTCACAAAATCTGCGAGGCTCCGTGAACAAGTGCTGTGAGAGGGAACTCTCTCCAGAGGTGCTGCTCCAGAGGTGTGGAGCAAAAGGATGGAGACTGCAAGAGGTACGTGGAAAGCTACATGTAAGTTACCTAAAACTCAAAAAAAAGAGGAGAAAAAATAAGACTTATGATTTTGGGGGGTTTCTTCATTTGCAGCTATGTGGTGTATTTTAAATATGGATATTATGAAGAAATAATTCTGTTTAGATTTTTCCTTAGCTGGCTGTGGGGGCTTTGGGGGATGTCAAAGTCCAGAATAATAACTCCACACAGGAAGTTATGGAAAAGGAGTCTAGCCAGTAAAACACCTTACATATCAGGTGGGATCCTTTTAATTCTTGTTTTCAGCTATTTCGGAGAGTATCTATCTCTATAGATACTATTCGTATCCAAAATCTGTAAGACTCAGTTACTAGAAGCCTTTTATTTCTTAAATTGTTTTCAACCCTTCCTTATTCACATTCCAAAGTACTCAAATGCAGTTCTTTTTCCTTAATGTTTTCATAGGGTTTTTTACTTCCTACTATCTGGCAGGTTGAAAAAATTTAGGGAAATCAACTGGATTTTCATGGGTACAGATTATATGAAATAGAGTTCTTTGTGCAGAACTGTTCCTTTTATTCACAGTTCCTGCAGTTTTAGAGTTTGAATTGCAGTTTAAAAACTTGTAGTGTTTTGGAAGAGTAGAATGACAGAAAAACAGAATCATACTCATTACAGCTGGCAGAAACCCTATGGACAGCATCAAGGGAGGGAGCTACTTAATTAAGAATAACAAATACAGAATCACAGGGCTTGACAATACCTTGGGGGTCTTCTTGCCCTCTCCACGTTTCTCCAACAGCATCAGCTATAGCTCAGCCAGCCTCCATAGGCATTTCTCCAGAATTTTTGAAGAGTGACAGCAATGTCCTTAAAAAGCCAATTTCAATACTTGCTGATTTTTTTTTTTTTTTCTGATGCACAAGTCTCAGTTTCCACTGGTGAAGTTTAAAGCTGCTTGTCCCACCCACCATGGACAAACCACTCTTCTTTCTACAACCCTTAAGAAAGTGAAGAGTTAAAATGAAGCAGAGATGACCCTGCCGTGGTGAGCACATCTCAGTCCTGCTCTGCATCTCACAAGCATGGAGGGTCCTGCTGGAATGTCACCTCCAGCCCAACTGTGGGGCAGCACAAAGGCCAGAGGCGTCCTGCTGTCCTCTCTCAGTGCACCTCATGGTCTGTGCGTGATGTCTGAGCAGGGAGGGACTCACGGAGACACTTGACTTTCTGTCTCCTTTCTACTGCAGTCCAAGTGAACACAGAGCTCTGAATTGTCACCTGTAAATCTCACTCTGAAAGTGAAGACAAGCACTGACCCCTTGCTGTTGCCAGGCATGATCTGTAAGGAACTAACTCTCAAATTGAATTGGCACTGTGAGCAGACACCTTCATACTTCAGCAGAGAAAAACCCCAAATAAACAAGGCTGTATCCTTACCTCTGCAAGATTCTGGACTTCAGAGAATCATGTAGACTGTATTTGATGTATCTAGGAAGTTGGACTCGATCTCTGTGGGTTACTTTGAACCCGGGATGTTGTATGATTTTATGATAATGTGGCCAATGTATCTAATTTTATTATGTCTATAAGAGCAAGCCTTGTGCCAACAAAACATTCTGAATAATTTCTGCTGGAGAAACCCCTGAGCTTTGCCAGATTGAAGGAAGGTCTGTGCTGGTAGAATAAAGAGACTTCCTCCAGGATGACATTTCAAATAGATGGTGTCTTGTCATGTTCCCAGGTGCTCTAGTGAGGTGGGGGTTTTGTTGTTTGGGGTTCCTCTTACCTACCCCTTCAGCATTATTAGCTGCTAAAAAGAGGATTTCAGAAAACAGAAAAGAAGGCAAGAGAAATAAACACTAGAGAACAGTCCCAGGAAGGCCCTGACCCCTCATTTCCTTCATGAAGAGCGAAAAAATGTTTCTGTGTAGAGGTTAGAGTTGTAAGAGGCGCTGGGTCTGTTCTGTGCAGTTGCAGTGATCACACCCGTTCTCTCTCCAGCTGGTTTCAGCAGCCCTTAACTTGCACTCCAGTTCCTTCTGCTCACTCTTCACCCTTGCCACCAGGCTCTCTGGCCCCGAGGAGCTGAAGTTCTGCCTTTTCTCCTCCTGATGGCTCTTGAATTCTCTCTCAGCTCCACTTTGTGCTGACCTGCAGGCACCAGACTGATGAGCTCCAGAGGATGGACACCTCAGCCAGCTCGGCTGGCCTGGCTCGCTTCCCTCAGGGCTCGTGATAACCTTACAGAGTAGTGAGGTTCATGAAAAGTTATATTTCTAAAGGATACATAGGGAAATGAATATTTATGATAATAAGGGCATCTCCTACTTCAGTTTTCATTGCTGTCACTGCATAGAAATTTTTTGTTTCCATTGAAAACTCTGTCTGACCTAACCTAGAGCAGCCTTGCAAAGCAAAGTGCTCCATTATCCCACTTTTTTCCCCCAGTAATTTCAGTTTTGATTGCTTTTAAGAGTTCTCTGTACCTGTTCTGCTTGCTAAGCTGGGGGGAACTTGGCAGCAATCACTACAGAGGTGGATCTGCTTTACTTGATACTGCTCATGGTGCTGCTTAGCTTCGTGTTTGAATATCAAAGTCACTTTTGTAAGTATTTCTTGTGTCAGTGTGAGATATGGTGACACTGGTTTTTAGGAATTTTCAGGAATTTCAGAATATTTGAGGCTATCGTGCTACAGAAACACATGGATCTCTTCTAAGGCCCAGGTGTAGGGGCAGGAAGTGAATTTCTGAGTTTCATAGCCTGGTCTCACATAATTAAATTTCTAATAGGAAATGGGTATTTACATAACCTGCTCTTTATGAGTGCTCTGAATTCCAAGTTTGCCAGGAACAGAGCATTTATTGTGATATAAGTGACATGTATGCAGTGTCCATCGCTTTCCTTAGATGATGGCAAAGAAAAATACCACTCACAGGGACAAAACAACCTTACTCATGAAACATTGCAAGTGTTGAATTTTAATCTAATCTACTTAACTATTTTATGAATGTGCTTTAAGCTGATTAAATCAGTTTCTTTATGCTCTAGGATTTAAAATCCTTCTCTGGACGTTTCCTGTGTGAGCTCGCAGTTCATCCTCGGTGTGTGGGAATGTACAGTGGAAATTAAAGGCTGTTCAAAATTCTGTGTAGCAAACCTGCTTCTTAATGACAGGATTTTTTTTTTTTTAGGTTCACTGTGCAGTCAGGGCATATCAGTTTGTTTTTTTTCCTGAACCAAGTTTACTGCTGAAGGTAGCAATGTAGTTCACACTAGAGCATAAATCTGCAGGCTGAAACCCATGTAAGAACACACAGTATTGCTATTGAGAGTACTCAAGTGAAAAATTTGAAAAATTGTGTATTTTAAAGTGCTTGTAAAACCCTGTTGCCCTATGGTTATGTCCAGACCCGTTGTTTACCATCATTTTTCAACAACAGTAGCAGCAATGTCACTGCAATGAACATTGTTTGGACACTGCTGATGGGCATCTGGATGTGAAATGATAGTCACGGGCCAAAGGCCAAAAAGAAATAAGAGCCATCACTCTGTCAGAGCAGCACCATCTTCTCCACAAAGCCTGGAGAAAACCTTGTTTTCCCAACACACACCTCAGGACATTCCATGATTTAATGCTGCAAGTAACAGTTTGGCCATTTCCTGATCCCGTGGGCTCTTTCATGCGTTGATGGAGCTTCTTTTTCTATGAAAAGTATTGCCCAAAGGGCAGGGGCTGTAAATGCCCCACCCCCTTGGAGCACAGGCTGGGCTTGGACAGGGGCACTCCTACACAGGCACCAAAATTTCACAGAAAACACCTACAAACAGTTTCATATGGTCTCTGCTTTCCCATCTTCATTCTCAATAGTTTTTGCTCCTGAAACTATTTTATAAATTCAGAGTGTATTCAGAATATTTCACTAGGAAAACACACTGATCTAAAATGAACACTTAGATTTTAACCAAGACTACAATATGTAGAATATATCTGCTGGAAGAAGGAAAAATCCAGTTCTTGGGAGACAGAGAGAATGTAATTAACTTGAGTTACATCACTTACTGCTGTATTCATGGACCCAAATTCAATTCTCTTTGACATACCTTTTAAAAAATCCATTGTTATGAAAAAGTAAAGTGCAGCTTCACTACTGAAACTCATTTTGAGTTCCTGCTTTTCTCTGCACTTTAAAGTTCAGTGTGGAATGGACAGGGAGAACCTGCTTGGTTCCCGGAGCACTTGGGCTGAAAGCAGCACAGGGTCATTGATCTGTGTCCCTTCCTTGGAATCTGTCCTGTCCTCCTGGCATAGGCAGGTGGTTTTATCTCCCTTCAGCATTCAGGATCCTATACAAACAATAATGTTTTATATGTGTTATCCATTCATGAGGGATAATTAGCATTGTCAATTGGCCCCTGTATCCAGCATCTTCTCTTGTCTTTGCTGTCAATGCTCTGACACCTGTATGCACCTTCCGTGGCATTGCACTATATTATTAGATCATAATAATTATATTATTTACAGTTCTCAGCTGATATTTTGAGTACAATTCCTCTGGTTTATTTCCATACACTGTTCATCAAGTAGATACAGCTGGGAAACATGGTGTTGCCACTTAACAGAGAATCAAATTGCACAACAAATATTTTGCCTCACCGCTTTACCCTTTTTCATCTGGGCTGTGTATGGCCTATTCACGTAAATATTCTGAAACTGTGGGACTCTCCACGACCAATATGAACTGTGCTCACAAATTCTGGGCTCCTGGTGGGTGTGACATAGCAGAGGATAGAGCAGAGGGAAGCACAGCTGGTGGCACACTCAAGTAGAGGGTTAATTGTGCTTAATGAACCAGTGAGGTGGAAAGCAAAATATTCACCCATTCCCAGCTTTAGCTCTCCATGGCCCTGACAAATTGTTCTGTAAAACTCTTTGCTCAAGAATAAAGGCTGCAGGAGGCTGTTTTTAATGGCAGGGCATTGTGAAACTCGTATAATGCGCCTCTGGGTTTGCTATTGTTCTTTCTTTGTCTATAAAAATAAGTTGGTGAGTTGCTGTTGCATGTGTGTATCCTGAGTGTCACACGGCACGTCTGGCTGCTGCTGGCTGGGATGGCTGGAAGCTGCGAGCTACAGAAGCCAGGTGCTCCCACAGTGAGGGTAATTTCCAGCTCTGGAACAGCTTATGTATGTCTAAAAACCAACAGGGGCATTCGTGAAATGGAAGAGGAAGAGATAAACTGCAACAAAATCAGTGCCTATTATCAAGAATTTTACCTGCTTTTGGAGGCTCAGCTCATCTCTGCTCCACACATCAGCCTCTCCCCAACCTCCCTCATGACCACGGCCACCTTTGCTGAGAAGAAAATTCATCTGCCTGTGTCCATGCACTTGCTGCTCCTGCTCTGAGGAAGGTAAGGCAAGCAAAGCGTCCTTTTTGGAGCAATAATACCTGTGGCTCTGAGGTGTGCTTACAGCAAATATCTCCTGTGCCAATTTAGAACCCCCAGTCTTCACTGTTTAATCAACTGCAAAAGCTGTTTATTGCTTTCTATACATGAGTGTCTCAACGCTGTGCTTTAATTAACTGCGTTGGCCTTGGCTGTCATTCGACAGAGCTTTTATTGGAAGAGATGTTCAATCCTGTCTTTCATAACTGTGTCTTAAACACATCTGTACTGCACTCTTTTAGGCAGTGATTAGTTTCCATCAGCTGTCTTTTATTCACTTCACATTCGCCCACAGGCAGCCTCATTAAAGTCCAGCACAGCTTTCCTACCCTGCGGCTTCTCCCAGCTCCTTGGCCAAAGTGGGGATGCTGTGGCCCAAATCTGTTTGCTCTGCTCCTGGAGAGAGCTCCCAGGGCTGATTTTTACCAACCCAACCTCCTGCCGGGGTTACTGCAGCTCTCTGAAAGTCACCTCATGCTGGGGAGCCCCAGCACAGACTCTCACAGTGGTAGTGAGGTGTCAGCCCTGGGTGCACCTGAGAGGTTGCAAATTCCTCCAGATCTGTCTTGGTGCTGCCACTTTTCCCCCCTTGCCCTGCCTGAAGATCCACAACCTCGTCCTTCACTCCTTTCTCTCTTTCCTTTGTGCATACCCAAGGCATGGATGCATTGCCTAAGCCCTCAGGGTGCTGCAGCACCCCAGGTGAGCAGCCTGTGCTCCCTCCTGGCCACTTCAGAGCTCCACACTCCTCCCTCCCACTGGCGTGTCCTCCTGGCTGCACTTCCTCACATGGGATGTCATTTTCCTGGCTTTCCAGCCTGATTTAACCAACTGCTTACCCACCAGTGCAATATTTTTTATTCCTCTTTTATATTCCTCTTTATAAATGTTAGGGTAGAGATTTCTAATTTTACTGTTGTGGATCCTTGGAGACGTTTTGGAAGGGAAGAGGATATATTTCGCTGTTGCTCTACCCAGAAGCAGCTAGAAATCTGGAGGTGACACATCTGAGCTGCTCTCCTCCCCTCAGCCTGGTCCAGCAGTGCTTGGTCTCTGAGGAGCCCCAGAACACCACCACCCTTCAAACCCACAGCAAGATCCCTGCAAGGGTCCAGTCCCACCTCCCACACAGACCAAGCAAGATGGCTTATTCACTGACAGAGGTGCTTTTTGTCTCCATTACCCCTGTGTCTGTGTTTCTTTATTTCCCCCTCCTTGCTGGCGTTTTAGACACTCTTATTTGCCAGCTAGCACAGCCCAGCTCTTTACAGGTTAAACAAGGTGGCCAATTTTCTCTTCGTGGCTGTGTGCTGAATATTTAAAAGAATTCAGGTATCAGGCTTTTCTATAGATCACTTATAGATCACTTCCAAATATCTGTTGTTTTCTTTATCATACTGACCCAAACCTCTCCCTCCCAAGCATCCCACCCCACCACACTGCCCACCCTCAGGAAGGGCACCCAGCTCACAGGGTAGGAGGAAACCAAAGTAAAAACAACACAAAAAACCACCAAAAGAAGTACTTCATGTCTGACCCAAAACTGCTGCAGATTCTGGGCTTTTGTGTTCATTGGTGAGGCTGAGTCGAGGCACACACCTGTGAATGTTCTCCAGGGCTTTTGTCTCAGTGTGAATTCGTGCTTTGGGCTGCCTTGACATTACAGATCTCTAAATAGCGGATAAAATTGGAATAAATTTACCCCCATAGGAGAGACCCAAATGGGAGGTTGTAAGGAGAATATTTAGTGTGCAGAAATGTGCATTCCTATGCACCCTGGTGCTATTGCTATTGTGAATGTGCCTGGAGTTTTCCCATAATTTTCAGTTTCTTTTGGGAGATGCTGTGAGACTCATCTTTCTCTGTAATGCTATTTGTTGATGAAGTTGTCTTGAACTACCTTGAAAGGGTCATGCATTTCTATTTAACATTTAATTGTTGCTATTTTCTCAGGCCTTTAGAGAATGATCTATTTTAATATTCCTCTGATACCCACTGTGAACTTAGATACTATCGCTTGTAATAGGAAAAAACAGCAAACAAAAAGAAAAAACAGTCTTTCCTTTTTGTCTTTATTATTCCTGAAGTGACCAAACCCACCAAGCTGTCGGCTGTTTATGCTCAGGAGCCTTAATACCAAACTGCCCCAAAGAGCTCACAGAGAAAGATGGTCCAGAAGCTGTCAAAATGGCTCGTTTAGTGAGGAGATGAACTGCTTGTGGGAAAACCTTGCCACTAAATGGATTCCTGTAAAATCCTAACGGCAGAGGTGTGGATATTTGGCCTTACTCCAAGGGCCACACATCCTAAAGCTGAGATTGGGTGTATTTTGAGACAACATATTAATGCCAGTGGTAGGGTAGGGATGATACATTTTATATCTTTTCTGGAAAAAAAAAATCTCTAGCCTAGGTGCAGGCTACTATTAAGAAAGGAGAAAGAATTTTTTTTCTTCTTTATATTTATGTAGGGTGTCTGTCCTGTGTTCCAGTGAAAGCAGAGCAAAATTTGCAGGTGTAAGAGCTCGTGGAGGTGCAGCCAGCCCCACTGCTGCCATCACATCCCCCAGCCTGTGCTAGGCAGGTGTGCACTGAGACAAATGTTGGCTCAGAGCCCTGTCCTCTCTCTCCCTCACTGCTAAAATACCTCAGGTTTGTGAGCTCGTCCTCCCTTGCCAGCATACATCACGTTCTCTTCCCCCACACTTACACTTCACCAGTGCCATCAATAATGTCCCCCTTCTTCCTTCTATTTCTGGTTTTCACTTCTTCTGCTGCATTCCTGGTGCTTGCTCCTTATTCCCCTCCCCCCAGCCCAAGCAAAACCCCTATAACCAGTAGCTCCCTGATGTATTTCCAAATTAAATTGGGATGTGAGGAGGCTAGGGAGTGTTGTCCTGGAGACTGGTTCTTCTCTGGATGCTGCCCTTGCCCTGCTGTCCCCCAGCCCTGTCTCAAGAGAAGCTCCCCCCTCCCTGCCCTCCCTTTCACCCTCTGTGGGTACTGAGAAGGGGCAAAACCTCAGAGAGGGATGGGGCACCTTCTCCTCCCCTAGCTGGGCATCCCGTCACTTGCCGGGCTGGTCTCCATCCAACAGCAGGAAGCTCTCAAAGGACAAAACATTGGAGAAAAGGGCACAATTTGGTTGTTAATGAAAGAAGCTCATCTCTCCATCAGCTGGAAAGTACAGAGAGAGACACAGTGATCCTTCTTGTACTTAGAGGTGGGGAAAAAGCATTACTGCTTTTCCGTAAAACTGTACCTGTGCCCTGGTTGCAGGAAAAGGGGTTTGTCACACATTCTTCTGCCAGCAGCAGGCATTGGGGTACAGGCCGTGCTGAGGTCAAAGCTGCACATCTGCCAAATGCATGCTGTTTCAAAAGCACCTCTGCCTTCCAGCCTGGACTTTAACTCTCATTCCCATCCTAATTCCTTGATAAAAGCACAAAAGTTCCCACTTGTACGCACAGCACTCTTTTTGATCCTGTGTATGACCAGAGCCTGGCTCCTCCTGACACCTGCAGCAAAGCCAGAGATGGGGTGGCCCACACCGAGTCTTGTTGTCCAGCTTGGGCAAACCATGTGGGTCACTAATTTGGCAAAGCAGGAGCTGGCGGCTGGTGCCAAGAGCTCTCAGGAAGCCACTGCTGCTGTCTGGGACAGAGCCTGTTCCTCTTCTTCCAGCAGCCACACCAGCACTGGCCCACAACTGGGCTCAGCCTCTCGGTGCTGCTGCTCCACCACCAACTAGGGGTGTCTGTGGTTATTTATTTGGTCCTTTCTCTGCAGCAGCCCAGCTGAGATGTAAGATAACACCTGGAATAATCAAGCCCTGATCACAATGCAGCTCCTGCTCCGAGAGGGGAGGTGTGTGAATGGGAGACTGGAGTGTCAGGGAGCTGACAGCCGAGGCGGACACGGGAAGAGTTATAGGCATTCAACAGACATTAAAAGGACAATAACACACTGGCTTATGGCTATTTATTTTTTACGAGCGACTTTGGCAGTATTTTGTTTGAAGTTTTGATGGCCATATGTTTTCCAGGGAGGCACAGCGTTTTCCTCTGTTTGTAAACTGTGCTATAATTGAAATTGAATTTTTATGAAATCTATGTGAAATATGATAACACATTAAAACACTCTCCTTTGGAGAGTTTCCTCATTGATTTTTGTTACATTAAATCTGTTTACACATCAAAGAAAAATATTGCATTCTGTCTGTCTTCATTTCAGTCACACCCTTCCTTTTGTTTCCCAGAGACCACACATGGCAAAGCGAAATCCTCTCTGCTCAGAGCTCTTCCAGCATTCACACTTCTCTTGGTGAAATGATGCTTTACACTATAATTGGCCTTCTTTCACCCATCTGCTTCGGAAACCAGGAACTTTATGATGTCTTTTTCTTCCTTCATCTTTTCAGCAATTCAGCTGTGTCTATACAGTGGAACCAATCCTTCCCTACCGAAAAAAATGTGGGATTTGATGGCTGACTTCATGTCCATCAGGATCAGTTTGATACAGACAAACTTTGTAGCTGGAGTACATAAAGTCATGGGTCAGTTCACTTCAGAGGAGCTGTGCAGATTTATGTGAGAATCTGTCCCCACAAAAGTGGTTTTTTTATTATCCCAGAAATAATTTTAAATTCAACCAGCATGTCTTATCTCTGGCTTCTCAACTATTTCTTTTGTGTGTGTGTGTGTGTAAAGAACTGAGCTTTAATTTTTGTGTGTGAAAACATCACTTTATATATAATATGTGTGTATATCAAACTATTTTGTGCTGCTGAAAAATGTAAACAAAGACCAGAAATGCTGTGGATGAAGGAAAAAACATGAGCTTATCTTTAGCCTCATGCTAGGGCAAGACTTGCAGAGCAAGAATCCATCTTAATGACCAAACTAAAATGGGAAGTTTTGTTGGAACTGATGCCCAGATCTGTGGTGATAAACCTTCCCTTGCTTTTATTTCATGGTTCCTTGTCAGAGCTGCTGGTGTTACCCAGCCCAGGCTGTGAGTGTGGAGCAAGGACAAAGGCCCCTCTCAGACACCAAGGAAATTATCTATTTGGATGTTTTTCTCTGTCACTGGAGGGATCACAGCTAAATGCAACCCCCAGAGCCTGTTGGGTGTGTTTCTGGGTTAAAGCTGAGCTCTAGCCAAACCTTATTTTCATTTCTCTGCCGTGAGCTGCAAAATTGTCCTGTTTTTAACTCTTCTCCTTGCACTTGACTAACTTTTTTATTCTGTTCTTTCAGAACATAAAATGTGGATCAGACCCTGGGCCCACCAAAGCTGCCCCTTCCCTCCACCCACAGAGCCCCCCACCACTTTCAGGCCTCCTCCTTGGCACAGGCACCTCGGCTCTCTGCACTGCCCAGAGCATGGGATTGCCTTGCCTTTGTTATCTTTGCTGCCATGGTGTGGCTGCAAGTGCTTTTATTGGTGACAGAAATTATCCAGCTGCTGTTAAAAGCCAGCACAAGTGCAGACCATCATGGCCTGGGTGGGTACACTCCAAGCTGCCAGCAGGCTACTTTCTTTTTCTCTTTGCTTTTCTTTGTTATGTCTTCACTTTGGTTAATTGGGTTTTTTTTTCACATGTAAGAAAATTTGGATTAAGACAAAGAGTGTCCAGAGAAGAGGTGGCTGAGGTGTACCTATGGGATTACCTTCCCTGGCTGAGGTGGAGGGGCAGCAGTGATGGCTTGTGAGGATAGAATGTGGAATAAATAAAACCACAGCCATTTATATTGGTATTTAGGGGCAGCACTTGGATGCTGAGGTCTAAAAGGTCTGTCCAGGCACTAAGAGAGAACAGTTCCCATTTAAAGGATGAGATCTATTTACATCAGGAATAATTTCCCAAAGTGTTAAGGATGCTGACTGCTGTGAAAATTCCTTTAGGCAACAACAAAGTTGTTGCACATGTTTAATTGATTTATTTACATCATGAATTAGCGTCCTAGAAAAAGCTTGTAAGGTGACAAGGTAAATTGATATTTATTTTGAAATGAATATATTCTGAAAGTGTTAATTTTAACCTAGTGCTCTCTATGATTAGCCCAATGTAGAGGTTTCTTCTCCCTCCCTCCTCCTGCCCATGCGCATGGCAGTGTGTGTGAGGTGAGAATATTCAAGCTTTGGGGGTGCCATATATTGTGATATTTGTTGCAAAGCCTGATGCTGTGGTATCGGAGAGTGACCTCTTTTTCTTCCCACAGGCTGCTGGTCCAGAGTGGGCAAAATTCCTGCAGGCCAGTGAGGAGAGGTGCAGGGATGATTGTCCTACACATTATAAAGAAAAGGTGAGGTCTGTTGTGCCCAGTTTCCTGCTTGGAAGAGTGGAAATAAGATTGATTTATAGCTAAATCCTATCCTGCCCTAAACACAAGGTGTGACACAGTGCCCCAGCAGGTGCCTAAACCTCTGAAACTTTGAGGGATTTATATTCCTAACCCTTATAGGCATAAAAAAAAAAACCCACAAAAACCCACCAAATACAAACCTGAAATTATTTTCTGATCCTATAAAATTGAATGTCTTCCCCTGCCTGATGCACTACGCAGGGAGCCAGGGCTGCCCATTCCTGTCCCTGTCTCCCAGGGCAGATGTGATGGGACCCCAAAGCATCCCAGTCAGAAATGGTCTGCACTTGCCTCTTCCTGGTTTTAAGATCTTGAAGGAATAGAGCATTTTAAATTTAAAAAACAAAAAGAAAAAAACCAAATGAAACCACCCAAAAATTATATTTCAATTCACATTTGCCTAGTATTTGCCATCTAAAACAAACAAACAGAAACCTTCAAAGGAATGAGCTGAACAGTGACAGAACAAGAGCAAAAAAGGGTTTCTGTGCATCTCCTCCTGTCTCCCCTGCCACATTCACAGGTCTGTGCTGGCCTGTGGGATTTGCTTTGGTTAATTCTCTTTCTGAGCTGCAGCAAACTGTGCCTTCCTCTCTCTCATCTCCGGGCAGGTTCATTTGCTCATCTCCTCTGAGCCCAGGCTGTTGGCTCCTCACCTTCCCTGCTGCTCTCTCCCTGAGCTACGTGCTCCCCATCTGTAACTTTGCTCTTTCCTGCCCCGACACCTGTGGCACAAGGGGCAGGTGGCTCCCACCTGCCAGCCCTGGTGCTGCCGCTGTGCACGTGGGGCCACTTGCTCCTCTCCCTCCTTTAGGGGCTTCCAAGTAAAATGGAAAACAAACAAATCCAAGCTGCTGCCTGCCAGGGTAGGCAGAGTGAAATAGCGTGTTACAGCTAACGAGGTGTTGTAGGCAAAAGGGGAAAGATACAAAAATGAGAGAATTAAAAGTTAAAAACAGGAGAAAGTGGTGGAGAAGGGCAGAGAAAACATGTAGAACAGAACAGAATGATATCATAGAATCATGGAATGATTTGGGTTGGAGGGGACCTTAAAAATCATCTGGTTCCAACCCCCTGCCATGGGCAGAGATGCCACCCACCGAGGAGTAGTTTAGGAGCAGTTGTGGTGCCCCAACTGATGTGAGACCAGGTAGGATGGGAAATCACAATTGGTGTCTGCTGCAAGCAGATCCTTTAAAGAGCTCACCATATTGAAGCAGCGTGTGCATTTTGTATTCAAAATTAATCATAACACCTCCTCCTGTGACAAATTATTAAATAAAACATTAGGAGTTGCTGGGGCTGGATATACAGAGTGCCACTTCCCTGCTCCATATGTCAAGTGATATTGGTGCAGGGAGCAGGCCCCAAACCCCATCCCTTAAATCCCGCAGTGCCCTGGATGTGGCAGTGCCTGCGGGAAGCAGGGATCATCCTGCAGGGACACGCTCTGTGCCAGCAGCAGCACAGGCTCCTCGCCTCTTCCTTCCTCAAACTGTGGTCATGCCCTGCAGAAATAAGGCTAATCTGTATTTCTGGCGTGGATGGGAGGAGGAGAGAGCAGAGGTTGGAGGCTTCTGTGCAGACTGTGTGTGTGTTTGTGTACGTGCAGACAGCTCTGTGCCTATATGCAAATATATATGTTATACATATACTGATTTAAAAATGTGTATAGATTCGAGTTAGCACATGAATTAACTGCATTAAACAGTGTCCTTGCCCATGGCATGGGGGTTGGAACTAGCTTAAGGGTAGTTAAGATTAGTTTAAGATCCCTTAAC
This sequence comes from Platysteira castanea, assembly GCA_013397175.1. Lineage (NCBI taxonomy): Eukaryota > Metazoa > Chordata > Aves > Passeriformes > Platysteira > Platysteira castanea. The sequence continues at coordinate 2,327,821 of VYXC01009087.1, read as the reverse complement.
CTTAACTTAAGATCCCCTAACTAGTCAAAGGGATCTTTAAGGTCCCTTCTAACCCACTCCATTCTGTGATTCTACAGTTCTCTGAAATGTGAAGACCAACATTCTGTTTACAAAAAACGATGTTTATATTTTCAGGGCCACCTCCTCAGCACTCATTCCCATTCAGGAGGAGACAGCAACCCCGGGAAGGACTTACCCTGCATGTTTTTGTGGGCTGCCCAGGTTTCCAGCACACTGCCCTGGATGCTCTGCCTGCCCTGTGCTCACCTGGAAGTCAGGTAAACTCCTGGAGTCCCTTTCTGGTCATTGAATATTGGTCTTATTAGATGTATAAAGCATTTTGCTCACGTTTAGGGTGAAAAATCTCACTTGATGTTGTTCTGGCACCTAATTCTTTATGAAGCTCAGTGAAATCCGTGGGTCTGAGGCACAGGTGAGTGGTCCAGTGCTTGAGGTACCACAGGGGGGACTCCCGTGGCATTAGAAATGTGCATCTTAAGGAATAACAACTTGATTATGCAATTACTGCTGTCCTGGGAGTATTCTGCTGCTTTTGGCAATAAGTTTAAATCACAATTTGAACTCACAGCACCAACACCAGGTGTGTGGGCAGCCAGGGAAGGGTTTGGGTGGGAATGGGATTCCATCCTGCAGGTCAGTATGGATTCAGCCTACACTGAAGGAGAATTAGGGCTGAGAATGGACAGAATCCAGTGCACTTCCTGCAGGAAACTTGGCTTGCCTTAATTATGAACTAATGTTAGACCAAAGAGCCATGGAACAAAAATAGCAACAACACACAATTTAGGAAATAGGATTTCACAAGTCGATTAATTAGCCAGTCACGTTGTGGTTGATAGAAAATACATGGCTGGTTAGTTTTGGCATAATTAAAAGTAAACGTACACACGAGTAAATAGTTATGCACTTCTGCCAAAAACTTGGATGTTAATTGTAGATTCTGTGGTGCTTGTTAAATGAGACCTATAACACAAGAACTGTTTTTTCTATTTATTAAACAGAGCACACAAAGTATTTCTTATATCTGTATTTCTAAAGATATTAATATACAATAGCTGACCAAAATGTTCCCTTGTTTTAAGTAAAGACTGAAGCAAATGTCTATACAGTTTCAAAATTAATTTTTTTGAATGCTTGTTCTTGTTTTCTTTCTTGGTATCTCTTATGCTTTCTAATATTTCTAGAACTACGTTCAAAAAAATATTTAGCATGGAGAGAAACACTAAATATTTCATGGTATAATTAAATCTTATTAATGTAATTGTCTGCATAGTTCATATTAAAAATTTACAAGAACCTTTTTCCTTTTCATTAAGAGTTATATTTTCTTATGAATTTCCGTAAATTTTTGAGCTTAACCTAACTTAACTGTGGGAAGCATCAGAAGTTTTTCTCATGATTTGATGTTGAATCTAAGTTGCCCTACTTGTATTTTTCTTACCCCAGCCACAGACTGTCAGGGAATTAGTACTCATGTAATTAAGGTGCAAAAGATTAAGTATTTGCTTTACCGTTTGTGGATCTAGCTGCTGGCATTTAATGTTTTCCAACTTTTGGCATTCTCTTCTCTGTTTTTCATGAGCAGATGTTTTTAATACTTAATTTCTTCTATTTCTGCACTGTGCTACATACAAGGCATGTAGAGAACAATATTCCATTTTAACTTTAAAAAACACCTTTCTAGACAACCAAATTTTTCTAAGCTGAGCAATTCCACACAAGTCCATTCTGCTGCTTACCTGTAACACCAAGGAAACTGCAGTGTAGCTTGTGAATACACAACAGCATGTGGCTGTCATTCATCCCAACTCAGGGCTTTCCCTACTCGTACTCTGAAAAATATCCTCCTCTCCCTCAAGCCCCCTGCCCCAAATATCCCTTCTGCTGCCGCCTGAATCAATATTTCAGGCCTTCCCTGAAGATTGATGTGTCTACACCTACAGAGACTCCATCCTCACTATTCCTCGCCTTCAAAAATTTCGTGTTTTCAGATGGAAAAAACCCACCATGATTCCTTTAAAGCAGCAGGAAGGGAACATATTTCTGTCATTCTCTAATTTCCAAGACCTCTACAATAAAATTTAAATCCATATGAAGTTCTCCTGAATCCATCAAATATTCATCCAAACGGTTCTGTTTATTGGCACTCCCACATTAGGGTATCGGCCTGTTAAAATTCACGCAGCCATTCATCTGCCTGCTGCTCCCCATCGAAGCAGACTTCACTCAGACACCACTACCATTAAAATCAGCTTTTTCACTTGAACTTGCTTTCATTTAAGTCACTGCTAACGTAGAAAAGAGCTCATTTAGTGATGCTTTTTCACCTTTGTGTTAACTCTGAATGCATCATTAACAGGGAGATGTTGACTAATTTGGAAGGAGTTTAGCGAAAAGCTCTAAAAATGGTTCACAGGTCGGCAAAGCAGGCAGAGTGTGGAAAGATAAAATGAGCTATCAGTGTCTAGACTGGCTGGAAAACCATGATTAGAAACTCTTAAAGGATGTAAAAAAGTAGATAGTGAAAGAATTCAGTGCATTAAAACTCTTCTGAAGGGCTGACATGGGTAATGTGAGCACAAAGCAGAAAATCCCTCTTTACATATCCGTGGTGGCCAGCTGGGGTTGGTCGGGACACCACAGTGCAGGGAGACAGACCAAAGGATCTCAGGAGCTCTTGCCTAGTGCAAAAGTGTGTGGTTTAGTAATTAAATGGGGGGAAATGCCACCAAAGCTAGAGAAAATGAATACAAGATGGACAGAATCCCCACTTATTTGTGGCAACATTTTTTTATGGTAAGATATTTATCGAGTTATAGAAGTCTCCCTTCCGAACTGCTGGGGGGTTTAGCGCACACAGCTTTCGAAATCAGAAAACAATAATGTGAAATAGAGAACATTCTGGCATTTCCAGAGACTTTTGACCCAAATCTCCACAGTGGGGCAGCTCTAATAGCAATTGCCACCCCCTGACAGCTTTACTTCAGCATTACTCCATCACAGAGCCTCTGGGCGGTCCGAGAGAGTATTCACTTGCAATTTGTCGCCTATTTTACTTTGATTTGACTCGCAGCTGTGCAAGTCAGGGACTCTGGATTTGCAATTTTAGTATCACTGCAGAGTGATGCACATCACACAGGCTTTGGGTTGTGCCCACTTTATTTCATCTGTCCTTCATCCTCACAGAGAGCAGGCTATAAACCAGGGACAAAATCCCATGTCAGAATCCCACACAGGACCTACTTTGTGCAGTCTCAAAATACTATTTAATTTGTGGATAGACTGCAGGAACACTGAATGATGAAGTTTATGAAAGAAATTAAGTTGGGAAGAATTCAAATGAAATATCTTCTTGGGAGAGTAAATTCATTTGTATTCCAAAATGCAATTATAAAGTGGCCTTGGGAAACTCAGTGCTCCTTCTGGTCAGCAGCACTGGCAATATCTTTGCACAAGATCGTGGACAGCTTTAATTTTCAAAGAAGAAACTCGGTGAGAGGAACACGAAAGCCACTGTAAAGGTAAACATTTCATAAGCCGGCTGACAACTGCACTAGAAATATTAAACAAGTTTAGAAAGCGTTATGGAGTTCACCTACAAATTGTAATGTGATTGGAGAGGAAAATGCTGCCTGACTGCACCTGAGGATCGAGTGATTAGGAACGGAACGAGACCTAAAGACCACACATTTCAGTAATCTGTCTCTGTCAGTGGTGAGATGTCCGGGAAAAAAAAAAAAAAAAAGTAAGATCATTCCCTAAACTCAGGATGTAAAGACAAAATTCAATCCAGCCCACCAATATCTGAAATATAAATGTTTGAACTTCTTTTCAACTTCTTTGGGAGCTGCTAATTATGTCTCTGGATACCTTGGCTGTCCATAGGATTATCTACTCCCTTTGAAAATTCTTGTCCTGTGGCAAATTTAATCTACAAGTCAGGCTGTAGTGTGGGGACTGCTCCTGCACAGGGATTAAGTTGTTGTTTGACTCAGGTAGGGATGTACTTTAAACACTCCTGGTTGCTTATAACTAAAATTCTGTGTAAACTTTCACAACTCAGAGGCAAAACTTGTGACAATCCCTATGGATGCCTCACCCCGGCAGTGTCCACGGCCAGGTTGGATGGGGCTTGGAGCAATCTGCTCTAGTGGAAGCTGTCCCAGCCCACGGCAGGGGGTTGGAGCGAGGTGATCTTTAAAGTCCTGTCCAACTCAAACCATCCCATTGTTCTATAATATTAAAAAAGCAAAAACCACCACAACCGACCAAGAAAAAAAAAATTAGAGGAGATCTTGAGAGGAGGATCTGGCTTGATCACAATGTCCAGCACTCCCAAGCTAAAACCAGGCACCTTTATCCAGGCGATCTTTAAAAAGTAATAAAGTGAAGTAGTTTTGTCCAGTCCAATGGCTTCCTCTGTGTCTATCTGTGATTTATTGTTTTTTGTTGTTTTTTTTTTCTGGGTCCACTGACCACTGTATTCCTAAGGAAAATTTCCATAATATAGTGGATATTGCAGCAAATCCACCACACTCGCCACTGTTCCAGCGGGTGTGCAAGTGACATTTGGCCCAAAGGCCAAAGCTTCCCTCATTAAGCAGCAGAAAGGAGCACATATTTCCGAGGGAGCGATGTGGGCAGGGTAGGGAGCACGGTGCAATATCCTCTCCTGCAAGCTGGGCTGGCTCTGCTCCGAGATGCCAACCTCGAGATTGTTTGTTGTGCTTAAAAAGCTGGTGAAGCATGAGTTTAGCTGGAGGGAAATGCTGATGTGAAGGATACTCCAGGAGAAAAATGATGGGTAGGAAAAGTAATTTGTCCTGTTCTTTCATCCTAATAGTTGGAATGGGAAGAAAAAAAGGCAAACCCAACACCACCCTCTAATCACCTGAAAAGCCTTCAAAGACCACCCTAAAGAACAAAATAGAAGCAAAAAAGTAAGAGAAGAAGGAAACTACTCAATGGCAGTAAGTAGCTCCTTGTGTTTTAGATATTAATTGCAGAAATTGAAAAAAAAAAAAAGGAACCTTTTTTTATTGTGTTAAGATGTTGATATTTTATAACAACATTTGCATGAAAAAGTCTCATGTTGAATATGGTCTTGATGAAAATCAGAGGGTTTTTTTCTTATACCTTTCCTTTAAAAAAATCAATTAGGAAAAAATGCACTTTCGAGTCAAATCAGTCCCTAACATGATGTGTTCATTATTTTCTGTAAAATATGTGGTAAATTGAGATTTACCAAAATTACTGAAAATTAAGCTGTCTCCCTTCACTGCACCTAAGTTCGGTGGAATCTAATGAATGAGTATGCTATGCCAAAGGTATCAAAATGTTATTTCACTATTAAAAGCCTGAAGTATTATCACTTACAAAGGGAAGAAGATAAGACATGTTTATTCTTTCCAGTGTTCATAGCTCTCTGCATTCAGCAACACGCATTACCATAATTTGTTTTTATATAAAGTGCAATATAAGCATGCTCCTGCAAGCAAATTTAACCACATTTATTAAAATCTGCTTGAAAATTCTTGGCTGGGAATCTACAGAAATATACTGGAAATGTTTGATAGGCACCTGTGCAAGGTGTATCTAGAACTGAGGGGGTCTGAAACCAGCACCCTCCATTCCAGCTCCTGACCCGAATGCCTTGTTTGCCTTCCAGATAGCGCCAGCAATGAGCAATTTCACAGCCCCAATTAGCAAATTTACTGACAGCTCGAGGTAAGAGGGGGAATGCAACACTCTTCCCTTCCTCTTAGCAGGCTTTCTAAACATGACAGTGCTGGGATCTAAACACGCCCTGTATCTTCCCTGAATGCCTCAGGAATGAAACATTCAGCGCAAGGCTTTGTTTCATCTTTACATCCAAAGTGCTTTATAGGGGATCACAGCAGCCCCCACGGGCATGGATCCAGGTGTCCCACAGCAATAACACAGCTCGCAGGAAAGGAAGGAGGAAAAACAACTTTATTTTTGTGAAAGCAGTGAGGGATTTAGATGATGTCTGCCTGCTGGGAGCTGCCTGTGCTATCTCTAAGTGGGCAACCTTTATTTCAGAGCTCTGCTTGGATTAGAGGATGTGCCTGTGAAACAGGGGAAGATGGGAGGAGCTGAGGCCTGCTGTGCCATGGCCAAGGTGCTCCCACTGCCTGACAGAGCTCATCTTATTAAAATGATATTATGATATTAAAGACTATGATGATATCAGCAGTTCTCTTTGTTTTTTCAGGGAAGACTGTTTCATTTATTTATTTATAATTTTTTACTGTGAGGGTAGTGAAGCACTGGAACTGTTCCCCCACAGAAGCTGTGGATGCTCCATCAGTGGAAGTGTTCAAGGCCAGGCTGGATGGAGCTTGGAGCAACCTGGGATAGTGGAAGATGTCCCTGCGCATGGCGGTGGGTCAGAAGGAGATGAGCTTTGAGGACCCTTAAAATACAAACCATTCCATAATTTTATTATTTAGTTGCTCTAGTATTATAGTACTGCCAATATAAAAGTCTAAATAATATGGAATTAGCCTCTTTTTTGCAAAGTTAACCAGCATATGATTTAGCAACACAATGATTAAGATTTAAGACGAAAAATTCATATAAAAACCAAACATACAAAATTCTTCCTTCAGGTATCAAGCCTTACACTAAAGTGATGGTAACTTGAAGGAAGAACATCTGACCTCCAAGACTACATGTCCCAGAAATCTTCCATGCTGAGGGCTGCTGGTCCCAAAGTAACTTCTCTAAAGAACTTCTCTAAAGAACTCCTTACATCATCATGTAGGCAACATTTAGAGCTGCTAATATTATTAATAAGGATATTGTGACTTTTGGCAAGCCTAAAACAAAGTATCAATGAACCTAACTAATATTTGAAACTAAATATAGTTCAAATTAAATTTTAAAGCTTTGAATTGCATGAAGAGCTTCACAAGTTCTAGTTCTCAACAGTAATTTCAATTTGCCTTCAGCTACTGTGTCTCTGTTATTTTTCCTTGTTGGTGTGGGAGATAACAAATGTGTGAATGACATTTCAGTCTGGTAATTGGGCCATTTATAGCTCCTTGTTAGTTCCTGCTGGATAAGGGCTCTGGTGCTGATTTTACATAAGGATCAAGCACCTCATTAAAAGCCCAGCACTGAAAGGATGCCGGCGATACTTGACTGCGAGACAAGTGTTGCCATGTAATACATGGAAAATAAGTGACTTTGCACTTGCCATTTTCATTAAAAGACGGCACTTTTGACAACTAAAGCAGACCCTTAGCCTTTTTCTATGTTGACCTCCCTGCTAGGGAAGGCTGTGCTGGTTTGAGTGGTGTTACCTTCTCCTCGTCCAGCCCCTTTCTGCAGGAGCTGGGCTGGGAGGACTGGCCCCACGCCAGCCCTGCTCCTCGCTGTCTGCTGGGGACAAGGCTGGTGCAAGGCTCCAGGAGATGCTGGTGGAAGGCTCCAGGAGATGCTGGTGGCTCCCCTGTGCAAAGCCCTGAGCACATTCAGCTCAGCGGGGTGGACACAGAGGCTGCACAGGGCATTGTCTTCCTGGGGGTTTTAGCCATCCTCTGTGCCAATCACACCACGAAGGCACTTGTGGGATCCTTGGGGTTATCCTGTTCAGGGCCAGCTGTTGGATTTAGTGATCCTTGTGGGTCCCTTCCAACACAGAATATTCTATGATTCTATGTTTATGCCTCTTTATGTGTCACCTACTTCCAGAGGTAGGTAAGCCAGGACAGAGAACTGCAGCCTTGGTTGTCAGCCCATGATTTTTGGACAATTTTCACCCCAAAGACCATGGAGAAGCTACGAGTGTCTCTTTAGAGTAATATCTTTACTGTCTTTGGTAATGTCAGAGACAGTGAGAGTTGGAGGATTCTCTGACACAAGTGGTGTAAATGAACTATAAGTGATTGTAGGAAGAAAATTGCTCCCAGTTGAGGGGAAAAAACATTGAACTCCAATAGATATTTTCGGACACAAAACTTTTTACCACAGACACAGAGTGATCATTCTTCCAGCTATGTTTTAATAGAAGGTATTTCCTCCCTTCCTGAGAACCTCATCTCTCTTATATTCCAGTTATTGCAACACTACTATCATAACATTAGCAGGAAAAGGTAAACATCTATCCATCTGCAAACTATTCCCTGATACCATCAGGGACTATGATTTTTTAACTTGGATACATGAAAACAAGATGCACAAGTTATAAATACCAGTCTTGTAGCAAAAAAAAAGTTATTTCTCCACCACTCTCCACCTAGGGTTTGTAACACCATTTTATGTTTGTTTTTGGCTGCACTGTTGCACTGTGGAGGCTGCTGGAAATTTTCAGTCACAAAATGGGAGGAATTCAGTGAACATGTGGGAGAAAAAGCCTGTCTAGACTTGTCAAGATTGTCACTTAGGAAAAAAGCCTCTGAGAAATACAGGTTGCATTTAGCATTACGCTAGCACTGACTTGGAACCTTTCTCGTTATTAAATTCGTGGTGTTCACAGTGCTCAAAAGTGAGTGCAAAATGTGCCTGACTTCTCTAATGGGTTTTGGAATCTGAAAAATATGCCTTAAGATATTTCCAGTGATGTTGTCATCATCCATCTGCATTGCATTTTTGCTTCAAACTAGAAGATTCCTTCACGATGAATAGGATGCTTGAAGGGAAGGCTTCTATTGCCTCTTTTATTGATTATTAATGAAATCGCAGTGCTCTCAGTCAGTTACAGCTGCAGCCCTAAAATAAGCCTTGGCAGTGATAATTGCTTCTCTTAATCATGGATATATTAAGAAAGGGAGCTTTTCTGGAATAGTTTATGATTTGTGAACACTATTTAGTAATCATTGCCTGATTTGCTTGGAATTTGGACAAATACTTGAAGCACCTTTGGAGAAATCAGCATAGTTCATTCTTTTTGTATTTCCAGGCACAGGGTCAGGAGGAATAGTTGGAAAAACCCAGCAGATAATAATAAAAAATATGACAACACCCTTGATAAGCCATTGCCTGACTTAAGATCTAAGAAAGCAGAAAGTGTTTATAAAGAAATCATACATGTGTTTTTATTGGTTTGCAAAGATAGGTGATGTGTCAAATAGCAACTAAATTTTCCACCTGGAGCATGGAGATATCAGGAAGAATTCTATGCCCAGGCTGTGAAAGCAGAGCGGGCCACTGGTGGATCTGCACTGGACCAGGGATGTGTCCTTAGAGACACAAGGCCAAAATGTGTTGTGTGCCAGAGCATCCTATGCTGATGTTACAGAAAAAACTGAATTTGGTTATAAAGGTAGAGAATAACTTCATGCAAAAATGCAGGAACTATGCATGATATACTAAACCATTTTAAATAAACGGTTTTAGAATTAATCAAAGCTGAATTTTCAATTAAATCTTGTCAGACCAATGAAAATAACGAAAACAAGCGTTCTTGGAGGAAGTGTTTGTGCTCACCTGGCACCACCACCTATCACACAGCACGAGACACCACCTCTGCCAGGCACTGGCTGATAAAAATCCTCATTCCTTTAACTTTTTTCATTGGCACAGTGTTTCCATGCAATTGCCATGCCAGCAGGACCAGGTCATCCCTAGTTAATATGCTACACCATGTGCAGGTTGGGTTATAATTTTTCCTGAGCTTGATGGCTGCGTGTCCTTTGTGTGGGCAGAAATTACTGAGCACTGTAAAAGTTTCCATTTTGTTCTTTCACGCAGGGCATTCCTTGAGCTACACCTTTAAGTTTCTGAGGAGTTGAAAAGGAGCTGAAATGCTGTTTCAGGTCAGTTCATTCTTACTTGAACAAAGGCAGACTTCCAGCTCCAAGCATGTCTGCTTTAATTCACTTCTCACAAAGGTTTTGTATGGAGTGATCACCAAAGCAGGTATTGTCTCTTTTTAAGTATCTTTGTAGGGATATTTCTTTCTAGTTTTGGCAAGGAAATTGCTTAAGGATTGCCAGATAATGACTGTCTAAAGAATATTCACTTTGTAGTCAGTGGAAGGAAGATCAAAGAGACACAAAAATATAATTTTTAGAGTTATCATTTTAAAAAATTTTGTAATTTTGATTGCAGCAAAACACGAAACACCTGAAAATAAGCACCTGAGAAGAGCATATAGTTTGGGGTCTGTTGAGAAATCTATGTAACTTTTCACCTTTAAGCAGGCAGATGGATTTGCAGTAAGAAACTTTTTCTATAAAACATTTCTCAGTAACAAATGTTCTTAGCATTTAAGGAATTAAGAATTTAAAATGCTTCAAAAAGGAATTAATTTGTATCTAAGTTATTCACACCCACACAAAGGCTTTTAAAATGAGATATTTTCCTGCAAATGGGGATAAGGAAAGAGCTGTGGATGTGCCACTTTGGGGGTTTGCTGTTCTCCTGCTGGAACAGGAAAAGCACCTGGTGGCAAAGCTGTGGGGGGTGAGAAGACACTGAGATAAGACCAGGGTAGATAAGGAACTATGAAAGAACGCCTGCTTTGTATGGTATAGATGAAGCCTGAATTTTCATGATGCACAGGGAAATAATGAAGTTTGTGAATCAGAGACTCCCTTCACTCTGCAACTTTACATCTGCTCTTCTCTGACACAGCAACATCATCATTAGCCTACCCAGCCAGGGGTAGGAGCATCTCTCACACAGAGCTGTTTGGATTTTATACTCATGAGGATATTAAGCAGGTTTGGGGTTGGATTATTTTGGGGTTTTTTGAACCATCTTCTGAAAGTTTCCCACCCAGGAGACCAAATCTGTCAATGATTTTACAGATCCATTTTAAATCCAAACCCAGTGAAAATGCTCTGTTTCCTCTTCATCTAGCAAGTAGAAATAAAAGGAAAACAAAAAAAAAGTCCCCAAAGCTATAACTAGTTATTTTTGTGTCTTTGATTTTCAGATGAAGAGCTCTACCCGTGTGTCTCCTGCCAGCTCTCACAGACAACATCTTCATCTTCTCCCACCTCGTCCTCCTCAAAACCACCTCCCAGGATTTCTGGCTGTGCCCATGCTGTGTTAGAACTCCCAGGCTGACAGAGGGTAGCTACCCAAGGCAGGATCTTTTCTCTTCAAATTTTTCTTGTCGTCTCTTTTCCCTCCCTTTATCACTAACGTTGGATGGGTTTAATCACCCTCTGACCTCCCCTGGTCTCTGTCCCATTTGTCCCAGTTCTGGTGGCCCTCCAGGGTAAAGAGGGAGGAACAAGGAGGAAATGTAGGTGCTTAAAGCCCACCTTCAAGGGCAGAGATAAAGAGCCTCCCTCCTTGTTCTCATCTTTAAAAGCCACCTGGGGTTTGCCTGCATAATTGTGAGCCCTTCCAGAAAGCGGGGTAGAATTTCATTTTGGGGTAGAATTTCACTCATAAAGTGTTAAAGATTTGTCTTTGTTGTGTTCGCCCAATCTTTGATAACTTGGCTGCTATCACATGTAGTATTCCAAGAGTATCATGTTGCAATATTTTTTTTTGCATGTGTAATGCATATAATGCTTTTTAAATGGAATTTTTTACAAGAATATACAGAGTTTAATATGCTTATAGATAATCACAGTCTCCTGGTGTGTTTGTTAAAGATTTCCATCATTTAATTTAAGTGCATAGGATTCTTTTTCTGAAGCAAAGCAAGATTTTTTGATTGATAAGAAGGATATATATATCTGTCCATTCTCTATATTTTACATTTACTTTCAGCAATAGTCTTCAAACTCACATAGTTATCACAATCAAATATAGGAAAGTGCCATAGATGCTGTCTGAGTCATACAGACTGTGATTTAACAAGTACTAAGTTAGTCAGGTTTCCAACTCTACTAAACTACAGTTCTCTGAGAACCAAATCTTCCGGGTTCCCTTGAAAATTTCTGGACTTAAAACTTAGAATGAGTTTTTGTCAGAGCGAAGTTAATGCTTCATCTTTTCTAGGTTATTAAGTTTCAGCTTTCCACCACCCGTAAGAGCAGCGGTAGGTACACAGAGAGGGCAATTGACTGTCTCAAAAGGTTAACTGCCTTCTGGCTGAAAATGAGCACAATTACTCACCAAAAAGCGAATGACTAAAACCTTCATCTGAGGAGTTTTGAAATGCACCCAGAATAGACATGTTCAGCTGGGGAAGGATGGAATTCATAGAAAGAAATCAAAAAATATCTCAAGAAAGGAAAGATTAAAGTGATTCATGGTAGTGGTCCAAAACAAATGTAGATTATTTGGGGATTTGGAAGAGAACACACCATTTACTGTACTTCCTGAACTTGGTTGCCTTGAAGTTGTATTAATTTTTTCAACTGCATGGTGAAAGGCAGGGAAATAAGAGAAGGTCACAGGTCACTGCATGGGTCAGTTCATCCTTGTTTCCAGTATTGTGAGGAGACATTATTGACCAAATTGAACAGGGCATTAGACATTGTTCATTTCAGGCCTAGCCTGGCTCTGCTAAAGCCCCTGAAATGTCTGCTATTCCATGAAAGCAGCATCAGGACAGCACTGCATGGGACCGTGAGGGAGCAAGAGAAGGAAAGTCCGAACAGTGTAAAATATCTACGTGATCAAAACACACCATAATTTGGGCAACAAAAGCTGTTTAATTCAACGTAATGTGGTAAGTCTTGCAGCATTCTCAATTTCTGATATTTTTACCATTTGGTCATTGTTTCTGACTGTGTGATGTGTAGAAATTTCAAGTGCTTGTAGATGCAGCTGATGGCAACAGGAGGGGTGCACTGCACGTACCTCATGTCACATAATGCTGAGCACTCTCAAAAAATTCACCTCCCAGAGGCCCCAGGCTGGAAATTCAAATAGCAAACTGTTTTGACCTTGATCTGTTGGTGTTTCAGTTTCCCACCGTGAAATTAGCAGGTTCCTGCCCTGTCCTTGTGGTGTCGGTGCAGGGATCAAACGGTTGCTCCACCCAAAACCAGGGGAATAATGAATGTCATCAAAAAGTCAGTGGGGAATGTTTAAACAGTGCTGGTAAATGGGATACAGCCACACAATTAACAGTGGGGCTGAAATAAAATATTGACGAGCTGTGCTCATTAGAGGAGCCCTGGTTGATCCGTGCACCAAACGAGCCGAGGGTCCCACAGAAATAATGGCAAGTCTGGCTGTAATTACAGATCTCATCAATACAGTGCACGAGAGAGCAAAAGAGAAGGTTGCCCAGACAACCCAGCTTATGAATGCTTGACTTTGCAATATTAATGACAAATGGTAATAAATTATTAACATTTCTACATTGTGTGTGGTGAGTACGAAATGTAACAGAAAGCTTATCTAACCTTTCTCTCAGGTGCAGTTTGGCAAGACAGACCAAGTTCAGCAGCTAAGACACGTGCAAGAAGCACTGACCCAGGCTGTCCTAGGACCCTAAACTACCTCATCTCGGCTCTTACCAGGCCCTTAGTTTTCAAACAAAACTCTGTACTTTTAGTTTTCTCAAGCAACAATTGTCTGCAGGTGAAATATCCATAGATTTCTGCTGAATTTGATTGAATTCACTGATTTAGGCATAAACTGTGGCAGGTAGGTCTGGAATAAACCAGCTTCAGGTCCCTTCCCCTGACATATCCCCAGCCTATTCTCCCCACCAGAGGCAGCTGGGGTATCATCTGGCCAAGCAAAAGTTGCAGCTAATTTGGAGAGAAGCTTTTATATCTTCCGGCTTTTATTAATAAAAAAATGCTTTGACTCTTTGCTATCTTTTTCCCTTCTACATTTGACTGATCTTAACTGACCCACAGTATTTAATAGGAAATTCAAGCTTTTTTCTAAAGCTTTTCTGAGCATATGCCTTGTTGTTGCCTAAACTCGTTAACAGCTCCATCTGTTTCACAGTCTTCATTTCCCAACATCATAAGGTATTCAGGAATAATAAAAGGTCATTTAGGCCTTGCAGCTTTGTTCTCTTTATCTCTGAAAGTTTTGTACCCAGCCATCTCACATTCTGTCTGGTCTCTTGGGCAATATATTTTAATAAGCCTCAAATGCAGAACTTAATTATCTGGAACTGAAAATCCAAGTTCCTAAGCGTCCTTTCCCCCCCCTCTTATTCAGACAGCCTCAAAAATACAGAGAAGTACAAAATTTACTTAATTAGATTTTGTTTTCTTTTGGCCATTTTTAAAAGCAAATGATTTTATAATCGTATGACTTGTATTAATTACTGCCAGACATTGCTGCCTGCTTAGCACTGTAGCCTGGTTTTTTTTTGTTGTTGTGGGATGTGACTTCCCTGTCCTACCAGGGGCTCTGGAGTGGCCAGGGTTGGAACTACCTGCTAAGAGGCCTCTGTGCATAGGGAAAATTCAGAATATAAAACTGGATTAGGCTGTGGAGTCATCCCGTTCAGGGTTTCATCCCTGGCAGAGCCTGTCAGCAATTGCCTGAGGAAGGAGAGCACACCTGCAGCCTGGCTCCTCTGCTCTCACCCACACAGCATCCCCATCACTGTAGATTGGCCCCAGAAGTGAGTTCCTTCCCTCTATTAGTTTAATTGCTTTTGAACCTCTTTATAATTTTAGCACCTGTAACACCCTATAATTATCGGTTCCACATCTTAATCGTGAATGCGTGAAAAAAACGCTGCCCTTTGCCTTTCCTCAAATTGCATAAATTAATTAAGTGCACCGTCCCAAACCCTTCTGTGGTGAGAAGTAGCAGATAATTGCTCCCTATTAACTTTTTCAGTGTTGTTCATAACTTTCCTCTGCGACATCCCACCTCAGCCATCTCTTTCCCAAACAGATTGCACACCAGCCTTTTTAATCTCTCCCTACTCGGGGGCTATATCTATATCTGTATAGATCCAGCAGCCTTTTCCTCTCCTACAGCCTCTTCTAGCACTGCTCTGTGTCCCACATTCAATACCTCCCTACTTGGTTTCCAGTCTGAGTTGTATCACTTGAATTGTATAAAGTCAACTCTGTGTAATACATGTAAGAAAAACTGCTCTAAAATCATGCTTTGATGTTACTTCAGAGGTATCTTTAGACTGGAGATCAAACCAAGGCACTAAATAGGGCCCCAGTGTGAATACATACATTTCCACGGAGCAGTACTTAGGTGTCTTTTACAGGAGACAGTTTCACAATTCCTGTTTCGGATAAATCTGAGACGCACAAGGTGCGAATGAAACGAGAGCAGGACCCTTGAATTCTGAATTTTTTCTCTTTATATGAGAAAATACAGTCTTTTCCTTCATTCACTGCTCGTTACTGTGGATTAGGAACAGACCTTGATGTTGCAAGATCAGGTAAACCAGGATCTGTGTAACCAGAACCAAGTTACAGGATTGCCCATCGAGCAGGAATGGGGAGAGATGCCTAAATTGCTATGACAGAAGCAATTTTCGAGGTAGGCTAATTTATACTAACTATATTTGAAACATTTGCTTATACCTAAAGATAGTCCAGAATCTTGACATATAAACCAATTTTCCCTCGGCATCCATATTTTAATTTAACTAGGATTTACACCTCTTATGCTGCCCGCTGGGAAGATGCTCTCAGGTTGTTCCTGTGCTACATTTGTGGAGCAGCACTGTGAGAAATGCTGCCCACAGGCACAAGAGTTTGCAGACCAAGCCCAGAAAATCGGTGGGATTTGTTGGTGTGTGTGGTTAAAGGGGCACACGTGGAGGGGCCCAGGGCACAATGGCAAAATGTGTAACGTGGGATGTTGAGGAATGAAACTACAGTTGAGGAAAAGCCTAACTCAGAACTGGCTCAAAATTCATGTTTCTGTTGCATTTATTCATGAGTAAAGATAATTCAGTCTAAAGATGCACTAAAAGTTAGGTCAGGTCTAAATTCCTACAACTTTGATGGAATTGTCTATGACGTATCAGCTGGCCCAGACACCAAGAATATATTTAAACTGCAAGGAAGGAGTTTGTCTTTGTTTCTTTTAGTCTACAGCTGTGTGCTTAAATGTACAAACCAACAGCTCCCCAACCTCTCTCTGCATCAGCTTCCCAGCCAACCTGCTTTAGAGGAACGATCAGGCTTGCTGCGATCATGTCAAAGTTATGATAAGTAAATTACAAGCTGCATGTTACCTTTTATTTTTACCAAATAAGAAACCTGCAACTGAGTGGTAATTGCCACACCAACTACATTTTTGCTGCCTTAAAGGTGGTTAAATAATATGTTGTCTTTTCTTGTGGATAATAGGCACATTTTATACAAGATTATTCCTTCACCTAAAGATCTGTCTCACGGGGATCACTGGTGAAAGTTGTACTTTGTGGTGGAGATCTGTCTGGGCAGGACATCAGCCGCCAGTGCTAATGGTTCTCTGCTGAGAAAATCACCCCGAAAATGCAAATACGAAAGAAGATGCATTTCAGATAATCTTAGAAAATGAGGGAGGAATAAACAAGGCAGCTGGGACTCGGTGGCATTCCCTGATTTGTGTAGGTCCTGTTCCCCTCTTGTTACCAGCATGTGTGCAAACAGTGGCCATGCATTTTGCACTGATTAGCCTGACGGTTTGAAAGATTAGCTTGGTTTGACGTGGAACGGTGGATGCAATTAGGAAAATAGGACCATATGTTATAAGGACCTTAGCTGGATAATGAGAATGGAGGGAGATGAAAAGTGTGTTCCAAAGTCTCAGTGAAGTGATTCGTTTAACAAACAGAGGCTGTCAAATCTCGACTGACTAGACAGAAGGGCTGTTGCATGTAGTTATTACTGCAGAGGATTTGCAGAACATGATGAGCAAATGGCAGATAATTTCACAAAGCAAAGACAAATAAGTTAACAAAGACAAAGTCATCAAGAGTGTGCTTGAACTGAAAACAGCATTTTCATGGGCACTGGTTCTCTTTAGCTACAACACTTGGAGTTATAAATAACACATTTAAGGAGAGTGAAAACCTGTAAAATGAAGGAAAAATATTATAAATTGTCTGGAAAATGAAGATCAAACTGACCTGAAATTTGTATACCAATTTTTCCAGTGGGTTAAGTTTTTCTTACTCAAGATGTGTGATCCTGCTTGTCAGATACACCAAGAAGGCTTCTTCCTTTCCTTTTCTTGACAACATTTCTTGAGAAGTACAAAAACTGCCGAGAAAACCAAGAGCAATCTGGTCAGGCACAGTTAGAAAAACTTGTCCTCAGAATCTGTCTGAGCACAGGTATTTCTGCCCTTGCCTTTATCTATGATATCACTGTATCACCTTGTCATACAGACCATGCTTCTTCTCTCTCCGAAATCTGAGATGGCAGCTGTGTGTGTGTGCCTATGTGAGCTGCACATTCTGTAAACCTCTGGTCGTACTTTCTGCTCTTGGCCACTTTTGGTTGAGCTCCTCAACTGTTTCTGATTTACAGCATCCATAACTGGGTGCTTTTCACCATCCTGTAGCTGTGCAGCTGATTGTTCCTGTTAAAACTGGAAATTCATTCCTACTGAATTTTTCATCCTTGATTTTTCTTTTCAGATCAACTCCACCACTCAAGATCATCTTGCTTTTTTTTAAAACTTGTTTTCATATTCCAACATGTTTGCAGTTCCCTTCTGCTTCACGTTAAGCATAAATTTTATAAGTCTGTTCTTTGACCTTCACTGGTCACTAATAAAACCTGTCCTTGCAGGAATCTGAGGATGCAGCAGCTCTCTCAGGAGCTGCTTTCCAGGTCCTCACCTTGTGACATTTCAGCCCCTCCTGCCTTCCTTCTTAGTGTGTGTTTGCTGGCAGGTTTTCACTCTCCAACCTAACAAGCCCATCTAAGTTGTGTTAGTGTGAGAAAATGGCATGGAATTAGCACAAGTCTTTTATTACGATGCAGGAAAATAGTTGAGGCACAACTAACAATGAACAAATTTGTCACAATTTTGTCACAGTTTTGATAAACTTGTGTTGCTTTTTACCCATTTCCTTAATGTCTTCTGGGTACATGCAATGACTTAATTTAGCTATTTGTTCTAATATTTCTCCAGTAAGAGAGGTTAAATTTCCTGGTTTGTAAACCTCTGACTCTTCTGTTTTGGTTTGGTTTAGGTTTTTATCTCCCTAGGGACTTGAGGGTTTTTACATTTTAAAAGTCTGACATTTTCCAGCCTTCTTTTTTCTCACCCATTTGCAATGCATTTTAACTGACAGGCTTGAAGTCAGACAGAGCCACCCATCATAAAAGATTGTGTTGCAAAACCTTTTCCAAATGTGCACAATAGATTTACAAATGTTTCTCAAAATCTACATGCTTCATTTTTCAAAACATCAACAAAAAACCCCTCTGGGAGCAGAGAAACACAAACACTTGAGAGAACAGATGAAACCCACAGAAAATACTGGTTTGTTGTAGTATTAACCTGCTTATCTTACCAAAGGTTATCAAACACTTTAAAGAGACCTTTTCCCTTCTCTGGGTGATTATATTTTTTTCTCCTATGATGCTTTCATTCCTCTTGCACACAGAGAAGTCAGGATTTATTCTAATTGTTGCCTAATTAAAAACAAAACAAAAAAAAATACCTTTAATAAAATAATGACTCCTACTTGAGGCCATCAGCTCTCCCAGCTAATCATTAATCCCAAGGAAATGAGACAGGCTTGATTGTTATTACTAAAATATATTGCTAATGTAATTTAGAGCTTCCTAGAAACAGATTTCTTGACTGTGTTCTCATCCTCCTGGTCCACCTAAGAAATTGTGCATGAATTTATCCACATACAAATTAAAAGATTATTGAAATAAACAAATTTAGGGTGCTACACAGAAAAGTAAGATAGCGAGACTCTAAACCAGCAATGGAAATAAAACAAAAAAAAATAAGGAATTAAAATTAAATTATGGTTGGGGCCATAACAAAGGGTTTTTTTCCTAAGCAGAATGGCTGTCCAGAGAAGGGGGACAATTTGTGAATTCACCATGGTGAAGCCTTCTATCTGTGTTACCTCAGGTTCCAGCTGTGTTTTCTTCATGTGTGTGAGAGTTTGTGAGCAGACCCCCTCAATTTCTAACAATTTTAAAATATTTTTTTTCANGAGGAAGCCGAAATGCAAAAAAATATAAAAGAAAAAAAAAAAAAAAAAAAAAAAAAAAAAAAAAAAAAAAAAAAAAAAAAAAAAGTTATATAAAAGTATTGAGAAATTGAGAACAGTTAATTATATAATTACTTGGAGCATTTATCCATCATTACTGAGTTGCAGAAAGAATTTAATCAAAATCAATGAGACTCCTTATATATGAATGGCTGTTGAACTTGGGGAGTATAGTCTATGATGAAATAAGAATTAATTAAGAAAAACATACATGTCAACCAATTCAGGAATTTTTTCCATGCTTTGGAGCTGGTCCAGGCTTCTAAATTTCTCGCCATTTGCAGAGGAGAGCATTAATAGTGTTCTGGAAGGACAAGAACACCAAAACGTCCTTTTTTTAATATTATGAACCCAGATTCAACACTGAATTGTTTGAGACCTGATAAGTTCTTTAGTTTGAAACTCTGTAAGAGAAAAGCAGACAGCCCTGTCTCAATTTTCTCTTTAAATAGTTTAAACACTCTGTGAGTAGCTGAGACTGTAACATCCTGTAAAAATGACAAAAAGGATACAGCAAACCATGACATGGAAATGTTTTACTTCAGCCTTCTTTATTTTGTCAAGCTGGCAATAAATCTAAAGAGATAAGAATTTAACAGATGGGTTGTGAAATTGCTAATGTATGAACTGTACCTCTGGTGGACTCTGTGCCCTTTCTTTCATGACTGTCACCTCTTAAATATATGTGACAGCAATAACCCTGAGCTTGGCCTGTGTTTTGCAGCTGGAAGTGCTGTGCTAAGAACAAGCTTCACAGCTTGGTGGAAACCCTGACCTCGCTGTCATCCATGGTTATGTGCTCAGCAACTTCACCAGCTCTCACTCTTGAGCAGAATAAAAAGGAAAAAAAAAAAAGGCAGATTACCGAAAACCTCTCAAAACTCTGTTTGGTCTCTGGACAGCAATTTCCAGTGCATTATTGGGTTCAAGGAGAGACTGTGTGGGAGCAACCCAGTCTCGTGGAAGGTGTCCCTGCACACAGCAGGGGTTGGACTGGATGACCTTTGAAAGGTCCCTTCCAACCCAAACCACTCCGTGATTCTGTATTCTCAAGATGTAGCAACAGTGCCCCGGTGCCCTTGTACTGACACCCCAGGGCCGTGCTGGAGTTCCAGGGCGACCCACAGGTGAGCACCTTGAGCCAGCAGCACGGCATGACTGTCCCAGACCTTCATCCTGCCCGGGTTAACCAGGGCAGAGGTACAGCCTGCATCTGTTTAGCTTCAAAAGTTGCATTTTTCTCTCAGCAATGTGTTTACACCGGAATAATTGCCTCCATAAACAACAGCGCTGCGGTGACAAGGTCCAAGGATTCCCACAAAAATTGGTTTTGCTGTATCCTTGATGCATTTCATACGCTGTAGTTCTTTTATGATTTTTCTTCTCTCCAAAATGATAGCTTTCAGGTTTTTATGATACATATTTGATGATGTTGGTTGATTAGTTTGAACTTCTGTGGCTGACGTTGCCATGGATGTTCAGTGGAGCTCCTGCCTCCCCCGTGTTCTTCTTCTGCAAACAGCAATGATATTTGACTACCCAGCCACAAAATGAGGAAAGGAGAGTGTCAGCCAGGATAAACTTCATATAAGAACAGGAAGATTTTGAATATGAGATCATATCACAGTTGAATGGAACAAGCTTACTGGTGATTAGCAGTCAGGAAATAAGGAAAACACCTGGTTTTGTGCAAAAATCCAAGTTTTAATCTAAAGTAAAGCATGAATTATCATTGCTAAGCTGTGTTAAATCAGTATTTCTTGTATATTTTAGAGAAGTAACTTTAAAAAGTGTTGCTGTATCTGTATTCTCACAGGCAGCTCATGGGGTGGAGGGCAGGAGGAGCATCTGTGCTCCCTTGGTGTGAACACCCCTGCAGCAGAATTTCCACTTCATTGCTGTTTTTCATGAGCCCCACCGCAAACTTCTGACCCAAACCACTCTGAAGTTAAAGGAAATTATTCTGTGGGCTTCAGTTTACATTGCTGCTGACCCTAGCAGAAAACCAGGGAAATTTGGAGGAAGGATGTGGGGGTTTTGGTACATTGAAGAGGACATCATTATATTTGGGTTATTTATTGTCTTGCTTTGAGTATCAGGTTAGAAACTGGTAAGCCATGCAGTCTGCAGGGCCCCAATGAAAACACCTCAGAGAAATTTTGTTTTGATGGACAGAGTAATTGCTGAATGCTTCAGGCTACTGACGTACCCAGCACCTAGACCACGTGTGAGGCAGGGGATCTTTGCACAGCACAGTCCCATTTGTAATTAGTCAGTGACGAGGTATTGTTTTCTGCCTTTCTCGTATGTACAGAGTGATTTCTGCCTCGCTGATGACTGTAAATATCATTCTAAGTACTATTTTATGATCCCTGTAGGAATAACAATGTAAACAGCGTAATTATGTTCACCTTTGAGGCATATCTAGAAACTTTGTTCTTCCAGAAGAGTGATAACAGAAATGAGTACTGTTGACAAGGTAAACAGAGAGCCACCACAACCTGCTTTTTAGAGACAGCTAATGCTTGAGGGAACTACACATTCAACACCATTAAAAAAATAAATAAAAAAAAGACTGTTATATAGTTATCTTGAGATTTATTCATAAATGTATTACTACCTGGGAAAAAATATTGAAAGCAATACATTTTGAGATCTTTTTTCTTCTGAAAGAAGCATGAATACTTATTTCTAGTAAACCATATTTCTCTAGGTAATTATTACGAGTTCCATAAATCATATGCATATGTGTGTCTATTTTTACCCATGCTTTCACAGCTCTGGCAGGGTTCCTCCAGGGTCGATCTGTACTTAAAAGACACTCACTATCTTCAGACTTCAGCCTTTCTTTGTTAGAACAGTATGTATAGCAAAGCATGTTGCTTTAGACTCCCAGGTTGTTAGCTCTTCACAGAGAGGAAACCTCAGGAATATTTCCTATCTCTTGGACTCTTCAGCGTAACACAATTAGATAATTTTCACTGCAGGTCTTTTCAAGGGGTTTTGATACTGAAGATAAGCATGCAGCTATGGTTAGGAGCCACAGAGCATAGTTTAACCCTTTGCTTTAGATTTACCTACCATAAAACAGTAAGATCTGGGGCATGGGGGAGAGAAATGTCTACAATACTGAGAAAATTCTCTACAGATTTCTCAGTTTCTGTACCAAGACTGAGTGTTTTTGGAGTTCTGTCTGGAGACAGTGAAAGGCTCCTGAGTCCTTGCACACAGCTTTCATTCCATTGCTCACCTCCCTCCTCTGCATCTCAGAGCTCGTCTGAACAGCAGAGACTGCAAAACCCAGTCCCTTCCTCCAGCTCAAGTCTTCTTCAAATTGGTGTTTTTTTGAAGGTGTCTCTTTCTTCTCTGACTTTTGGGAGAAAAGCTAACATATTTCCTCTTTTTTTTTACACGTGAGTCTGTCCCAACCTGCAAACCCAGGTGCTTTGAAAACCAAATATTAGATGGACTGGTTTCTTGATGTTTCGTAGCAAAGTATAATCCTGGTTTAAACAGAGACCCTCATCCCTTCATAACCCTCCATTTGTGTATTAATTTGGGTTAATTGCACAGGTGGCATGTTCCTGTTGACAGGCCTGAGAATGAATGCTGGATACTAAACACACAGAGGCATCCGTGATACACTAGTTTCACAGCACTGAAGAGAGTTTTATAATTTAAGACAAATTCTACAAATAGATGCACCTGCTTATCTGCAGATGGAGAATATAAAGTGTGTTATTACTGTGAAACTTCTGAATGTAATTTATGTGTTTGCCTTACTCATAAATTATTTTCGCAGGTTTAGAATAAACATCTCCGGCTTCCCACTGCAGAGAAAATTATTCTCAGCTTTTAAATACTGCTTTTCAGCAGATTAGTCCTGCCTGTAAGACATCATAAGGTAATAAAGGTACATTTTCCACCTAACTGCATTTGGGCATCGAAAATACCTAACGATAACAATAACAACAATTCTTGGCATTATTACAGCAGCGTTGATCCAAAGATCTCCAAATGCTTTCCAATAAGTAATTAATTAGGCCTCACAGCACCCTGGAGAGTTAATTACAAATTATCAAGCATAATCAAAAACTGCTACCATTGAAACTATTCTTGTACTCTTTCCAGAGGAAAACAAAATATGTTGGCTGTAATGCTGTGACCTTTCTCTCCCCTACTTCATTTTGCAAATGTAATTAGATGAGAATTTGGATATATCCTGTTTTAGGGAAAGCTAATATGATCACGGCTGACCACAAAACTCATTACAATTTTCTGTTTCTTCAGTGAGATGATACTTTATAATCTTGCCTGTTCCATAAATCAACAGCAGCAACAACAACAAAAGAAAAACTGCTAAGTATTCCAGTGGAATTCCAGAGAGATTCTAAATCGTGGTTGTCCATCTGTTCTTCTTTCACAAGGGTGGTGATTTTGAGGATGTTTGCTCCAGGGTTTAGTTCTTACACAGCAAGAAGAGGAGGGCAGGCCTGTGCTGCCTCCATTCCTTCTGGGATGCAGCAAGCTCTGCTAATCCAAACAGGATAATTCAGGTCTGAGAATGTGTTTGTCAGAGCATGTTGAGTCCGAGGGAATACCAGGAGAGAACAATAGTTCCCATCTCATGTTTTCAAAGTGGCCCACACTATATGAACTCAAACACTTACAGGGGGTGAGCTGCTCTAGGCTGGCCTTCTGAAGAAATTAAATTCTCTTTCTTGGTGAAATAGGAATAAAAATGGGAGGAGGCAAAGAGGGGAAAATATTGACATCTAAAACAGAGGCCCAAAACAACATAACTAGAAACATCCTGGATTTCCATGAATGACAAGACGAGATACAGCTTTTGCCCATCGGAAACCTGTGATTTTACCTTCATCTCATATAATCATAGGAGTAATTAAACCCCCTTTTATTTATGCTATATTATGTCTTTTTTTGCACCATAGTTATTGGCTTGCTTTTGATATAAGATGAATTCTGCTTACTTGAGCAATTATCTGAGGGCAAAGCTCTCTCTCTTTTCACATACCAGTTTTTGAAAAGAAATGAAAGAAGAAACTAATAATGCTCTTGTTTACAAGAATAAATCTCGTGGACAATTTGACATCTGAAAAAATTCCAATATTTTAGCAGTGAAAATATGGTTCATACTCATGTTCATAGGAAATATGTACAAGAATCAGACACTAGTATCAAAGGCTACTCTGCTTAATATGTGAAATTAACAGTGAAGATCATTTTTGTTCCTCTAGTAGAAAAGTCTAAAAGCAGTGGTGAGAGAAGATCTGGAACTGTAGAAGCTGATTGAAATTTCTCTTCCCTACTTGCTGTTGGAGTGAGATCCATATGTAAGCAGCAATATTTAAACGTGCATATGGCACACCAGAGCAGCACAGTGCGTGGCCTACCTTCCCCCCTCCTTTATTTTCTTAAATTCTAAAGGGAAGTCATTAATAAGAAAATAACAGGTTTACGAAATTTCATAAGGGCTACCAGAGGGAATTACCCTCCTAGCAAATTTACAGACAATAAAAATAACCTTTAGGAAAATATTTGAGGACTCTGTGCTGTAAGTATGTGTTTATGGTTAATTTTGTTCCACTGCTTTATCCCACAAGAGAGGAGAGCTAATTTTCTGAAAGTATTAATTTATTAAGCATCCACTGGTCTTGTTGTACTCCTCTTTCATATCTGCACATACCCCAGTGAAGTCAACAGCTTCATTCAGGTATGAAAAATAATTTGATCCCAGAAGTGATTCTAAAGCGTAATAGAAATTAATGCTGTTTGTCTCTACAGTTTTTTTAAGTGTAATCAAACTAATGAGAAAGGGTGCATAGTCTGAATTCAGTTTGGATAAAGCCCTAAACATTGATTGGGTCCAGAAGATAATTTAGAGGCAGGCACAGAGAAGTTTAGTTATGCTGGTGAAGCTATGCTGGTGAAGGCATAATGAGAAGAAGAAAGCCCAAGGAAAAAGCTGGACGGATATAATTACATAAGGGAACAGGGTTGATGATGTGTGCTGTGAAATGCCCATATGCAAATAAGAGCAGTAACTGCTCAAGCATTCTGTTTTTCAAATAAAAGAAGATACGCGGTAAGAAATGAGGATTTGTAATTGCTCTGTGGAAGAGAATTGAAATGAGGAGTTTCCTTACAAACACAAGAAGCCCTGGCTGTTGAACAACCCTTACCAGCACAGATTCATCCATCTCCTGGAAACGGGCACTTGACTGGCAGCCCTTCCCTTCGAAGTATTGAGTGAGGAAAATCTGTCTGCTCACCTGTTTGTACAACTCTGCAAGAGCTACACGGGGAGAACAAGACGGATTTTAGCCCCTGTTCTGGGACACAGCAGCTCTGTGTTTATTTGCAATGGGTGATGCCAACTAGAGCACCTTGAACAAAGGTTTCTCTGGTTTGTGTTTATCATGACTTTTCATAAAAGTGGTATTTTTCTATATCAAAGATGGGTTGAGGCTTGATATATTAAGGGGAAGTTTAGATTATGAATTCTCCTCTGAGAATTGTCTTTAAAAAAACACTAAGGGGAGTCAATACAGTGTTAATCTTTTGCCAGCAAATTTCCTAATTTCCTTGTAGAATTTAAGTCCTTCTTCTTAATTTCCCTGTTATTTATCGGACAAAAAAAGGCAATTATGAATAATAATACAATGCAGATTCAATACAAACCAAAATATCTAGCATGGGAACTCAAAAAGGAAGCTAAAATCTCATCATGCACTTTCTTGCAATTTAATGAAACTACTAAAAATTTTACATCCTTTCAAGAAGAAATAGAAATAATGTTAACCAAGTAACACTTTTACTTTGTTTTAAAAATATCCATCATCAGCATAAGTTTAGGTGAAGCTATTTAGATGCTAGCCATCATTAAAAGGCTGAACTTAAATCCAAATGAGGTCCACTTCTCTTTTAACTGCTCCAGATATGAATGTCCACATCTTGTTCAGAACACACAGGCAGCTGGCCAAGGGCAATACAGAGAGGTCCAGGCAGGTCCCCAAGGTGGGAATGCCAAAACAAGAGAGGGAGCTGTGGGATGGCTGGAAAATGAGCACCCATATCCAAAGAAGAGTCCCAGAACATCTTTTTTTGAGACTATAGACGCAGAGTAAAGCAATACATGGGTAAGGTAAAAAAAATCTCAGCTCCAGTGACCTAGAAGGTTGATGAGTAAAACTTAGTGAACTGATGCAAATTGGGTCATGGTAATTTTTGATTTTTTTAGTCATTCAACAATGAAAATACAGATCCATGAAAAACACGTTTTTTCAGCCAAATCTATGTAAACCTAGCCATCTTCTTCAAGTTTGTTTTTTTTTTTCTGCACTCCTATTTTTTGTGTGGGATTTTCTTTCTTTTCTGTAACTGTTTTATGGCACCCTTTTAATATTAAGCCTTCTTTTGCTCCAGGAGTGATGCTGCCAAGGCAAAAGGATGGTCTAGTGACATTTTCCAGAGTGGGACTCTTCCTGGAAAAGGTGGTGATGACACTCAGCAAGTTTTACTCTGTGCAAACTCATTAAAGTCAGCAGAAAGGAAAAATAGATTGGCCAGTGTGTTTCTCTGTCCATGTCTGTCCTGTATTTTCTCCCTGGGTCCTCAAGTGAATCCCAAACCACATTAAACCAGTTTTCAGCAAAGTTCTTTTTAAAAAGGATAGTACGAGCTTATTTAAAAGTTCACCCAGAGAACACAGACTATTGATTGATTTTAAGAGGAGAAAATCTGAATGATAGTAGTGAGGCCTTAGGTTTCAACCTTTATATTTTTCAAATCCTGTACTGCCTAGGGTGTAACTCTGAAGTTTCGTGTGGCCTGTTAGCTGCTGTTCTCTCATGCTGGTTAGACATAACAAACCCTCTCCAGGTTTGCTCTCCAAGTTCACCTGGATTGCCCCAGGCCCCAAAATGTGTAAACTAAAAGGCCCTGAAGAGGAGAGGCAAACTTGGGGTAATTACATCATTAACTGAAGTTATAATTGGAGAATTAACCCTGATATGCAAATGGACCAAACTTACCAAAGTGTGAAGAACTCGTGACCCAGGGTCCATCTTGGGTGGAGCCTTTTTGACTGCCCAGGGTGTACCTCTGAAGGCCCTTCAAATAAATATCTACTTTTATTCTCTTATTCTTGTCTAACCTCTTTTTTCAGGTAGCCACTTCCAGGCATCAGGTTTGGCACCCCAGATGGGACAAGGAGTGATGCTTTATGGGTGTAAGAGCCATGGCTGAGTCTTTCCTGGGACATCACCCTGCCCAGACAGAGACAGAAAGGTGCAGCTCAGAGCAGGGCTTATCTCCACTGGGCTTGAGGGGCAGCAGAAGGCATTTCGTTCTTTTACTTCTGCTTTCTGTGGGGACAGGAATGCTGAGTATTTCCGGATACAGTGTTTGTTAGTGGCAATTGAAACCTGGATAATGTGAAATATTGCTCTTTTTTTTTCCCCAGTGATTCTTTCCTGAATACTTCATGTGGTCAAAGATACATGGAAAAAAGGAAGCTGGCCTTGCTGTTAATGTAATTGTATGGGATGAAAGGTAATCAGCTGTTTTCATGCACTCTGATAATGAACTACAAGCTGTGAGAAATCTGCTTGCATAATAATAAGAAAGATGCACAATAAACACTGAGTATGATTAATTATCAGAGTACATTTGTATCTAATTTAGCATTAAGAGTGACACGATCAGAATATTTGGTCTGTCTGGAGCCTGGAACAGACGTATGAATGAAAGAAGCTCAAGTGCATTCTGGAAAATGCTACACTTGATGTATTTGGTTTAGAATATAAAGCCTTGGAGGTAATTAGTGAATGAAGTCCTGATAGCAGAATGTGCATGACTGCCATTATTGTTGATGGTGAACATGTGCTTAACACCCTGAGCTCTCTACCAAAACTTTATTGAAGTAGTTGCAGAAAGATGTCCAGAATGCTGTGGAGCCTGGAGTAAAACAGACTGCTAATGTCAACCAGCGTGTGCAATAAGGAGAGCACACTGATTAGGTGATGTTTTTCAGAATCCCGTCTTTAGAGAATAATTACTAATCTTGAAGACTCAGTCAGCAGACACTGCACTATACAGAGCACAACCTGCTCTGTGATATAACTAAATAAAATATCCTCTTACGAGTCAGACTCCATAAAGCTGGTGAGAGAATAGGCTTCAGTCATCGCTCAGAGCAGTAGCATATTGATGCATTCTTGTCTCTCTGCTTTACATGCCATCAAAGTCTAAAATTCTGGATCCTTTGATTCCTGCTTAGTGCTTTGGACCAATCTTTTAAAAATCTAAGCAGACTGTTGAAGAAGGGCAAAACTAAGAAATGACAGAGCTCAGACTAAAAATTTTGACATCTCAGGGGAAGGTCAAGAAAGTTTTACAATAATGAATAACTGTAGGATGAGACATATTGTGTATCTGTGTTAATTTGCCTGGCTTTAAAAGGATGTGAGGTTTTTTTTAAGACTTCTGATGTCATCTCTTGTTGAAAAATAAATTATGATTGTTACTGCTTAGACAGAGGTAATTAATTTGTAATTTATTCTGCCACCCTAGGAGTCTCCAAGCTGCTTCCCTGTCCTGCCAGGGGCTCACTCCCTCAGCCCACATCCCTGCAGTCCGGAGCTCAGACTTAGAGCTCTCTGAAACTCGGCGTGGTAACCATGGTGAACAGGCACCTGAGGCAAGTTACAGCCATTATTCTGTATCCTTGAAAACAAAACCCTAGAGAAACTATTTATTAGATTTTACTGAAAATAGCAAGCAGCAGAAAGAAGTTGGGATAAGGGAAGAATTATAACCAGAATGGCTTTCATAATGGAGCATTTCGATACTTGGGAGCATGGGTAAAAAAAACCCTGGTGGCTGTTTCTATTTATTTTCCCAGAACTTACTATTTCAGAGTTATTCCTTGTGATCAATACCTACTTCAAGACCCACAGAGTAAATCCAGACGACTGCTGCTCAAAGTCTTGTTAAATGGTTGGGTGGTGTTTTCTTGTGGCTGTTCCTCAGCATGCAAGCCAGGTTCTGCAGGAGCTGCAGCAGGGAGAAGAATGATAAATGCAAGGAAGGGCTGGGGCTTTGCACTCTGCTGGATGGGAGAAGGACATAGGGAAGGCACAGGGACAGGAATTCAGTTGTACGTGGGTGTAATGATTATGTGCCACAAAGATGCAGTTAAATGAATGTTTAGTGAAGGAATAAAGGTATAGAATGTATCTTCACAGAATAAACAGGCAAGGAATTTGCATGAAGTTCACATCCCTGTGAACATCTACTTGCTACTTCTGCACTAGAGTGAAACAACAGAGAGCAGGATGTGGTTTGTGGATGCTCCCAAGTCTCACCTCTACAGCTTTGAAATAGGTGGTCTCATGGAATAAGATGCATGTCCACCAGTTGTGAGACTACCTAAACATTGCCGGAAGAACTTGACATGACTGAGTCCAGATATTTCCACATTAAAAAGCTGAAATCTGCTCTAAATGCAAACACTCTAACACAGTTATGGAATCAGCAGTCTCTTTATGCACAAGAAGCAGTTCTGAGCACGACAAAGCTCTACAAGATGCTTAACAGCTGCTCATTGTCACTACAGGTGACGTGCA
The DNA here is from genome assembly GCA_013397175.1 of Platysteira castanea. Classification (NCBI taxonomy): domain Eukaryota; kingdom Metazoa; phylum Chordata; class Aves; order Passeriformes; genus Platysteira; species Platysteira castanea. The sequence goes on along the minus strand of VYXC01009087.1, from coordinate 2,298,091 downwards.
TATAGAAATGTAAATACTGCCAGAAAATACTCATCTGAAACATCCACACACAGCGCACACAGACTAGGCTTACAAAGGAAAATATTTACTGAAAGCACAAAGAGACTCTATAACTCACGTGAGTTCAGCACATTGCCATTCAAAGAAAAGGTGTTTCTTTTAGCTGGGGAGATGAATATTTTAACAATGAAGACTCACCCTATACTTATTCGACAACTTTGTGCATGTACCTCATTATTCATGGTTTATTAAACTGGTTAAAATGGTCAACAGGCACTGCAAATGCCTTTACATTAATGTTGCATGTTACATTAGAAATGGCTGGATAAACTTATCTAAGACATTTAGCAGTGTGAAGTGCAACCCTAAAATTCAAGTAAATGGGTTTTTAATAGTGGTTGATGTGTTATGACTATGCTGTGCCATAAATGTTATGCATACTATTTTTGAGGTATTTACACATTGCTAAATTCCATCTACCAGCACTGATGTGTTTATTAAATTATATAAACAAACACTAAAACAAATGTAACAGTCAAGTGTAAAGTTCTCCCTCAGATCTGCACAGCAGAAACCAGTTTGGATATCCCAGTGCTGTTAAGTTTCCAGGGCTCTCCCTGAAAGCAGTGAGATCAAAACTGTAGTTCAAACCAGCGGTCGAGGTGTTGGTGTGTTTATCTGAGTTCTGTTGATATGGAAATCCAGAAGAGGAGATTTGCTTGCTTCCATACATTCTCAGTGAAATCAGATAAGGTAGAACTTAAAACTGTTAAGGCCAGTTTTTGAAGGATGTAAAACTGCTTGTGCTGGGGCATTTCAGTAGATCTAAGCCTGTTTATAAACAATATGGGAGGCATATCTACAGTGAGAATTCTATGTTTAAGCTAAGGTTGTCTAACAGTTCCCATAATCAGCCTCTAATTTTCAGTTGTTTATAACTATCCACACTTATGTTTCCTTCTGGCTACGTAATTTAAGCCACATTACTTAGATTTAATCTCCTGCTATGAGAGCTTGTTATTTGTCAGCAGATCCTCCTGCACCAGAGGTGCTTTTTGCTGACTTTGCAATCAAAACTTCCCTAAAGGGGAAACCTTTGCAAACCTCTGTGTGTGTCCCCAGCTTTGCAGAGAGTTGTTGCAGAGCTTTGCATGAGGCATACACAGTCCATACTTCCACTGCTCCTACTGAGGGGTGACAGCTTGCTCACATTTCTCGTGGAAGGCAGCCCTGCCCTTGGCAGGGTTTGTCACAAGATAATCTTTAAGGTCCCTTCCAACCCAAACCATTCTATGACTCTGTTTGGGTGTCCAGCTGCTGGAGCAGTCATATCTCTTGGCATTTGGGGTTTTCTGTCACAGAAAAGCTCAAGTTGACAACAAAATGCTGTCTCATCCTTGCTTCTAGCTGCACAGGTGCCAGAGGCAGGTGTGGGATCAGAAAACACATCTGGCTCAAATGATGAAAGGTAAGGACCGAGAAGGATGGAAAGGAGGGAAACGAAGGAGTGGGACCAAATGAGGTGATAGGAAATGGGTGGGATGTGAGCTGAAAGTAAAAGTAAGGAAGCTGATGAGAAAATTAAGAGCCACAACGGTGAAGGGATAGGAGTGATGATGGTGCTAAAGGGGGGATTTGAATCAATGCAAGGGCATTTTTCCAAGCCAGCAGTAGGCAGGAGGGGGGGGGAAATAGCAGGAAACAGAAGGAGTTAGGGGAAAGAGAACTGAAAATGAGGAGTGAGTTAGACCCACACAATAACCTAAGCCAGCTGACCACCAGCATGCCCAGCTCAGCCATGTTTGTTGAAAAGATCATTTATTACCCGGGGCACTGCTAATGAGCACCCTTCTGGTAGAACGTGGGCCTGTGCCTATATCTCGTGTCCAGCTGTGCAGTGGGTTGTAAAGCGAGTGCACAAAGAGGACACTGCAGCTCATGACCCCTTTAGTGTTTACAGTCCCTCTGAACATGCTCTGGGGACACACACACACACTCCTGAAGAAGGACAGCCACAGGATGTCCCTGTCAGATGTGTCCCAGTGGCTGTGTGCCTGGGCTTTTATGTGCTTGCAGTGAAGAAGATGAATCTGAGTGATTCAGTTCTGGACTGGATGTGCTGGGAAAAGGGGCCTCTCCGTGCTACGCCTGCAGTGAGCCTTGACAGGATGCCACAGCTGGGGAAGCAGCTGGGACAAAGGAAAGGACCCTTCAGGTACCACCCATGGGGTAAGAAGACCTGTTTCCCCCCTGGATGTCAGTGAGGGCAGGAGGGGATATTGGTGAACAGTGTTTGGAAATTTCCCCCTTTCTCATTTCCATCCCAGCAGGGACTGGGAGATGCAGAAATCGCCAGAATCACCGATCTGCACACAGGCTGGTGTGCTGTGCATCAGGTGGCTGAGATGGGGAGGGCTTATGCCTGGAACTGGGAGTGTCCAAACTGCTCTTGCATAAATAAGAAAACAGGTCTCCTTGCCTGGACAGAAGGTAATCATTTTCACGCTTTTATATGCTGTAAAACCTCTTTGGCATTGACTACAGTCTGATCTTCCTTAAATGAAAATTTCATCTCAGCAGCTTGTAGTATTTCCAGCCTGGGAGGAGACCCATTGAAAAATTATTATTAGAGCATTTCTACACCAGCCACAGCTCTGTTTAGCTCCAAATTATATGATTCTTGAATTAGCTACTGTCTGTTTTCAGTAGTTTTCCATTACAAAGGGTCAGGCACCAGAGGAAATAGTTTTCTAAACCAGAAAGGAATATTAAATGACACAGCTGATAAGTATGAACAGTGGTGCAGAAGATTTATTGAGTAATGTGTTAGGTTGATAAATGATAACATTTATTTGCAATTTGAGGATGTGACCCAAATGACACTCATTAGCTCAGCTTGTGTAGAACCGATTAGTTTTGTAAATGTATTATTTGTCTGGTGCTATTGGAAGGAGAGTCTGTTTTAATTGATTGGAAATCTGTTTTATTTCAGTGAATATTATGTATTCTGTTTTTAATTGTACTCTGTTTTTTCCATCCTGAATGTCAGGGATATTACAGTCTATTACGTGGGCAGTGGAGTGCTGGAAGGCTGCAGTGAGTGCATTAATCCATACATAGAGGGGTTGTAATACAGCAAGATTTCTGTTACCCACTGGGATTCTTAGGAGTGTTCTGGGAGGGAAATGAGGAGGCAGCTGGCTCACACAGGTTGCCCTCCTTCTGCGGGTGGAGCTTGAACAACATACGTTCAGCTTCCCAGAAAGGGTCACAGATTTCAAAGCATGATTCCAATCACGTGGAGCTTTTTGCCTGTGCCCATCACCAGTGCCAGGTGGGGACACTGAGGAAATGTCTCGTGCTCTTTTCTGAACCCAGCTATAAAGCATCGGGGTTGGGAGAACCTGAGAATAAATGTTTGTGTTTCAGGCTTTGCTGTGAAACTCCAGTGGATGTTAAACAATTAGTTTTCCATAGGTCTTTCTGTCCCAGAAAATGGAATAGAAATTGGTGCCTGTGTTTTAGGAAAGTTCAAAAAGCCTGAAGAAAGTCAAAGGATTTCTGAAGTTGTGTCTCTCTGATATTCTGAATTAGGTGAGAGCCTGGAAAGGTACTTTAAGGAGAAACACTGGCCTGTTGAAATCAGGAAAATATTTGTTTCCACAAAGATATTGATGTGAAACTCTTCAGAGAGGAAGGCTTGCATGTTATTGAAGTATTTCATTCCAACCTTTTCTAAACCCACTGATACGTTTTCTGAAAGCTGGAAATGAGTTTTGTTTTGAGACTTTGCTCTCCCTTACTGCACTGTAAACATAAGAAAATCAAAACTGAAATGAAACCTGAGAAAAATAAAAGTTTTGGTGGACCCCTGAGAACTCCATCAGCCTCACAGCTCTTTTGTAATGGGGGGTGAGATCTCAGCCCTCACTCATTCCTGGCAGCCACAAATGTCTCTGACTGAAAATATTTGAGTGAGATTCGAAAACTATTTCCTGCCCGGTTGTCACAAACCTTTATCATGGATAGTTGTTCCACTTAGTTTCAGTTAATTCATGCTTCTTTCAAATAAACTGGTATTTACTGGAGAGACGAGACAAAAATAAAAGCTGCTCATTTGTTTCAATAGATGTTTTGTATATTATACCACTAGGGTAGATGGTAATATTTCTTAAATCTCAAAAAAAAAAGCCCCAACAAAAAGCTGGCATTTCTTTCCTGGTGCCCAGGTTTTCTAGAACACCACAAACTAATTTTAGAGTGAGGAAAGTCTGCAAACACACATGGCACAAGAAATAAGTGATTAGAGTCAATGGCCCCTGAGAAGTTCTGGTGAAAGGTGGAAATGCAATGCTGGCTGGCTGTTGTTCCAGAACAAGCACTTCCTTCCTAAAAAAGACACATTTCCCTCATGAGAAGAATTTTCCCTTCCTAGGAAGCATTGAGATTTAAATACTTTTCCTGGGCAGAGGTGATGTCTTCTGTTTGGAGGTGACTCACGCCCTTGTGCTGCCATTCCTCCATCTTTCAGGAGCACCCCTCACCACGGGGCTGTACAGACAAGAGGCTTTAGGATTCTATTGTTTGAGCCTTACGGTGCACTCCTGGGCAAAAGGATCTTTCCTACTTGTACATCCCTGTTTCCTGTCCTGGGTATCAGTCTGTTGGTTCCTTCAGGGAAGGCATTTTTCATCCTGAACAGAACCTCCGGCTAAAAAGTATTTCCTGACATATTTCATTGCTCAGACAGTGTTTTCTACCAAAAATGGTTCAGCTGTGATAAATTATTCTCCACTGATGGCAATTCATCAAAAAAACTCCCGAGTGTTGTGGGTACAAGCCCGTTTGTTTGTTTGTTTGTTTGTGCAGTTGGCGCTCGGGGCTGGGAGACGGCAATCGCGCTGCTCGAGGCAGGACAGCACAACTCCTGCTGTGACCAAGGGAGCCTGGGCATGCACGAGGCTCCTGCATCCTTCTCATGTGCAACAAAAGCAGGAGCAGCCTGCTTTTCCACAGAAATACCTTTCTAAAACTCCTCTGTAACTTTCTTTGCCCATTTGTTTGCTTCAATATCGGTTTCAGAGCCATCCTGGGCTGAGACATTAACATCTTCCTCTCTCTTTGTATTCTCACATTATTCTCAGGGTTATTTTAGATCTTCTTTTCCTGGATATGACTTTTATTTCCTTCAAAAAAACACATCTTTCTTCATGCAGTTGGGAGCTACTAAAACCATGGAGTTCTCGGACAGACCAGTGCTATGGCACGTGCTGCAGAAGGCAGCTCAGCGGAGCCCTGTGGGCTGTCCACACTTACTGATATAAATCCTGGCACCAGGGTTTGTGCCAAAGCTTTGCTCAAGTGAAGCATGAGAGGACAAAACACACATAATCTGGGGAAATCTGGCCAGTGCTGCCATCTCCAGGCTGGGCTGCCTAAACTGCATCTTTTGTTTTTCCTGCTGAAGCAAAAAAAGGCTGCAAGTCCATCTCTGCCCTGGCAATTTTCATCGGTGTGGGAGAGCTGTGTGAAAAGCACAGCATAAGATGATACTTAAATGACGTTTTAATAGCCAGCATAGAAACGTGTTTAATCTGGATTTAAATTTCCTGGAACAGATATTTTATTTTGGTCTGCTATTTTAATCAAACACATCATGCAGACAGATCTTTGGAGCAGAAAATGAGAGGAGAGAACATAAACCTGCTCACAAGTACAGAGCTGCTACTTGCGCCTCCATAATGACATTATCCCTTTTGTTGTTCACACGTTATCATGTGTAGTGCAAAATAAATACGCATGGTAGAGCTGTTAATGAATATCACTCGGATGCAGTTTCAGGAATATATCTTGGGCATGCTCTGGAGGATGTGAGGAAGTGCAGCTCTGTGCTTATAAATTCAGCCAGACTTGAGAAAATGAAGATGAGACGGCTTCTTTTTCCTGATAATTATCATTTTCATCTAGTCCTAGTCTGATAATACTAAAAAATATGTGCTTGTGGTGCTTTATTTGTTACATGGTCCTTTTCTGCTGAGAAACTTTCCCATCTTTATAGAAACACCCGAGTAGGACCTACAGCAGCCAAGCAAAGCAGCTGCAGCTCATACTCAGAATTGCAGCTAGAAACAAATATTTTAAAGTGATACAGAGTGCATGTCTATGAGCTAGGCTTACAGGAAAGGATGGCAATACAGGCATCAGCCCATCATCTTTCCTGTACTTGTGTGACCTTGTTCCTGCTGCTCCCTGTCCTGGCTGGGAGCATCAGCTCCAGGACCCTTTTATGTGTCTGACAATTCCGAGCACATCTACCTCCAAATCCAACATCAAGATGCTCTTATTTATACAACAGTGGTAAATAGCACCCCCTGATTACTTTCTCCTTCCTTGTAAGCAGAACAAATTATTGTCTTTTATTGGTACAAACCTTGCTTCCCCATGAGACTGAAGAGAGCACTGAAAAATAAATGCAGCATTTCCTCTGTATTTTCAGCTTACTCCTGCCAAATAACTCAGGGACATAGGAATTAATATTGCCAAACACTAAGAGAAGGGATAGAGTAATTTCATTACTGGCCCATGGAACTGGAAGGGCTTGCTATAATTATTTAACGCTGCAGAACAATCCATGGGTTCAGTGTTTCACAGTTTCTTCTCATTAGTAAGTCCAGAAGAAAAAATTACCTTCATAAGAGAGCATTATGCACATTCCAGAGCAGAACTTGAGTTGTTTTGTTGAGAATTTACTCAATTTCCTACCTAACTCTGTGACCTGTGTGGTTTATAAGACAGGAAGAAAGGCTCGAGTCTTTATCCTTCTTTCCAAGCCAAGGGCTGGATGCTGATAAGAATAACCCGTGGAACAGCCAGCATTTAGGAAATAGCAGTCACCTTTTGGTTTTTGGTTTTTGTTTTTTGTTTTTCTTTGACTAGGACTCCCAAATGGCAGCTTCTGCATCACTCAGCAGTGTCACGGAGGCAGAACATTTTGCTTAAGAAGGAAAGGGCAAGAACTGTACCAAAGCTGGACCCACAAAATTTTAAAATTGAAAAACCAAAACATCTTTGACACTTCAGACATTTTTTAGAGTAGTGTGGTAAAGGTAAGGAGCTAAATTCATGCCACGGATGAGAAAGGGACTCAAGAAGTGTAGCATATTTAACCTGAAAGAAAAAAGCACACTGGATGATGATCTCATTACAGTGTCTAAATATATAAAAAGATTATAGAAGAATCTGGTCATGACCTACCTGGCTGGACTTTGTGAAAATTAAGGGAAGATATATTGGCCATGACGGACAATGAAATCTGCACAGAAATGAAAGGGATAAAGTCTTAATAATAAAGCCTTTTCAGCCGGTCTGGAGCACAAAGTCTTGAAATAGAAAATGCATATGAGAGACTTTTATAGGTAGCCCAAGCTGAGGTGTAAAGAATAGAGCTGCAAATGAATAGAGATACATGCGAACACTGTATTCTTATTACTGTTTCTCAAAGTTTTTAATATTCCAAGTACTGCAAAAATTATCAAGACGGTCAAGAGGAACATTTTTGCAGAAGCTGCGTTCATAGTTGACACAGCAGAGGATGGTTCAAAACACACAATCCATAGAACAGGGGAAAAGAACGGTATGTTGGGAAGAAACTTGCCAAAGCCAGTAACTTGACTCAGGGTTGTGTTTATCTGGCTCACACCTCACCCTGGTACACAGTCCCTGCTCCAGGTATAGTAGTGATATGTATAGTTTTAAAACTCTTTCCAAATTTACATCTGGCAGAAAATATGAAAAAGGCTGCCCATGGGTGTTTTAGTAAATGAACTTCCATTAAAAAAAAAAAAAGGAACAATGCTCCCCCCAGCTTTTTAGCCCGTGAAAAAACTAAATACCCATAAATATAATGTTTATATTGGTGAGGAATTGAATAACTAGGACCAACAGCCACAAAATCTCAAAATTAGGAAACTAAGGCCAATGAGAGAATTCATTTAGGCAGAGCTTTTTACTTGGGGTAAAAAATACAAAGAGTAAGTTATCAAGAAAGGTCATAAAAGGCAATGACATAAATGAATTTAGGAGACAGTTAGACATTTTTATGGAGAGAAGGGATTGAAGAATTCAGAGCCAGTGACAAATCAGAGAGAGGAGGCTGAGATAAAATTAACGAGGACAGGCTTGCTGGTGGCCAGAGGCATTTTACTGTCCAGCAATACCTTATGTCCTCCGTCATCACATCTAATCTAACGCTGACATCTGAAGATAGCATGAAATCTTTACACCTCTGAGTATATTAAAAAGGAAAAAAGGCTTTCAGTGTTTTCCCCCACGGGGAAACACATAAAGTTGTTTCTTCACTTTTCGACACATGCACGTCGTTTCTGCGGCTGCTGAAAGGACTCAGTCTCCGACAGCACAGCGTGGCCTGATTACAAACTCTCAGTGTGCTCCCTTGGTTGCTCTAAAGCTATCCACAGAGGGGTTTCAATCATATCTCCTTCTGTTTGTAAGCAAAATGTTGTTTATTTTTCTGTAGTTACTTTTTTAAATCATAAGTGGAGGCTCCCACAGAGGTGTTGTGCCTCCCCAGTGCTGGGTTAACTCCTCCTGCAGTGGCATCACCTCTGCCTGCTGGTGGATGGGCACATCCTCACAGGGCTGGGGCAGACTCTGGCACTGTCCCCGGGCCTCCAGCAGCCAGGCACTGCATCCACAGGTGTCTGATGACTTTTTTGTCCCCAGACTTCAAGGGCTTGGTGCAAAACCACAACCTTGAATAGAGGGAAGAGCAGCTCACGCTGTTAATTTGTCCAGAATTGGAAGAGAGAGCTGTGTGCCAGTCAGGAAATCATATGTATCCCACACTGCCCAGGAGTTAATGCTCATGAAGGGAAGATTGAAGGAAATGGGCCTTGACGTTTTGGAGGATGTAGATTTACATTAGTTCAGGTTTGAAATTATAGAGGGCAAGTAGAAGACATGGACAAGGACATCTGGGATAACAGGACAACTCCACAGACTGACATGAGAACTTTTCCAGGCAGTGGACAAAGCTCAGGTAACTCTTTCTCGGGTAACCTTTCTGAGAGAGTGCTGGGCACTTCTGGGGCACCAGATCTGCCTGGCAGCCCACACCTTTCCCTGGGTCAGGGAGAGCTTTCCACAACCAGAGAGGCCAAGCAGCAAATAATGTGTATTTCACCCTCAAGAATTCATGCTGGTGTCATGTAGCTGTGCTTTGATGGAAATAAATGTCTGTGTTTCTACTTCTTCCCTGTGAGGGTGGGGAGGCCCTGGCCCAGGGTGCCCAGAGAAGCTGTGGCTGCCCCATCCCTGGAAGTGTCCAAGGCCAGGTTGGACGGGGCTTGGAGCAGCCTGGGATAGTGGAAGGTGTCCCTGCCCATGGCAGGGGGTTGGAAAGATGGTCTTTAAGGTTCCTCTCCACCAAAACCATTCTGTATGTGCCCCTGAACATAAAGAGGCACTGAACCCAGACTCTGGGGCAATGTCAGGGGTGGTGAGCTTTACAATATGCATATTCTAAAGAAAATACCCACCTACACAACATTTCTGTCACACTGACAAATGCAGAGATGCTCCCTTATTAACAGAATCCTTTTCTTTCCTGTCAATACCTTCATATTATTAATATGAATTAAACTCACACAAAAGCATCTGTGGTTTTTTATTTGTAATATTTTCCATGGATGTCTATAAATACACAACCCCCAGGCCCCTTTGCAGAGAAGCTTAAGCACGTCCCTGTTTCTGCAGGGTTTACTGTAACCAACTGCTCAATCTGAACTGTGCTAATGAAGGCTAAACACAAATAATGCTAATTTGAAAAAAAATGCCTGATGTGATTAGACGTTCATTGAACACAACAGCAAGACCAGAACATATTTTCCTTCCTTTTTAGCTGCTTCTCCCCTAATCTGAATATCAAGATCTCAAATCCATCAGGAGCCCAGCAGGCAGCCCACCTTTACAGACAACTTTACCCTTAAAAATAGATTGAAAGCAGCTCTTACGATCCATCAGGGGATGGGCAGCCCTGCCGACTCAGTGTGCTTAGCTAATATGGAACAGGAGGTGGTGGAAGTCCTTGGATTTATTTTCGTATTAAACAGCCCCTCTGCTTCACAAGGAGCTGTACTGATGGGCTCCGAAAGAAAGCTGAGGTCAACTCTTTGTCTTGATGAGTTAGTGGAGAAATATTTAACTGAGACCTTATGAAAACTACTTAGCTGTAATAATAACATCAAATTGCTGCTGAATGTGTTTCAGGAACTGCCATTAACCACATAGCTATACAACCTAATTCTATTTGTTTAGATAAAGGTCTCCCGAGGTCACATTATTCTGGTATAAATTTGAAAGGCTCGGCTGCTGAAAACAGAGAGCTGGAGACAGAAAGCGGGGTTTGGATGACATCCAAGCTTTGTCATATCCATTCCTTGGTGTGGGCATGTGGGGACAGAGATCTCGGTAGGACTTTATGAGCTCCCTAAGCAGCAACACTATTCAATTCCTTTTTGCCATTCTGGGATGCAGCTGCAATATGAAATCAGCAGCTCCATCTTATCATGAGGGTCCCGGCAGGAAACATTTATGATGGCTTAGGGGAAACTGTCCATTTCTCTGTACTTTCCTGTAGATCAGAGTATCACCCAGCAGTGAAGACAGGCTGTTACCCAAAGATAGGATGAGGGGCTGCTAGTGCAAATGTTGCTTAAGACTGAACTCATTAAAAGGGACAGAATAGATTATTTTCACTTAGAAGAGACCTACAATGATAATGTAGTCCAACTGAACAAAAAAACCCCAAGCTCTAATTTTTAAAAAAGATTTCAGTTATTTGCATTCTAGAGATTCTCCTAAGTATCTGGGATGCAAAATTTTACAGTGAGCAGACACCCTTAGTGATTAAGTGCTTTAACCGTACAATTTAGGACACATCCACCTAAAAGAAGTAAGTGTAAGATACTGAAGAGGAAAGTCCTTTGCCTGCTGTCCCCACTGCAGCACAGGTTTCTCCCTTGGGGTTTTGTAGACCTGTCAACATCCACGTGCATCTCACTTGAAAGGATTAAATGAAGAGAGGTATCTCGTGCTTGCTTCTGAACAGCTGATGAAGGGTCACTTAAGAACAGCATCCCTGGCTAAATGTGCAGTAGAACTCCTAAAAGGGAGGTAGTTTGGAATTTTTTATTAGTAGGCTGAGGTTAGTCTTGTAGTGTTGGTACAGGGCTGAAAATCCTCCCCAGCCAGGGGTGAGATCAATTTTATGTCTCCTTCTCAGCAGGTGAGGATGCAATCAATATCCCTCCCTTTGACTGTATTCCACACTTCAGAAGTAATATAAGATTCATTCCAGGAAAATAGAACATGCAGCCCAAAAAAGCAAGGCCAGCTGCAAAAGAATCACTGCAAAGGGGAGGCAGCAGAGAGACTTTGTAAAGAAACACATCTAGGACTGGTACAGATGGTCTAGTTGTAAAGTGAGTATACAGAAGTCTCACTGATAAAAGGGTAAAAAGGTCAGAAGTGTCTGAAGCACCCACTTCCAACTGAGAGGGGCTGGAGTGCCCCTCAGTGCACTCAGGTGCTCTGCAAGAAACATTTTCGACCTGCAAAAAGTACTTTCATAGCACCACTGAGAGGAGGAGATAAAAATGGTAAATACTGTAGTTATTAGCTGGAATAATACATTTGAAGTGAAGGGATGAAAACCCAAAGGATTGTGAAAGAACTGTCAGGATCCAAATGAAACGCTTAGAAAGGAAAATATTTCTTTCCACTCTGGAACTTGTATTAGCCAGCTGTGTCTCTCTTGAAGGTGAAACTGGAAAAAGGCATTCTTAGGACTAGGTAAAGATATTTTATTTGTGGACTATTGCTTTGAGTAAAATCCTCTAGCTAACCAATACAGTATTTCTTTACCTAGTTTCCATATCTTTTCACATTTCACTCAGAATGGGAGCATATTGCAGGTGATTGATGGTCCCCGAGACTCCACTCGGAGCAGGCTTGACCCATCTGAACAGTTCCTCGAGCAGGGAAGGAGGTATTGCCCAAAAAACTTCAGAGCTCAATGCGGTCAAGATCTGATTGCATTTGAACCAGTTCTGAAATCAAAGATATTACTGTGACTTTATCCGAAAGCAGAATTTCGTCTAAAATCTTCATTACATGCAAATTCCACCAGGATATTGCATAGTTAAGGTCTCTGAATACATTTGAAATAATCCTCTTTTCCTTTATGTAATGAATAGAATAGATGGAATTGCTTCCCCAGACTTTCTGAGGAAATTGAAGTGATGTGCTAAAGATTTAACAGCTTTTATTTCTCTTTTCAGATCTTAACCAAATATGAAATATTAAAGTACTAACATATTTAATGAAACCAGAAGTTGCTGTTATAATTAATTTCCTTTCTGAGAAAAAGTATTGCCAGCTTCTTTCGGAAAGAATGTGAGTAATCCTTTAAAAGAAAACCAGAGCAAATGTATGAAAACCTTCCTCTTCTCTTCCCTAAATCTCGACCATGAAGCCTTTTATTAATCACCCGAGGAGCACGGACTGGCTCCATGAAGCAGAGCTGGTGGTAGTCCATGTGTCTGTCTTCACTACCAGCACACACACCCCAAATTGTTCCTGCTTCCTTCCTAGCTGGAGACAAAGCAAAAGGGAGTCTTGGCAGGCATCTAAAATAGATTTTTTGTTGTTGTTGTTCTACCTTCAGTATTGTAAACAGCCATTTTTTTATCTTCTAAGTTTATTTGTGGATTATTCTATGAAAGGTTAATAATGTATTTTTAAAAAATCCTGGTAGCTATCGCTGATAGAAGGAGCTGTAGAGATAAACCAGTTACCCCAGAAACTCTCATGTGAAACCTGTGAACAAGGAGGGAAAAGACAACTTCAGAGCTGAGCAATAGAAATATTTTAAACTATTTTTCCATACTAATAACCAGAGGGGTTGGCATTTGGCAGCAGGTTTCTCCTGCTTACAGATACCCCTGGAGAAAGGGACTCTTATTTGACCCAGCCAATATTCCTGGATGAAGATCATGGCTCGGGGTGGTTCTGCACCCACACGGCCTCGCTTTCCTCGGTGCACAGTGGCACTCAGCAGGATGGAGAGGAAATGCTTTGGTTTCACTGCTTTTGAGAAAGTGATCTCCAGTTCAGTGGATCCACGCTTGCCATCAGCCACCAGGAGGTACTGCTTCAGGGGTTTGTTTTGTTTTGGTGGGTTGGGGTGTTGCTGGCTTTTTATTTTTTGCGGTATAACATTCTGGAGTAAAAAAAAAATCCCAAAGAACAGGACCCTCCTTTATCTGTGCAGCATATGAAGGGATTTAAAATTATTATAATTTTCTAGTTTGCTTGTTTATTCAAAAAGTCAATGGAGACATCTGGTGCTTTTGCAACTAGATGAGCATGCCAAAAATACAGTAATAATAAAAAACCCATGAACAAAACCTTCCGCAGGGCCACAGCTGGGAGGAGAATGATGTCAGACATAAAAGTGACTAACCCTGTCACCTGTTTTCATTTGCCCTTTGGTGTGCTGCAAAACAAGCATGTGAGAAAAGTAAACCCACCTAGCAAAAAGCAATATAACTGGAAGAGATTGGTTAACTTATTTTTTTTTTCCTGTCTCTTGTTCAACTTCATCAAAGATTCATTTAAAATACTAATGTTTTTCAGCCTATTATTTGAAGTTAAAAGAAGCATATGGTGCTCTGCGACAAAAGATAATTAGATTTCTTGTCTGCCTTCAGTGTTATAGTTTGTTAATGCACTTTAATGGCGTTTACAAACAGAAAAGGCAGAATAAATGATAGAACAGATTAAGAGGTTTAAACTGATGAGTGTTGATTTTCTGAGTTTGTTCCCTGGAATATCACAACTGTCCTACGGTCCATCTACTGCAGCATCCTTTGCTCTTTAGCCACTGTTTGATAAGAACAGGAAAATCCAATAATCCCGGTGGTGATGGAGAGACCCAGTCACAACAGTGCTTTCCTCCTAAGCACTGCAGCTCTTGTTAAGGCCTGAAGCAAAGGCCTCCCAGCCCTTCATTATGTCCTTATTTGATGTTTATCCACGCCAGTGGCTGATCATTCATTTGCATCCTTCTAAACTCCTTCCCTGTGTAACATCTGACAGCAATCAGTTCAACAAATTGCAAATGCGTGGTCTAAAACCCAGGCCTTTCATTAGCCTAATTGTTTGATGCCAACCACGTAACCAAATAATAACTGAGAGTCTTTAGAATCTTAAATAATCTATTGACACACAACTTCACACCATCACTGTCTAGACATTTTGATGTAGCCTTTACAACTCCTAGAAGGAGGCCCTAAGGAAAAAAAAAGTTTTGAGGCAAGATGTGAAACCACTGCTGTACATCTGCTGGGCTCACCTCCATCTGCACTCGGAATGAAAACATGAATATGAGGAAATAAAGCAAAATACTCTGTAAATTTACTATCTCTGAATCAGTGTGATTTTTTTAGACATGATATGCCCCTGAAAAAAAAAAAAAAGAAAAGTAAATTAATATTTTGGGGGCTGAGTTTCAGCAGAGCATCTGATAAGTTGCAAGATGGAAAATTATTACTTCAGGTAGAGAAGCTGGTGATGAAGTCATCAGTTTGACACCTGAGAAAATATAAAGTATGATATTCAGCTGCATATTGCTTACAAACTGCTCTGTGGGGCTGCAATCGCAGGCTCTTTCCTGTGAAGTTAATTAAATCTTCAGGTGTCTTAATGAATCAGACTCTGGAATGTGTTGCTGTGTACCTTGACTGCTATCCCTCTTCAGAGGTGGTGAATCCAGACTGGATTTGCTACAGGAAGGGATAAAGGATCACCAGATGAGGAGAACTTGTTTACAAAATCAGACTTTTTTCTGCTAAAGCATTGAGAGGGGGAGATATGATTGCCCTTATTGATAATCGAATTTCCTGAGGTTGTTACTGGTACAACCTTTTCAAACAACCCAAACTCAGCATCACCTGGGTCACAGTGACAAGGTTTGCACTGAAGAGGAACAGCTTTCATTTCCCCCTAAAATGGCAGTGGAAGACAACATTCCTTTGTGGCCCACGTATTGCTGAGGTGTAGGAGTCAAATGAACTGCAGTCCTCTTGACAGGAAGGGAAAATATAGTCCTGCCTGTACAATGTCTTCCCTTAATGCAACATGACCCCAGCCAAAATTGATTTAATCATTCAAATAGTATTGTCTCATTTCCCTTATTTCTCGTCTAATTTCATTTTATGCTGAGGGGCTTGCATGCAATAATTATTTTTGCATTGATGTACCTCTCAAAGACGGGTTTTCTTATTTCTTAAAATAAATTTATAAGATGAAACATTAGACCTCTGCCCTCCTTGGCTAACAGGACACAGGCAAAGTAGTTTTTTACACTTATGTGTTGATTTAGAATATTAAAAAGACATCGACTATAAAGTTTTATGTGTCTTCTTTTTTATATGCAGACCTGAAGCTGATACTTTTACATTGCAGCATATTCTGGGTTATTTGATATTATTATTCTCATTTGGCTTACCATGAAAGATACGGATGGCTCTTTATTTTTGCTCACTAAAGTTTGCATAAATGGTTGCTACAGGGTCTCTGATTTCCAGTCATTAATGAATCCCCAGGTCTAGTTATGAGGCAGTAAAAGTAAACAGCCACTCATAAACGATACAACTCCAGGATTTCATCCCTTCCTTGGAGAACAAGCATAATTTCCAGCCTGTCTGTGATCCATCTTGTCCATCTGGTTCTCCTCATGTAGTCTGAAAAATAACAAGATTGGTCTAAAATCCTTCAGGGATGGGTAAAGTGAGAAACAAACTGAGAAGCAACCAATAATAACATTGCACTTAAACTTCAAACTAGTGCAAGCACCAGCAGAAGTGCCGCTGCATTTGGTGAGTCCTGAACAATCCATTTGAAATGAGCTCTCCAGAGCAGGTGTGTGGCTACATCTATTCAAGATTATTACTCTCCTATAAAATAGTGTTAACATTACGCAGGATTTTGATTTCCTAATGTTTATACAAATACTTGCATTGAGTACTTTGACTGCTAGTCCCTAGCAGCTGCCCAAATTTTAAGTCCTTCCCAGGCACTGACTCTCCATCATAAGGGGAGACACAAGCACGGGAAAATGACTGACTCCCACAGAGTGAAGCCCTCAAACTCCCCCTCAGAAAACAAAGAAGAAACCAGAAGTTGGCTTGAAATGGCTTGTTTAGAAACCTGGCAACAAGGACCTTTTAAAACTTGATTAAAAAAAAAAAGAGAAAAAGAATATAAGCATCTTTTGCCAGCTCAGCAGCGTGGAGGCCAGATTTGTTTAAGCTGAGGAATGGGCATGTTTGCCTTCAACTCTTTTGAAACAGGTGACAGATATTGTGCCAGAAATAATTTACGGACACAATTATTATTTTTTTCAAGTCAATGTTTGACCTAGACCTACGGCCAAGTGTGTTTGTTTTCCTAACATAATCTCAAGCCATTTTTTCCCTGAAGGTGAGGAAGTTTAGAGTAAGGAAAAGAATTAATGTGCACAGGCACACAGAAAGTTTGCTAGTTGGTGGCAATCCAAAGTTAAAAATATTTGAAACACTGTGCAAGCGCATGCACATCCCTGCCTGAGAGTCAGAGCCTGTTTGCACAGCCAAAATCTCGTGTCCTAGCAGGCGAGTCCAGAAAAATCCTTCCTCCTGCTTCAGCTCCTTTCCAGCTGAGAGGCTGCATATAAATGTACCCTGACTGTCAAAAGGGTTCATGGTCTTCGACAGCAATTAACATTAAGAAAAAAACACTGAGGTTATGTATTTTCACCGTATCTTCTGAAATTGTGGAAGGAAGATGTGATGATATTTAGATCTATAGGAAAGCACAGGTTGATTTCAGGATTTGACCAAACGGCAAATATATATTTGCTCTGAGGAAAGCCTTTAGGGAAGGTCTTTATCTTCTTTACAAACAACTGCAGTATTTGCAGGACAAGCTGCCAAATATCTCAGTCTCTCTCTTCTTACCAGTTTAAAATCTCTTTCTCACTCTGCTCCTTCTGTTTGCTAGCCTTCCCTTCTTTTTCTGTATACTTAGAAAATTTCTGACTTTCTTATATCCACCATCTAGAGAAGGTGTTTGAAAAGTGTTCAGAAGCCTTTAAATTTGAGTAACAATTATGAATGATCCATACTCTCAAGAGGAAGGGACAGTATAGTTATTCCTACATGAGCAATGCTAAATCTTCTCACCGTATATTATGATTTCACTTTGTATTAATAATATCAAATATAATTTGTCACTCAATTTCTGTTAGTTTACTTCATATTAAAGGATTTGAACCAAATGTGCTGGTTCTTCTTTGTATCAATGCCATTCTCCCCTCCTTCATTTTTTCCCTCTCCTTTGGTGGCTCTTTTCCCTCTCCTGTACATCCAGAGGGATGGACTTACTTATCCTTTTAGAAGACAGGGCTCTGAGCAACCTGATCTGATTGAAATGTCCCTGCTCACTGCAGGGGGTAGAACTAGGTTATCTTTGAAGATTCCTTCAAGCCAAACTATTCCATGAGTTTGTGATTCTAAGACAGTCTTTAAGCTGAAAACAAATATTCATTGGCCACCTTTCTGATGCCAGGATGAGCCATAACATATTTTGCTGTAATTGTTTTAGGCTTCTGGAAAGAATCTTTCTTCTTTGTGTAAAAGCAGCAGCTTCAGCTCAGTTAGATCAAAATTTACTCCAAGAATTTCCCTGTGTCTGCTTGTTTCCTTCCAACACTCTTGAGATAATTGAAGGAGTCTGATGAATAACTAGAGTGGATGCAGATTAGATGTACTCCTCCGGATACTCTGAAGTGTGCTGGAGCAGCCAGACCTTTGGTCAGAAACACATTTACATTATGACTCAGCCTTCTGACAATTGCTTCATTAGTAGATATTTAAAAACGAAAGAATAAAGATTCCCATCTGACCCACTCATTTATATTCCTCTGAACAAGTGAGGCAAGAATGTGCAGTGCTTTTGCACTCAGAAAATATTTGGTTTGCACAGTCAAATCGTTAAATTCTCAGCCATGCAAGGATTCCTCCACAATACAGACATGTCCACCCTCCTTGAAACTGTGAAAGTGAAATGCAAACAAAAACAAGTTAAAAATTGTCGAGTTTTCTTTCAAAGTAGTCAGGAAAACTGGAACCCATCATATCCAAAAGAGTAATTAAAAGGAGTATTTCTCCTTAGTGAGGAGCAGTAGGCAGATTTTCTGACAAGATGCAATGAAAGATGTGATGGCACTTGGAGCAGCCTGGTCAGGAGGAAGGCGTCCCTGCCCACCTCAGGGGTTTGGAACCAGATGATTTTTAAGGTCCTTTGCAACCCAACCTGTTCTGTGATCCTATGATTCTGCCGTAGCGACAGATAAATGGCCCCAAGGATTCATAATCCCAAAACATTCCTTGCACCATCTGAAGTGGTCACTTGCAGGGATGGACTGCTTTGTTGTGGGATTTGTTTTCCCCTTACTGGGCACTGTGACATTGCTCTGTGTGCAGAACTGGACTCTGCTCTGTCACAGGTGGGTCAAGAGCCTGGGCGGTATTTAATGACTATATGGAGGAAATCTATGAAAACTTTTGAAAATGTGGCAGTGAAGGTGATTTTGCAAAGCCCAGCTTGTCTCAGAAAAGCAGTAATGATTCATTGATACAGACAAGCTCAGCCACAAATCCTAGCTGTAGTCAATGATAGCGAGCTCAGATTCAAAGCTTGACTTCTTGGTTGTCAGGGTGAAAAACCTGAGGGCCTGGGTTCAGCAGCAACCTCAACTTGACCATCTTGATGGGATGGAGAACTGGAAGTATTTAATATTTGCATATATTTTGTGTTTCCCACAGCTTAAGGACAGAGGATATTTTTTGGTTGCAAACTGCAGGTTTGTGAATGCAAGAGCTGTGGGACAGGGAAACTTCCAGAAATCACAGGAAAATTTTAGCTGGAGTCTTATACTTGTGAGATCTGCCAGTTTCAGAGGTAAAGCCAAAGGATGCAGAGAAGAGGTTTTTGAGACTTGTATGGAATAGGGACTTTTATTCTTCACTTAAAGTGCCTGATGTTAAACAGAAAACAAAAGAGAGGATTCAGATTACAATGAGGCACATTGTGCCTGCGCCAAAGTAGGATCAAAGGAAACAGTGTATTAGCTTGGAAAGCTTTAGGTCTGGCAGTTGAATAAAGTGGATATTCTTCAAATCATTTATTGGGAGAAAAATTAAAAATGCAGAGTTTGAGCTTTATCTCATATGTGACCCAAGAATGTAGGTCTTTTATTTCTTATTCTAGATTAAATCCTGTTATATGGTTGCCTTTTGAAGGATATAATTGCTCCAAGGAATCATGCTTATACAGCATTCTTCACCTCTTAAAATCAGTCTTAGTTTAGCAGTGCAGCCCTTTGATGGGAATATTTCACGTCCTGTGTAAAGTGGGTTAGGACTTTGCTCATTCCCTTGTCAACACATATGAATCCTGGCCAAAATAAATGTCATGTCTTATTGGCAGGGACCACTAAAGAAATCTCAGCCTTATTGAGGGGACTGTGAACGTAGGACTTTTCCAGTTCCAGCATTTATTTCAAAGATTGCTGTATTTTGGAGCAAAATGCGAAGATCATGAAAACAGCTATTGGCTGCTGCTGCCTATATTATGGTTTTTTGGGGTGAGAAATAATAGATCTAAAGCTCTGCTTTGCAAATAAGAAGAGAAGAGTTGTCTTCTACATTGGTGGATGGTTAAAAGAAGAGACAGAAATGTTTTGATAATCTCTGTAAAAAATAAGTTGAAGGTTTCTGAGGGCTCACAGAGGTAAAGATGCTAATGCAGGACAAAAGAAAAAGTGTGTTGTGTTTTCAAGGTCTTCAGAGTACCACATTTTTCACAGTATGCTTGTGTTTATTGACAGAGGGATTTTTATTTTGTACTATGGACTACAGTGGGGCTAAGATCACACTGCAAAAGGTGCCAATTTATTGGAAAACACAAAAGTGGGGATTGACATGGGTTTATCTCATTATTATTAATTATTTTCAAAGTGAAAAAGAAATATTTTTGCTTAAGTTTATTTTAAGTATTTCTGCAAAATTTCTTCTTTCTCTTTCCTGCTTTGGTTGAGAAGTGATTCCACTTGAAGATCAGTCTGAAATACAGGAAACAAACGTGAGCATCCAATTTTCCAAATTAACATTTTGAAAACACTCCATACTTCTTCTCAATGCAGTTTGAATCCATATTTAGTTTGCTTTGTCAGGCAAAGGTACTTTGTTATTTACAGTGAATTTATTTTCTGTTGAGTCAATTCAGACAGTTCATTCTCAAACTGTCATTGAAATAAAGATTTAGTCATTAAAATGTCCATAATCTGAATATAATCATCCATGAAGCAAATGAAGAACCAGAAGAATTACAGAGATATAGTGAATTCTTTCTCTGGAAATCAAACTCTGCCAAAAAGATCCATTTTTTTCCATGAAAAAAAGCGATGTATTTGTGGTTCCATAGAAGTAACTGCATGACTCAGAAATACACTTTGATATCGTTATTTTTATATTCTCAGGGTGCAATGAAGGAGTGTTTATAATATTTATGAGTCAGTGACTGTAGAGACCAGCACTTCCTGCTGATTAATTGTATCAGACAATGACGTGAGCAGAGGTGAGAAAGCTGCTGCCAAGAAAAACACAATACAGCACTGAGAAATACAAGAATAATAAATACACAAGGATGCACTGATGCACCTAAAATCATGTAGATGCCAATATATTTAATATCAATGATGGCAGTTTCAATGAGAAAGCATCAAAGAAGACAGTATGATTTTATGTATAACAATTTGGGTAGCCGAGAATATCCTGATCTCGTGTTGGTTTACAGGCACTGAAATCAAAATCTCTCTCTCTAAAAATAACATAAATATCATAAAGAAAGTAAAAAATTGGCTGGATTTAAACTTTAAAAGGGTGTGTCCTTCAAATCTAAAATCAAACAAACAATAAGAGATTTCTTTCAGTAGATTTTTTTTGTAACTTGCAGCTGACTCAGTTTGGTCCAAACCCTCTCAAAGTCAAGTTACTTGCACAGCAAGACCTGAGATTTTCAGTGTGGTGAGTGGGTGTTGTAGATAGGGAAATGAACTATTGCACTGCTGGGCACTGTCAACGTGCTTAAATGTTTTTGAACATCTTGGGCCAAATTCTGTCTTCACACAAATACGTATCGAATCCTATTTCTGCTCTGAAGATTTATTTTTTTGGTACTAAAGAGATGATGTCATCTGCTACTTTACTTGTTTATTTTACTTACATAAGCAATTACACTTACCCACAGATATTCACAGTTGGCTTAACGGGGATGGCTCCAGGAAACTGTTTATGCAGAATTTAGGAATTTTGGGTGGAAGACTAAAATTGTTCCTTAATTTGATGCTTTGATAGATCTGAGCTCTGTGCAGTTTGCCATTAGCATAATTTTGTCTGGAAGTGATGGGAAGTTGTTAAAGCTTGATGACCATTTGGGCACGTGGGCCACCATCAGACCTGAAGCACAGCCACCATTCTGGTCAGCATTGCCATGGGACATGAGACCAGCAAAAGAAGGAAATTCATAGGTCAGGTGAGATTGCAGATCCCTGCTTGGCAGAGGAGAAACAGGGTACGGGAAGAACTGCAGGGTCAAGGTCTGTGTGTAAAGGTAATGCGGAAAGTAAAGGAAATAAATATCTGCAGGATCTCCCTATCAAATCCAGATTGATGCCTTTGTTACCCAGCCAAAGAACAACTAATGAGCATCTAAAACCAGATGCCTGCTGCTTTTGAAGTGCTGTGTATCAGCCAGTCATTTTAGAAGGTTTATTTTACCTAACAAAATCTGATTTAAACAATCCTCTTAAAGAAAGATACCAATGTAAAGAATATTCCCAGGCTTGGATCCTAGGGATGGTGCCATGCTGCATCCTGGTCTCCAGGGATGAGGGATCAAGAGCAAGAGATATTGAGAAGCTTGAAAACATTCATATTTGAAGGTGTGAGACCCCAGTGCTGCAGCTTAGAGACTCTATTTGTTTGAGTCCTCTAAGACCAGTCAGAGACCCAAAATTGCGAGGAGGATTCTTTCTGGGCAGGAAAAGTGGGACAATGACCTCATAAGCTTCCTGCTAATGCTTTGTCCATTAATGTTATTATCACTGTTGTTAGTATTATTAAACAGAGCTTTAAACCTTTAAACTACACAGAATCTCATAACAATAAATGACACTTTTGCTATATTACCTGTTTAATACTGCAGCAATTGCTTGTAATTAGATATAACTAATAAAAAGGCTTTTTGTCCACACGATCTTTTAAATTAAGTGTTTCATGGCTCCAGTAAAAGTAAAATATGTTCTGTTGGTGTTATATAAGCTTGGGACATCCATCCAGATGTTGTACTTTTTTCCTACTTTTCTCAAAAGTTATCATTTTGTTCCTCACAAGACCTAAAGGCCACTGATGTCACTTTCTTCAAATATTTGCACTGACTCCCTTTTACTTTAGATGTAATCATTCAGATTCTGATGTTTTGCTTGTTCCCCTTTTTGATCCTTCTAAGGATACTCTCAAAAGGAGCTTAGAATTCAACCCAGTACCTCTCACTAATTTCATGAGCAGTAATGTCAGATCTTGAGGTTCAAAACTTTATCAAATATCAGTACCTCCTTGAGTAAGGCTTTATTTAATGACCTTCCTAACATTTCTGAGGAGAATTTTCAGGAGCAGCGGTTCCTGTCTCATTTCAGCACTGTCGGTTTTTCTTCCCTTACTCTGTCTGCACCCACTGATGATGGATTTTTGGGCCTAAACAACAAGAAATGTCATCCACTGTGTGTCAGGAGCCTCCTGTCTCCTCACACAGCCCATCCTAACCCAGAGGCGTGATCCCGCCTACAGCAAAACCACCTATAAACAACACAACCCAACCCAAGCCCCTAAAACTTCATTCTTTGCGTATATTGGTGTGTCCCAGAGTTGGGATGGTGAATTATGATTTTTTTATAAGGAAAAGGATTAAGGATGGCAGCCCACCAAGAACCAGCTGTAGAAGATGTCAGCGGGAGGAGATGCTCCCCAGCGACCTCGTTAGAGTACCTGGGCTAATCAATCACTGGAATTCATCCTTAGCTTGGGTGCTTGATCAAAACTTACGGATGTTCAGTGATTGCAAAGGAGCTGCAGGTTGAGTTTCAGCCCATTTCTTATATTTATTTTGATTGTGTTGGTTTTTCCAAGCTAAGACGAAAGAAACGAGCAAATCTCTCCCCATCTGCAGCAGGAAGAAAACACTTCAAGTACACACATATCTTCTGAAAACTGCTTTTTTCACAGTTCTTAGGCCACAGCTTTCAGTTCCTCAAATGATTCATTTCAAAGTTATGTTGACACGGAAAGCTGAGCAGATATTGTTTGCAGAAGGGAAAAAACCAATCTTAATAGAAATGCTTGATTTTTCCAGGGTCACTTTATACACATTTACAGTAGAGTTTCAGCCTCATGCTGGCCAGCAGAGACTCCTTCAGGGAGATATTTAGGATATTTGTAGATTATATGAGAGAAAAGAGGCAAAATATGTAATAGAATTACTCTTGCAATTAGACTATTTATTATTTTTAGCTGCAGAATGGTAGTAAATAACAGTTTTCTGTGCTTGCTCGTGGCAAACAAACTAACTATAGAAATGCAAAGTTGTGGAATTTCCATTTCATTTCTTGCCTCATTAATTTCATTAACTTACAAATAGATGAATACATAAAATTAAAAAGTAATTTCCTTTTAATATTTTTAAATTACTCTCTCCAAATATTCAAACCTTTTAATCTGTTCTTTTAAGATCTCCATCTAATTGCCCTTACAGAGGCAGAATCGAGCTTTTGTGAATCAGATATCGGTGTGATTGATTACAGGGAAGCTAATCAGAGGGTGCCATCCACAACAGAAATCCAATTGTTTCTCAAATATTTGCTTGCAGTCTGTGGCATTTCACTAACTCGGCAGCACGTATGAGATGATGTGTGGGTGGGATGTGTGAAGGTGTGGATTTGTGTGGGGAAATCAAATCTAGCCATGGAGGAAAAGCTATTTCTTCTTTTTTTTCTTTTTTTTTTTTTTTTTTAATTCCTTATACAAGGACAAATTGCACGGGAATTATGGTGTTTCCCATTTAATAGAAGTAGCCTTCATGCTGATGTTTTTCACAACAGTGACAAATGGCAGCTAAAAAGAAAGGGCGAGAATGTAATCAATCTTTATACCTTTAAAAATAGGTGAAAACTAAGATGAAAACTAAACCATTTCAAGAGAAAAATAAATAGTTGGAAGCAAACAATTATCTGGAAGAGAAGGGAAGTGCAGAAGATGATTTGGGACTTAGTGCTGGGTCTTGGAGGAGGCAAAAACTCCTGTTCTGCTTTTCTTTCTTGTTTGGGACTGCAGTTTCCATGGCCACAGCACTGTAACACATATGTCCAGAAAGGAGAATATTCCCCCAAAAGGCCACAGAGTCTGAAAGCTGAAAATGTGTAAGGGAGAAATTAGGGAGAAAAACTGAACTTCCCTCCAATTCCCAGGGATTGATGACTGTTAAACAGCAACAGCTAAAGGTGTAGTTCAGACTAGAAATCATCCAGGTATTTAACATGTATTTAATGCTAATACTTTAGCTATGCACTGGCACAAAGTTAATACTTCTTAATATTACTGGAAAAGGCATAAAAATAAGATTTTAAAATAAAGTAGAATATTTGACTGAGATTTCACATAGGTCAGAATAAACACTAAAAACACATAATGTAGAAACTTCTGCTATACCCTCTGAACCCATTCTAAAAGCTCATATAACAAACAAAAGATTAAATAGAGAGTCTTGAACATTTTGCTGAACACAAAGGAAATTAACTCCTGGAAGGATTAGATCAGACTCTGCTCGGTGTGCTCTGGATGATGGAAGATTTGGAAGGGAAAACTCGGCACTTCTCAAATTACACGAGTTGAGAAATGAGCTGGTCAGTCAGAAAATGGTCCCCTATTTATTCTGTTATTCAAATGTCCCTCCTACAGCTGTAGGTCTCAGCTGGATTTCCAGACTTTGCATAAGGCATTCTGTGTCAGGTTTGGGGTTTTTGCCTTTAGAACCTGCCAAGCAAATGTTTTCTGAGATAGAAAATCTGTTATTGCAATGCATGTTTATCGGGGAGAAGAGATGTACAGACGCTGACACCTCCAGACTTTTACAAAATTTTCCATTCTTCCTCTTTAAATCAAGTATTGATTTGGCCTGGGTTCAATGTGTGCTTTAAACTAATGCACCATAATGAAAAGTCATGGAAAGATTACTTAAGGATAAATTTTTTAGATTTAGCTGAACTGCACTGTTTTCATAATTATAATGAAGACACTTAAGGGGATATTTTTCATGCAATGCCTGGCAGTAATCCAGTGTCACTCCCATTAAAATCACCTGGTCAGGAATTAAGCTCCTGGTGCTTGAAATCTGTAATTTTCAGGTAATTTTTTTTTTTCTTACAGTGAAATTAAAAAAACCCCAAACATATTATTTATATATTTTGCATTTACTGTATCAGAAGTGAATGTAGTTCTTTAAACAGCTGGTAGAAAAGAATAAAACAAGTTTATTTTTACTTTTTACCGTGGCTGCAATGGACAAATTGTAACAGAAATTTTTGGATAACTGCACATAGAAGTTATGAGATCTAAAATAGCCATTGATGTTAAAGGATAAAGGACTGGTTTTTATAATACAGTAAATAGTTTTTTCCTTTGGATGATTTTTCAGAGCCAAGGCTTTCTTCACATCCAGAAAATTATTGATTACTTATAACTCCCTTTTCACAATAATCTTCTCGTACAATTTTTAGTATTTTCCTGAGATCCTTTTTTTATAGTATCTCAATACCTGTCTAACCCAGGCTTCCACTTCCCCAGAAGGAGCTTATAAGGCTTTTTCTTACCCTGTGTTACAGGACTGGGGGAGAAGGTCTAATTGTTGCACTGTGTCTGAGCTGTCTCCTTTCTCTCTGACTTCACCTCTGGGCTTGCCTACCCAAGACTTCAAAAAAGCATCAGCAGCATTTTTGGGAGAGCTGTGCCACTAACAAAGACTTTTATTACTGCTTTCAGCATTGTGTGTTTGCAGATGGTCAGAAAACAGGGTTTGGCAGCAGATTTTCTTCTGTTGCACCCAAAGGCCCTGTGGAAGGTGAGTTCTCTTCATTTTCCTCTGGGGAGTATGGACGAGCTGCTCTTGTTTAGCTCCTGATACCCATTTTACTCTGAGATTTGAAAACCCATTAATGTCTAACCACCCTCACGAACACCTAAATATAGGTCCATCTCTGACCACTCTTCTGTGCGTGTCCTTGTCTGGCAACTTTCTTTCACACATTTCAAGCATGATGCTTGTCTAGCACAGACTTCCCAAACTCATCATGCTCTGCTGCTTCTGACATCCTCATTTACTGCTCTGCCTCTTTCACCCACTTCTTACTCTGAGCTTTTTCTTTGCTCCTGTACAGACTATTCAGAAGGAGATAAAATCTAGAGTTGCTCATAATGGTGTTTCTTTTTATCCTTTCCCCAGCAGATCCTTCACAGGTTGATTTCCTTGACTTTTGTACCTACGAGTCCTGAACAGAGATTGGGGTGGTCAGTAATGGTGGTTCAAATGTCAAGGGACAAGCCCTTTCAAACAGAGAGGAAGCACCTTCAGCAATGTGGCTTGCTCCTGGAGAAGTCAGGACTTCAGGTGGTTCATGAGAAAATTTGAGCAGAGAGCCAATGACCAGGTGTGAAGGATGGATGTTTCCTTCTCTGCAGCCTGACCCGCCACCCTGAGCTCAGACAGGCAGCCTGCAGCACGCACTCGGAGTGCACAAGGTGACACTGGCAGCCAGAAAATGTCTGCAAGCAAGATGAAAACTCAGTTTTCTGGGAACATCTCTGTCAACATCAAGACTCCCAAAATAAAGCTCGAGTTCAGGGAGGGTCAGGGAGAAAAAGTAGTAAAATGCCAGCAAAACTGGGAAATGCTATCAAAGCATCTGACAAGCTCAGCAAATACCAGAACTGCCTCTCCAGTGAAGTTTAATTAAAAAGTCTATTGTTCCCATTATTGCTTAATGATTCCTCCAAAAGTAGAACAAAAGTTTATTTTAGAGGTTAATTATTCCCGGAATTTTAAAGGGATATGAGAGTATTTTCCTTTTTCTCATTTGGTAGCTGAGCCATTAAGGAGAGTGAAGCAAATGATGGCGTAAGAATTGGTGAAAACAATTTAGGTCTCAGAAGAAAGTGCCTCGTGTCAGATAGCGTGGTGGTGTTGCACAAAAAATAATCTTCTAGCAAATGAAGTAAACTTTCTGTGCTGGAAAAAACTTGTCAATGACTTCTCCCCATTTGCTCCTGAATTCTAACTGAGACTCAGCATGAGGAAATGGTGCAGTTGTTTCTGCAAGCAAACGAGAAAATGGATCCATCGGGGCATAGCACTCACTGTGCTGCCAAGAAAGCTTGATTCTGCTCCCTCATTCTTGTCTGTGCTAATTGCCATGCTGGGTTTTGTCATCTGTCCAATAAGCCATGCATCAAAACCCAGGATTAAACATTAAAACCTCATGCTAGTGGAAGGGGGGGCGAGAGTTCTAAATTAAATATATTTCAACATGGTGAATTGTGAAATGGATAGCTGCATGTATGGAGTGCGTATTATTTTACTTTAGGAAGATAAAAAGATGAAATATTGTTATGCACAGGTTCTTATATCAGCCTAATTTTCTATCAACTGCATGTCTTTCAGAAGTGCATTAATCGATTTACTGACATCTGACATGTGAGGTTTTTTTTTTCTCATCCCTCTCCCAAAGTTAAGTGCCAACAAATTATAAATGCCACAAAAGGCAGAATTTCCAAAAGCACCAAAATGTAGGCCAGTACAATCCCTGTTTCCCAGACATATAGATGCAGATATTTAACTATAACCAGGGACCTTACTTCCCTCTTAAGATGTGTGCCATGAGCTGCACTGCCCATGCTGATGCAGTTCACAGACATTATCCAGGTTCTGTGAGTCAAGGACACACTGAAAATTTCTCTGAAATAATAAAGGTGCTCCAGTAATAATTTCACTAAAATCAATCATAGCAACACAGAAAATGTAGCAATTCTAGTCTCTTGAAGAGACAATATTATTACCTGCTCCACGACTAATGGTATTTTGAAAGTTTCAGATAACGTAAACTTTAAATGAATAGAAGAGAAAGAACCCATTTTTAAATTTTCTGGGATTTCCTGTGAAGAAAACATTTTAAGAGGGCACTTGTGCAGGTTCTTTTCATCTGTATGCTCAGTGGCACATCTGGAAGGTGCTAATATTTCTTAGGCTAGCATTTTTGATGGAAAATCTCTGTTAATCATCTCTACTCCAGCCTAAGTGGCAATGGGGTTTAAAAGTTTTGGTAAGTGTGTGCTTAAGTGTGAGCTGCAACTGATGTGCTCACACTTAGGGGCGACCTTTCATTATATATTATGTTTATATCTCCAATTTTCATTTGTTTTGATTACACTTAGCTATCTATTCACTTCTCAGATTAGCTTCAGGAACATGCATCAACATCACAAACCTTTTTTTATTTATCATTATTGCCAGTTTCTATATTTTCTTGTTATTACAAGCATTGCTCATTTTCCCACTCAACTTTTAATTCCTTTAATTTCTGGGACAATGTGGTCATATTTACCATTAGAAGTAGAAGCATATGAGAAGAGTATTAGCTCTATTTTCCTGTAGTTTTCAAAGGGCATTCGTGTTTCACTAAAATTTTTAGCAGGTATTGCTGTGTATTCATCTTTTCCTTTTAAAGTACACAGAGAGGACAAGGAAACTCTCAGAGCCTTGGGCTCTCAGTAACTGCGATCCTTTAACCTCGCTTAATCTCAGTTTTTGAATGGGTTTGAACCAAGGACCTGATGGGGAAAGATCACTTTCCATCAGGAACGTTTGTCTTTCTGATCGGCCTCTGCAGCTCTGCTCTCCACGGCATTTTCTCTTGCTCAGGCCCTCCCGTGTGTGTGTGAAGGTTAACTACAGGAATCACTCACTGCCTTCTTCCTCTTGTTAGTGTGAACCATCAGTGCCCAACAATGATCTTTGGAACCGCAGCATCCTCACGCGTTCATTTACTGGCCTCGAGGAAATTGATCTCCTCAGGAGAAGACGACGGCACCTGACCTGCTGGAAAACAGAGATTTAATGTTCTGGGACAGGAATCGGAGCAGAGAACCTGAGAGCTGCACACAATTGGGTGCATCCTTCACTCGGACCTGTCAAAACCAATCACGTCTTTCCTAAGCAGGTAAAATTGTCAATATTGATAACTGAGTGAAAATGATTCCTGGGTGACAAAGAGGCAACTCCTACTTACAGTGTAGTCCACAGAAGCTGAAAGAAAATGGCTTCTATTTTTTTTCTTCTCTTCTATCATAAGTGTTTCTATTTGGGGACTTCAGAAATCATAAAAGAAGTGGAAATGAGGAGGCCTCCCAAGGAAACACTAAAGCAATACAGTTGTACTTTTTTCTGAAGTCTTTCCCTAGTGGAGGAAATACAGAAATATGCTTTTTTAGTTAAAACATACCATGTCAAGCACCTTGTTGAAAAACAAATATTTAAGCTCTGTTTTATTCTAATTCTACAATAAGTTCTCTTTTTTTGAAGGAATGGCTTTATTTTCTTTCTAGTTAAAACTTGAATTATTAGAAATGCTAGAGCTAATGATAAAAGAAAGGCTCTTGTAGGTGAACCTAAAATCTCAATAATTTGGTTTATTCAGGCACTCAGGTTTGGTTTATTATCTGTAATCTAACAATCTTAATGCTCAATCTAAACTCTTTAATTTTCTCTCTAATATATATCTCCCCGAAAATTAACAGCTTGTAAGACTTAGGAGCTGCAGACACGATAGAGGACGATCAGTCTTCAGCAGTTCCTTTTAAAAGCTCTGTGTATCAGCCCCTTAAAATATCTTTAAGGTTTCACTTGAAATGGAAATTTTCTCAATGGGCATTAATAATTATGGAGGCTTCATATAACCTTACTGATATTTATTACGTCAGCGGGATCAGTGTTGTGAGGAACAAGTCTCTGTATGTCAAAAAACTCCTCTGCCCTGATAATGGCAGAAAACAAAAAATATTTTATGTATGACTGTTGCAGCATTCTAGGTTGTGTTCTGCAGAAAACCTTGTGGGTGGGATGACATTCAGATACGTCTGGCAAGATGTGCTGTTTCACAAAGCTTGGTATCAGCTGGGAAAGCGAGAAAGGCGAGATGTGCATGTGTTTCTTTACACTGTAAATTATTCAACAGCAGCTTTTCTGCTTCTATCCACAGTTTTCTTGTGTTTTGCTTAACCAAATTGGGCAGTGATAGAGATTCTACAGTTCTTTTTCTCTTTAAGGTTTTGGTACGATTTGGGGATAAAATAAACCAATGATTTCTGCTTTACTTGTCTTACTTGCTTTATCATTATTTTCTAATGCAGGCAATTTCATTCCCAATTGTTTGTGATGTTAAATTATGTAAACCTTAAAAAAAAAAGAGAGAGAGAGATATATAATGACAGAGAGAGAGAGCAACAAGCTAAAACACTCTAAAGAAAAATGATTTAAAGCTACACAAACTTTTGCTATGGGGCTATATGCTCTGTGTTTGATGTTGAAATGATTGGTGTGATGATTGCTGGTAAGGGGCTGAGTATGGGCCCTTTANTATATATATATATATAAGATATATATATATATATAAAATATATAAATAATAATTTATATTATCAGACACTTCCTGTCTAATGCCACTGGTGTTGAGGGTGATACCAATGCAAACTCTATTTTGGACTCTGTAGTCTCAGCAGACGGAACCCAGCTACAAATAACTGATTTTCACCTGCCTAATTTCCTATTTTATCATGTCAGAATTCTGATGCCAAAGGACTTTGGTGTCTAATCCCCCTGGGAAACATCCTTGTGTTTGCAAAATATAGTTCAAGAGGTAACAAGCAGTATTTTTCCACTGGTGTCATGTTACTTACTTGGCACCAAAATATAGGTATTCACAATCATAGCTTAGACTCACTTTTGGAAATTTTGTATTCTGGAAATCAACAAGAGTGGCTTTCACACACGTTTTCACTATGTCGTCTTAAAGTTTTCTAGGAATAACTTAATGAAAATAAGAAAAAGCACCAAAAAATTATGAAAAAATTATGAAAAAGTGCACACGTGAGGGAGAAGAAAGTAAGGAAGAGAGAGAAAGAAAGAACCAAGTAATAAAGAACAAAAGAAAAAAAGAAAACCAAGAAAAAATCCAAAGAAATAAACTTGTACAGTGCATGATAACTGTAATTGCTGTGCTCTGTAGAAAGGCTTTTGGTTTTGATTAGAGAGTTAGAGATAGGTACTACTGAAAACAGAATTTAAAATTCATTATTTTCTTCCTTTTCCTTTGAATTCTTCATTATGTAAGACATGTACTCCAGTGTTCTTGAAATCTTTTGTTCTTTTCATTGAGTTGCTCCATTTTTATTTCAATGCCCTTGTAGTCTGGATATTCTCTAAAAGTGGTGCCTATCTGCTAAGAACAAATGCTCCTGCAGTGCCAGCTTCCTTTTTCCTCTTTAAAATCCCTTTTCTAAGTGAAAATGTAGTNAAAATAAACCAATGATTTCTGGTTTACTTGGCTTACTTGCTTTATCATTATTTTCTAATGCAGGCAATTTCATTCCCAATTGTTTGTGATGTTAAATTATGTAAACCTTAAAAAAAAAAGAGAGAGAGAGATATATAATGACAGAGAGAGAGAGCAACAAGCTAAAACACTCTAAAGAAAAATGATTTAAAGCTACACAAACTTTTGCTATGGGGCTATATGCTCTGTGTTTGATGTTGAAATGATTGGTGTGATGATTGCTGGTAAGGNAAGTAATAAAGAACAAAAGAAAAAAAGAAAACCAAGAAAAAATCCAAAGAAATAAACTTGTACAGTGCATGATAACTGTAATTGCTGTGCTCTGTAGAAAGGCTTTTGGTTTTGATTAGAGAGTTAGAGATAGGTACTACTGAAAACAGAATTTAAAATTCATTATTTTCTTCCCTTTCCTTTGAATTCTTCATTATGTAAGACATGTACTCCAGTGTTCTTGGAATCTTTTGTTCTTTTCATTGAGTTGCTCCATTTTTGTTTCAATGCCCTTGTAGTCTGGATATTCTCTATAAGTGGTGCCTATCTGCTAAGAACAAATGCTCCTGCAGCGCCTGTTTCCTTTTTCCTCTTTAAAATCCCTTTTCTAAGTGAAAATGTAGTTTAGTTTTCTGATTGTTTCTTTTAAATGCTTTCCAGCTTTTGTTTCTTAAGCAGATTTCTTATACCAGCACAGTGCCCATGCGTCAGGTCCACGATCACTTTTCTTGCCCAAATTTAACCAAAGGTGATGGCAGTATGTGATAATTAGATACTACCAATGCAAAATTAAATAATCATTATTTTTATTTTATAAATATTTATTTTTAGGCCTTTACCTAAAAAGGAGCACCTACAGGGATGTTAGTAAACGTCACTCCTGTTGGTAGTTTTGAAATGCCAAGTTATTTCATTCGATAGTCAGAGAATTGGAGAATGGTTTGGGTTGGAAGGAACCTTAAAGCTCATCCAGTACCACCCCCTGNCCTGCCATGGGCAGGGACACCTCCCACTGTCCCAGGCTGCTCCAAGCCCCGTCCAGCCTGGCCTTGGACACTTCCAGGGATGGGGCAGCCAAAGCCTCTGTGGACAACCTGTGCCTCACCACCCTCCCAGCCAAGAATTTCTTCCTAATACCTAATCTAAACCTCTCCTCTTTTGGTTTACAATTATTCCCTCTTGTCCTGTCCCCATCTGCCCATGTAAAAAGTCCTTGTCCTTTTTTATAAGTCCTCTCTAAGTCCTGAAAGGCCACAAAGGTCCTCCCAGAGCCTTCCCTTCTCTAGGCTGAGATAGAAATATTAATAATAGTAATAGTAATAGTAGTAGTAATAGTAATAGTAATAATAATAATAATAATACACAAGTACAAGTTCCTGTGTCAATTTATCCACAGGAACTTTTGAGCTTATGATTTTTAAGACAGTAGAGGAAATAAAGCCAGACAAGAAGCTCAGCCACTGAAATTTGTGCCTTTCAGCTGCTTTCTGCTGCCCAAAATCGTTGAGCAAATGGCTATTTAGTTAGACAAGTTGTTTTGATATAGGCTTATAGGTCTCCATGCAAGGAAACGCTTTTATTGAGGGAGAAAAGCCTCATGATGGCACTTGTTTTTACTGTGGGCTTCAGCATTTCAAGAGTTATGGACACCATCCAACCAATGCTAATGTGCAGAGGCAGTATCAGGCTGATATACTGAGCATCATTACTTACTGTGGACTTTTTAAGAAGTTAGGAATTGAAGGCTGAATTCTCAAGACAGTCCTCTCAGCAGTTCAAGGACTTGGGCTTAGAGTTATCCATAAATTTTGTTTATGTTTATTCAATAAGGACTAAGTCAGTGAATGTTGTGAAGAATCATTTACTTAAACATAAATGGGAATTAATTAGCCCACCAAATGAAGGTAATGGAAATTCTGAGGCAAGGATGCACTCATAGGCACTGTAACACGTCATTTCTTTGCTTGATGGGCCTAGAATTTCTTTTAAGGGTGGCTGCCAAATAGTCTTGTTTCTTTTGTTTATCAGCCAGTTTACACAAATCTCTCTCTTGAAATGGGAAAACTTTCCTACAGCAGCCATTTTAGCAGCTGATTTCTCATTGGAAAAAAAATCCTCTAAAAAATACATTTTGCTCTTTATTGATTAATGATTATTTTTACTTGAGCTGTGTGCAAGGATTGAGCACCAGGTACATTTCCAAGCTCCCAGCCCCCTGTTCAGCACATCAGCTGGTGCAGTCTTCAGTTTGCCAGTCCTGCACTAAAAGAAATTAATGGACTCTCCTACTTCATTTCATGGCACCCGGTGATGGAGTACAGAAAGGGCCATAAACACCGGGGTTCAGTGGGATTGCTGGCATGAGCAAGGTGTACAATCTTTGGCCAGCATTCCACATCATCATTAACCAGGCAGAGTTAAAATTTTCCCAGCAGCCTGTCTTGAGTGGAAGCAGAAAAAGTGGTGCAGGCTGTGCAACCCCCTGACTATTAAATTGACCCATTGTCGCTTTTATTTGTTCCTTAACTTAATTTTGTGCTATACTGAAATAAATGAGACCACTTACAGTGTAAGTGGAAGGACCGATTAATCTGGCCAATATAGCATATTAAAATTATATGTGTTCCAGAGTTTATAATCAAATATGATGCTCTTCCTGAAATAAGCACTCTCTGTATGTAATGATACTCACTAATGGGTCTACTGGGTACCCAAGCACAGTAAATTCAAATGGTGACTGTATGGGGATGCTGTAGATTTTTCCTTGCTTTTGTGCTATTTTAGTAGAGACAGGAGTAGGAAAAAAAAGGGGAAATTTCCTCTAAGGTAAACCCATAAAATCTCATTTAATTATATCTTATAAATCTCATGCTAGTTTATGTTTTTCTAAAGCATCAACACTTAGAATCACATTTTTAAAAACTGTATTTCCCTGAACGGGAAAAATGACAATCACATTCTTTAAAATTGTATTTCCTTGAGTGGGAAAAATAACATTCTTCATAGACAGGAAAAAAAATCATGAAAATGACAGTTGAAGATGAAAAAGCAGATGGAAAACACAAATAGAAGTAAAATCTTTTGCTGCTGAAGCCAGGCTCATGAATTCAAAACATGAGAGTTGTCACTGCTGGTGTGCAGTCCCTAAACCTGGTGAGGCTCCTCAGGACCCTCATGGCCGTGAGGGACAAGAGGACAGAGTGGGCACAAGCATTCTCTGAATGACAGATGTATTTTTAGAGATGCTGGGTGCTCACAGGGTGATTCGTTGCAAGCTTAAGGATAGACATGATTCAGCATTATGACTTATTTATAGTCCACACCTTGTAAAAAGGAAAAACAGAGGGATGGGGTGTAATCACAGGCTGAGCGAGGTCAGCAGAACAATGTCCTTACAGCTTCATGCCAAAATTTAGCAGCAGACAGATTTCCAAGGCTTCCTCGGTTCTTGATCATCAATAGCTTTCGTTAATTCAGTGGAAATCGCAGGTGAGCACTCGATATTTCGAAACTCCCTTGTACAATCAGTGCCCTGAAACTCCCTTGGCATGTTTTCCTTCCTGGGCTATTTCCATCTGCTTTTTATTCCTCTATTGATTTTAATGGACTTCAATTACAGTATCTTGTCTGTGAATCTTTAGAGCTGTGTTTATACAGAGCACGGACTACTAGATCACTAGCATCATTTTTTCCCCCCTCAGACTCCTTAAGCACTATTTTTCACACTGGTCTATTATTTTAATTGGCCTAAATTTAGAAACATTTAGATACCTTTCAAATCATCTGCAGTTTCACTGCTGTTTAATGACTTTTTCTTTATGGATATACTGTCGTAATTGACAATTACATAGTACTGTGTGTCATCTAACTCTGGTGTTCTGAAAGCTCAGAATTGGTTCAATCTGCAGTTTAGTCACAAAGTAAATCCACAAACCATTCCATCATTAGCTGCAGAAAACAGTAAGAGAGTTTTAGAGCAGGAGAATTTTATTCCCCATTCATAAATTTAAATCACTTTTCATCCTCATATTTCATGGTTACAGAAATGTAGCTTGAATTTTAAGTTTAGCAGCTCTGAGTACTGCAATGGGAACTGCTGGCTCCTCCTCTCATCTTTCCAACCACTGCAAATCTTCTGTACCCAGTGCCAGTGAGATACAATATTAATTATGTACAAATAAAACCATACAAACTCAGGCAGTTTGATTTTCAGGGTATGATTGCAAAACTATTGCAATCAGTGTCAGTAACCAAAAATCTTCAAAAGTGGACATTTTAATTTGGATTTATGCTCTCTCTAACTGGCTAGACTGTCAATGTCATTCTAACGAGTTAGGTACATTTGAGTGTACATTGAGATCATTGCCCTGAGAGAAGAGCTTGGGGAGAAGACGTCAGTGAAGCAGGGTCTGGTTATAGTCTGAGTTTAATTTACTTTGTACCTATCCACACCAGTCTCATCAGAGGAAAAGGTCATATTCAGGCAACCCATAACCCAGTCTTCTGAAAACTTTAGCCCGTGAACCACAGTTCAGCTCCCAGAAAGCTGCTCTGTCCTGGAAACTTCTGTGAAAGATGGAGAATAAAATGCAAAAACAAGTTCTCGACTATCTGACAGCTTCTCTCAAAGGGCCAGTCTTTAGGAGAACAAAGAACAATACTGTGCTTTTCCAGACAAAAACTCTGCTTTGCCTTCTCTCAGAATAAAATAACTTCAAGGCTGTTGTTAACAAAATTGCCTGGTGATTCCTGCCACAACAGGATTAACTGGCAGTACTTTTTCACAGAAATGACAGTGAGAACCCTGATTTCTATAACCAAATTCCTGCTAAGTAGTTGAAATCTTGACGTGAATATCCAGTTAAAGCTGGATAACCTGTTCTTCATTATAGCCCTAATGACTGAAGGAGTTTGACATACACAGATTTCTCTCCTCTCACAGAACTGAACTTCCTTTTGGTAAATTCACTGTGTAGGAAAATGTCCCAAATAAATTTTAACCATGTGCTCTTCAAGTTGGAAATCCATCCAGCAAGCACATGTTGAATTGCAATGTCAGCCTGTGATTAAAGTTCAGCTTCCTTAATCTGTTCCTATCCAATGGCTGGGAAAATTTCACCCTGAGACGGGGTAAGCTATAAATGACCCTAAAGAAAACAAAGTTCTAGTCTAAGACAATATCTGCTATTTCGTAGCCTTGTTTTTTGGAGGTTCACTCTGTCAGCTCACTTTGGCAAAGGTGAAGCTCCTCCACACAACCTGCCTTGACACCACCTCTTCCCTTTCAGCAAGGCAAAGGTAACTTTAGAAAATGCAGCCTTTTAGCAGCATAATGTATTTCCAGGAGCAACGCCCCACATCTTTATTCATGATATGAATGATGATAGGAGTG
The DNA here is from genome assembly GCA_013397175.1 of Platysteira castanea. Classification (NCBI taxonomy): domain Eukaryota; kingdom Metazoa; phylum Chordata; class Aves; order Passeriformes; genus Platysteira; species Platysteira castanea. The sequence continues at coordinate 2,260,814 of VYXC01009087.1, read as the reverse complement.
GTAATAATGAAACGGGGTCGTGAGGGTTTCCCATTGTGAACTAGTACTAATCTAATTTCCTACAGGGTGTTTATCCAAGTCAGAAATAACCCTGCAGTTCAAAACACCTTGGCAAGTCTCTGCTGAAGAGAAGCCTGGGAAGAGTGAATGCTAAATTGCATTCCTCAGCTCTGCTGAGAAGGCTGAGCTGATTCTGGCAGGGTTTTGCCAGGATCTATCCAGTGCAAACTCTCTTATTATTTTTATGAATGTTAAGAGCCATCAACATTTAAAATAAAAATCCAGTAAAGAGGATTCAGGACTTTCATCCATAATAATGACAACTTTTCCACTCTGAAAATTTTGCATAAATACAAAAAAGTCTATGGGGGGTTTTAATTAAATAATAAAATTAGTGCCAATGTAGGTACTTTGCACAATCCTCTCCCAGTGTACAAAAGGGCATGAGCTACCCACTCTCCCATTAACATACTTCTAGGCTGTCAACAAAGCAGGTTTTTTCTACAACTCTGTTTCTGTTTTGAGTGCAATTTGCCTGCCTTGCCCTGCCTGTTCACAGGCTGTCTTTAAAGACGTGGACACTTTGAAAGATGGGGAGCCCAGCATTTCATTTCCATGAAGGCAAACTTGAGCTTTTCCAAGAGAAGGACAAATCTGTACAGCTCTCATTTCTATTCCTAGCAATTTTTTTGGCTATTTAACCACTGAGATTGCTTACCTTCTCAGGATGTGATCCAGTGTTAATTAAGTGAATATCAGGTAGTGGTGGAGCAGACACCTGGCTGGCCCTGTGAGCAGTGCCAGTCCTTGTCACACCAGCAAAGGAGTGGCTGGAGAGTCTCTGGGAAGCAGAGCTTCCAGCTGAGAAGCAATTCCCTAAATCACGGCACGGGAATGTCGTACACGGTGTAGAAACTGGTTAGGGTGAATTAGCATATCTGACAGCCAAGCAATTTAACTAGCATTCAACCTCATACTTAATGAATAGTCCATATGTCCAGAGAAGCAGGTAATTTATAGTCTAACATTTTCTTTTGATCTGCCGTTTGCTCTTTCTCTGTAGAATTAAATCACTTCTCAATGCACAAGGGAAGCAGGCGAAGGGAAGAAGTCTTTTTATTTTTAATTAGAATGTGCTAAATGGTAATAAAGTAATGTGAATACAGTGGAGACCTCTTAAATCCATAACAGTAAATCTATTGCTGCAACAGGTCCATCCTTTATCTGGTGCTCATTTAAGAAGCCTTCACCTGACGTGCCACACTGACATGAACTGGTGCTAATGGAGTAATATATTTAAAGAATTCAATAAAGCATCTGTTGTAGATTGTGATATGCCTTGTAATTTTATTGACAGAGGTTTGTTTTGTCCTGAGACACATAAAATGCTTGGTTAAATGGCTTGATTATATAGTACTTTCAAACTATATATTCACTCGACTGGCGTCTTGTACCATGCAGCTTGTCAAGTGATTAATCAAGATGATATTTAAAATGCAAATAATTGGACTGGCTCTTAAAAATTAGGATTTTACTCCCTTGGGAAGGAATTCTAATGTGTGTGGCAGCAATAATCTGAAAATGACGTTCCCTTGCATGCAAGTGTTAAGGCATTAGGTGAAACAACACAGAAGGATGGTTTAAAGCCATCCACGTAAGGAAAGAGATAATTGCAGAAACAAAAATGCAGCCAAACTTTTTTTTTTTTTGGCTTTA
>VYXC01009087.1:2222698-2259032 GCA_013397175.1 Platysteira castanea | reverse complement strand
TTTTTTTTTTTTTTTTACATCTGTGTAGACAGCTCACTGCTACTTCAGTAAAAGTGGATTTTGGCTGTGACAGTAAGCTGCTTTCACCTGAAAGCAATTATTCCCACTTTGGGTATGCAATCGCCTATTCCCTCAATCCTCTCTGATCCCACAAGCTGAAGGAAGCTCTGGAGACATGAAGTGTTTCCTGTCCCATTCACACCTTTGGCTCAGGGGACACGAGTGCTGTTCGGACATGGCCCAGGTGAGCATGGGAAGATTACTTTATTTCCAGGTTAGCAGGGGGCTTTTTTTTTGGAAGCACCACCAATTTGTGCTAGATATGATGGCTGTCTTATTTGAAATGGGGTTATTTTCCTAAAACAACCATCTTCCCTGCTTCTTTCCCAGGCACTTGATCCCAAGCCAAGGACTCCAGCAGCTCTCCCTCGCCCAGGCTCGGCAGGGCACAGTACCATGGGTTTTGTTAACCATTCTTCTTCCCTATTCCTCTCACTTTTAGGACAGGTACATTTTCCTCTTTTCAGCAGGAGAATTTATGGCTTCATGTTTCAGCATGTTTTGTGGGAAGGAAAGTAAATAATTTCTTGGAGGGATTATTGGTCCTTGAGGACAGGTGCTTATAGGATGCATGTGTGGACAGATTGTGGAGCTCTTCTACACAGTGCCTTGCTTTAATTGCTGTTGGTGCACCTTGTTCCTTTATTTTTAACTGATATATTTTGGGAGACGTTGCTACTTTTGCTTTGCTAGAAACAAGGGTGATTGCACACATCATAAGGTTTTGTACCACAGCTTTTTGCTCTAATCTTAAATGACAGCTACATCTGTTGGAAGTTTGTTCCTATCTTCTGTTTAGTTGGTTTTGTTGGTTTTTTTTTGTTTTTTTTTTTAACTTGTCAGGTTGAAGGAGCCATTTTAATGACAGTCTTGCCAGGCTCAGAGAGTTTTTGAGATGCTCTTCCCATCCTGTGAGCTGCTCCACAGTGGTTTTGTTCTTTGGTAGAAGTTCCAGGTGAGTCCAGAGCTTTGGTACCAGCAGCGCCCTTCCCCAGGGGGAAAGGCAGAAGCAGACACTTATTTAACCTACCCCAGTTGTTCTGTATTCTGCAGGCTGGGATTTTTTTTGTGACACTGAGGTTAAACTCATTGGACAAGCACGTGGACTTAGATAGTGGATTCAGGCCAAAGCCTGTCACAATTTTAGCAGGAGTTTTAGTCAGCATCATTCCATTTTCCTTCTCCCAGGGTCAGGCTTTGCTTCACTGTTGCAATTTGATGTCAGGGTTTCCTTGATTCATTTAGCATTTTATGTGTTTTCTGCACTGTATGTCTCAATATTTCCATCATGGCATTCTCATTTGCTATTAGTTTAGTCAACTGGAGGCAGCAATAGAAGGTACTTGTCCAATTATTTTGAATTTCTCTAGGCTTATTCATGTGTTGACACACTCATGTTTAGTGCAACACTCCTGATAAAATAACCAAGATGTTGCCCAGTATTTACATTAAGCAGGAGAGTATTCCCACACTAGAAAATATGTGTGTGCAAACAGTCTAAATAAAGAAAACTAAGAGAGTGGTCTAGCTAGGAAAAAATCTGCAAACCCATAAAAATAAGCTTTAGCTCAAAATGCTAAAAATAAGCTTTAGCTCAAAAATCACTTATATCTTCTTTTCTCTGGTTTCTGGCATGACCAGACTGGTGCTCTACTGCCCAGAATCACTACAGACTTGCCCTCAGTTGTCATTCAAAGCGTTTCCCTCCCAACTCGTGGTGTTGCACAACAAGTTTTAGTGAAGGTATTTCCTCCCTCTCCAATGCTCTCCATGTCCCCAGCACCATCCCTGCTCACCAGGAGGTGGCCACAGGACAGGATGTCAGGGTCTGCCCCAAGTGCACACCCACAGCACAGTTCAGAAACCTCTCCTGAAACTCTGCAAGCCAAAAGAATCTGTTTCTGCCTCTTTTGCTGCTTCCGTAGATTTTTCTCTAATTCCAAAATATTTTCAGATGATATAGTAAAAATCAAAATGTTATTGCAGCAACTACATAACAATGAATGTGGGCTGGGCTTTGCTAGAATTTTAATTATTTTGGGGCGTTGCACAGTCTCTGGTCATCAGCTCTAAATGGGGAACATTTAATTTCTCTTAAGCTTCTGCTCTTAAGACTCAGCAAAGTCATTAAAACTAGGACATCAAAAAATGCAGAACAGCTCCATAGATGCAATTTACAGCCTTATTTAATTATTAGCTATGATTACTCTTAATTGGATAAGTTCATTAGTTTTTCTTTTCCTCATTTAAAGGTAATACAGACTCTTTAGGGAATTACAGCAAATAATTAGCATTCAGTAGCAACACTAAGCCACTAAAACCATGGAATCATAGAATGGCTTGGGGTGGAAGTGAACTTAAAGCTCACCTCATTCTGACTTCCCTGCCATGGGCAGAAACACCTTCCACTATCCCAGGCTGCTCCAAACCCCACCCAGCCTGGCCTTGGACACTCCCAGGGATGGGGCAGCCATAACCTTAAAATTTAAAATAGCTTAAATGTAATCTGATAGTGGTTCAGTGTGAAATTCATTAAAATACTACTTTTAGTGAAAATTGTTATGAAAGGTGCTGCAATATTAAACTATATTCAGATAAAATGTAGTTAGGTGTGGGTAAATGTCAATCTTCTTGCACTGAGTATTTCTTTGTGCCCTACTTGCAATGTCTGCTTTGTCTAAATCACTGAATTTTACAATTTTTTTACTCCTTTATTAAAAATTACCTGAGCAACCTTGTTAACAGCTGCAGATGTTGCTAGTTATATATGACTGAGACTCATTTCTTAAACACAAAATGCTTTTGTGAATATCCAAATGGATATTTATATCTATAATGATATCAATGTCCACATCTCTTTCTGTCTACAAATGTAGATATTGGTATAGATATATTAGCAATATATAGATGTATTATTACTTACGTATTCATATGTAATGTACAAAAAAGTATAATCACATATTTTGCAATAAAAAGGAATACAGTTTTGTTTGTAGTCTTTCTTTGCAAAGTATTTTATGAACTAAAGCAAACAAAGAGATATATCACAGAAATAAGCCATAGTCATGGACTACTGCCAAATAACATTATATCTGTGTGCTGATCCCCAAGTTAATCCAGTTTTTATTTTCTGATGAAAAGAAACTTAAACATATTTGCATTCATCTTCCTTTTTCTCAGAGCACATAGTTACTTAAAACACAGGAAGAATTATAACATTTCTTAGTCCGAGTTGTTGGAAAAAGTGTGGATTTGTGGCTGAAGCCACATGAGAGGCCACTGCTTTTGCTTATGTTGCTTGACCTGTGCCATGACTCCAGTTTTCATGGAACTCCAGGTCCTGATATTCATCTCTCCCCAGATGGAGCACCAAAGCAGAAGAGATTCGGGGATTTTACTTATTCCTGGCAAACAGAGAGCTCGGCTGGATCTGGTCAGAGAGAAGACACGGGGAAAATGTCAAGAGTACTTTTTTAAATAAACAAAAAAATTGTATTATAATTCGTTTTTAAAAGACAATTGACACAAAGTTGCATATGCTTAATTATGTATATATTTAAAAAGAAGCTGTTTTATTTGACTCTCTACCGAACACAGCACTCTGCCATTTAATCAAATTACTGTGGCAGAGAACATGGGGATGCCCTTCAGTGAAAGTGCCAGCGTGAAATCCTTGAACATAAGAGGAGCAGCAATAGCCTGACTATTCTCACAAGATGGTTTGGACAAGCAGATGACCAGATGGAGAAGAGGAGAGGCAAACACTTCACTGCTGGCAAGCATCCAAAGCTTCTTGAGCCTCATGTACTCTTCCCTAATAAATATGTCATTTCAATACCAGCCATGGTAATGCAGTGGTAACAGCAGGAGAATAACTCTCCTTATAATTGTGTGAGACATCCAGATATATTCCCCTGTCTCCCTGACTAATGTTTCCAACATGACTTGTTAGCTTCTGCAATGATCAAGCAGCTATTAAAGATAAAACTGTGTTAACCTTTTCAAAAATTAGAAGCGCATGACTGTAACTGGAACTACAATGGCTTCCCGGAGACTGGAGCCAGAGGGTGAAAGATCATCCTGCTGAGACACTGGGAAGGGATGTATTATTTATTTAGTGTGTCTGAACCCCATATGGAGGATGTGGCCCCGTGCAAATGCCTCCTCCTTGCTGTGTGACTGCCCTAACCCATGTAGGCAGGTAAGCAGAAAGGTCCTGGATCAGCTTTTACAAGAGAGGTAAATTATTTCTCTATTTAGCTTCCTTCCCTGGAACAGAGTCTCGCAGATTGATCATGGAAAAAGAACTCTTGAAACTCTGAAATCAACCACATTTTTCTTCATTTTAAGTTGGGCCATCTTAATGCTAAGGGACTTGTGAGAACCAACCCACCCATCACAGTTTGTTCACATTTGTACCTTCAGTCACAGATCCATGAGTTGGACATGAATATAATATTTAATATAAAAGCCCCTCAAGGATGGCAGCAGGGGTATCATGTCATCCCCCGAGCTGACAAACTAGAGGTGTTGGATATTCAGAAATTAACTTGTCTGATGATGCAGGTGAGTGAAAGATCATCCTTGACATGCATAAGCTGTAATAAGAAAAAAACAGGTCTTTGTTTATTGATAAGTATAATCTGTAGACTACAAGTGACAAACAGGCAATAAATCCCAACTGGAAATAAGAATGACTGGCAGTCCAAGAATTCCCTAGCAGTCTACAATGTAAACCTTTCTGGATTTGTTTTCCTAAATAAACTTTTTTACTGAAGTTATCAGAGCTGCTGATGGAACAAAGCTCATAATAAAAATAGATAATAGCAGAATGAAAATTGCAGAAATGTAATATACAATCCCAGGCACATGGAATATTTATAAGGTCTGACTTCTATTAAGGTAGCATCTCAGTCGCATTTTTGAGATTTTAATATCTGCAAGTAATTCTCTGTCTTCCCACAAGGACTGGTAAAAAGATCATCTAAATGAGCATGTCCAAATTAACTGTTTCTCTCTCTCAAGGTTAGCAAACATGGCAAACCATTCCTCTGGGAGACTGGGTCTGCTACCTGCTTTTGTACAATAAAATGGAAAGAAGCAAAATCCACAAGGAAATACACGAAGGGCTAAGCTGCCTTGTGTGAAAATGTTTCACGGTGTAGAGGCTGCTCTTCTCTTGACAGAGCTAAAATACAGCCCATAAAAATTCAGGCAACAAAAGAGTGGGGTAGGCAGTAACGAAAAGTGCCCGATTTGGAGGTAAAAGAGAGATTTCTTCCTGAACTTGGATCTTGGTGGTCAGTTCCACCATGAGAAATTCACCCAAAATGTGCAGTGAATCTCACGGGGGCCCCCCCAGTGACACACAGCAAGCAACAAGCAGTGCAGGTAATTTTTCACCATTTATCAGTTTATTCTTTTCATTTCGTTAAGAAACAGAACAAGCCTAAACTGCTACACAAAAGCATTTTGAGATCTAGTCAAAAGTTCTTTTCCTTGTAGCACCTTCTTACTTCAGCTGCTCTTCTCACCTTTAGCCACGAGACAAATAAATGTACATCTACCATGCTACGTTTCTCATCCTGCATCTCAATCAAGGCTTCAAAACTGCAGGACAAAATAGGCTTCTCCCATACCAGTGTGAACAAGGCAGCCAGAGACATTCTATTTTACATATGTTCTCTGATACTGGAGTATCAGAGTCCCATCTGCTCAATAAAATATTTTCCTACGAAAATAAATGGAAAAATAATCAACTAGAAAATCTCTTTAGTACTGTGGCATATATTTTTTTCAAACATAAACTTCATGAAGTCAGAGATATTAAGAACAAAAAAATCTATAATTCCCTCTGGTAATAAGCAATGAAATTAAAATCCAGGCAAAATTAAATTTGAAAAGATTAATGTTCCTTTTCATATTTTGATGACAACTATAAACATAATGCAATTTTGTGAATTTACAGCTTTAAAATGCAAACTGATACCCCACAATAGTGCAATTTTAGTCACAAAGAAATAAATACTTTTTATTCTAATGTCCCCACAGATAAATTTCTCAGTAGTAATGAAATGGCTTTGAACTTCTCAACTACCATTTAAAAAACCAGTAAGTAATCTGTAACTGAATCCCTGTTGTGCTTAAAATATGTGCAGCAGCACATTGATAGTAGTTGCATATCATCAAAGTATATGTCCCAGACAACTAAATGCAAAGTTTGGAGGATTTTTCTCCAAAATCATTTTGTAAAATTCCATGGCTTAAACTGCGTATTTATTTTTCTCAGTCCTCTGAGTTATAAGCACTTTAGTGGCACTAACCTTGTTAAGCCTTTTGAAAAATCCTTAAACAGCCTACAAGGACTCTGAGTTCATTGGAGGGTAGAAGAAAATGGAAATCCTTGTGGCCCAGTTGGAATATGGTGTCCTGGAGGAAACTGTGGCGAATCAGGGGGCAGAAATTAGGAATATCTGTCATTATTAGGTTTGTAGACTGCACAAACCACCCAAACCACATGCGCACACACAACTGAAAAAGAAGGGAAGCTACAAAAGGAGCAGGACAACTGTGGGAGAAGGTACAGTGTGAAGGGGGTGCTCAGACACTTTATGGAACTTGAACGGAAAGGCAAATGGCAAGGGACAATCCATGCTCTTTTCCTCAGTTCCATGGCTGCAGGCACAATACCAGGGCTTTTCATAGAAAGATTAATTTTTGCCTTGTTGAGTGAAAATAGGAGTTCTTTATGAAAAATGGAAATTATGTCCCCACCTGTTTTCTCATGTAGAGTCTGTGCCAAGTTTTCCTTAGGTGTTGTTTTCTCTTTGGATTTCCTCTATGGATCATTTAGGGGAAATGGACACTTTGTCTCTCTTTCTACTCTGTCTCTAACACTTTTTCAAATTCTAATTATGCTTAAGGAACCTTAATGATCAGATCTCCACATTTCTGAAGTCAGAATCCTTCTGCTATTATTGGATAAGATGCAAATAAATTAGACCTATTTTTTTTTCTATATGTGTTTGACACATCTGCAGAATGTCGTGTTAAAAGGGCATTTTCAATCTATTTTCCTCAGTGTCTTTTTTTTTTTTATTTTATTTTGTTCAGAAATCAGTTCTCACAAAGCACAGTTGTGCATAATAATCCACTCTTACGAATAAGCAGTCAAAACAGTTAGGAGTGAACCATGTCACGTTGTTACTTTAGAAGTGACATAGTCACACTGCAGACTAACGGGTTTCAGGAAACTTTAGGGATTTCAGATTTTAAGGTCCTGTTGCCACTGAAATTAGAACAAAACCTACATTAACTTTGCAGAAAGGGGCCTGGCCTTATGCCAGCTGCTGAGTGGGTGTAACAAGGAGAGGGGAAGGGACATCTCAGTATGAGCTGCCAAGGGCAGGGAGGAGTCAGAGCCTTGGTGCTGCCACTTGTTTTCAATTAAATCCATTGATTCTTGATAGCAAATGAGGGATTTTGCTTCCCCTTGCGAAGAGGGAAAATGGACTGGAACAGGAGAGTCTTTGAGTGGTGGGTCCAGCATCTGCAGCTCCCCCAGGCTTGCCTTGAGGGCAGGGATCAGAGGTGGAATAATGTAGAAGATTTTGGCTTGTATCAAGAGCACCGGGTCTAGCACTGCTGGGGTTTCCCCCAAATCATGGAATCATGGAATGCTTTGTGCTAAAATCGTCCCGTTCCAACCATGCTGCCACGGGAGGGACACCTTCTCTAGACCAGATTGCCCTGTTCAAATTGGCACTGAACACTTTCAGAGATGGAGCATCCACAGCTGCTCTGGGCAGCCTTTGTCAGGGCCTCGCCACCCTCACAGGGATGAATTCTTCCTAACATTCCATCCAACCCTGCCCTCTGTCGGCTTAAGGCTACTCCTCCTTGTTCTGTCACTCCATGCCCACGTGAAAAGTCCCTCTCCAGCTCTCCTGGAGCCCCTTTAGGCACTGGAAGGATCTCTTAGGTCTCCCCAGAGCCTTCTCTTCTCCAGTCTTTGGCAACTGCCTCAGAGCCAGCCTTGCCTTGTCTGGGGCTCCCTCATCAGTACTCATGTTTCCAAAGTAATCAACACATCCTGAGTCCTACTGAGAAGAAACATATGCAGTACTCACCACGGACATCCGTACAAAAATATTTTAAAACGCGGAATTATACAGCCATTAAATATTTAATATTAAGTAACCTGTGGGAATTTTAATATATTCCACTTGCAGTGAATACATAAAGTAATGATAAAGAGGTGAAAAGAAATGCAAAAGCTGGTTCATCTGAAAGCATGTAGCAATTTTCAGTTGTATTTTGTATATGAACCTATGAAATGTATACAGAAGAAATTAAATGTATAAAATGATTTATAGGTGGATTAAAAAAGCTTGCAATTTTTTTAGTTTCATACATCTTTAGGGAAACAGTTATAAATCTCTGAAACTTAAATTGCTTATCCAAGTTCTACAGAAACAGCATAAACAGAGCAAGCAATTATCTGTAATAAACTTTTTCTTTAATATTGTGGCATTCACATTTGGTAAAACTACATATCATAATCTATTTTGTGCCGTATTAGATCCTATTTGCTAGGCTCACATATTTTTTGCAATTCTGCAGAAACTATCATCTTCCTAGTAGGGTGATCCAGTCATTAAGTGTTAATAAAATAATAATGCAACATAATCTGTCCTTCTGGAAATTAATTTATATACATATAACATTGTTTTCTCCCTCATACACCACAGAATTTTCAAAACTCCAGAAAAGTCCCTTTGTAAGTGTGGTTCTTGGAGTGGTTAGAAATTCAGTGTTCATTATAGCCAGTGCTGACATTTGAAATGATAATTTGAGCAATGTTTCCTGGGGTTCAGGCATCGACTGTTACACTCAGCAGAAGAGTCTGATGTTTTTTGTGACAGCCATCTAAAAATGTTCGATTTGAAGTGGTGTCAGCTTTGTTGAAGAAAAGCTCCATAATGGTGGAAGATGTGGGATTTTTCAGAAAAGCAGCCTTTTGTCTCAATCTACATCCTAAAATACAAGTAAAGTGTTATCATTTGCTTGGAACAATGCCTGGGAAGGGGAACTATGGCTCTGTGAGGCACAGAACAAAATCGAGTAGAGGTGATCCAGGAGCAGGATGAGATCAATGCTTTGGAGAGCAAAACCACTCAAATTGATCACAAGAGATACAGAATATATTGCTTGTGTATTGTGGTGTAAAAAAAAACCCCGCAGTCTGCTTTGAATAAAGAAAAAGACAGTTTGTAGAGGTTTATTTCAATACAGACAGGGTGTCAGTTAGACTGTATCGTGGTTTTAATGGAGAGGACACTTCCCAGTGGGAGGGAGCTGGGCCAGCATTGTGGTTCAAGACATGGAGTTTACCACCCTGTTTCTCACCTAAGGAAATTACAGCCAGAAAAGCAATTTCCATTCAGCCTCCTGCTCCTCTGCCATCTCTGCACAGTGCTTGCTTGTTGTTGTGTTCCAGGGCCTGAACTCTGTCTGTTAAACTTCATGCAAATTGCTCCAATTCTGAGGTCGAGGGAGAGGGTTTTGCCTCGAGCGACCGAAGCCTCAAGTCAGCGACTGCAGGGACACACACAGAGTCACTGCTGGCATGGGCGGAGTCACCTTCATGGGCTGCACAAACACACAGAGTCACTGCTGGCATGGGCAGAGTCACCTCCATGGGCTGCAGGGACACACACAGAGTCACTGCTGGCATGGGTGGAGTCACCTTCATGGGTTGCACAAACACACAGAGTCACTGCTGGCATGGGTGGAGTCACCTTCATGGGCTGCAGGGACACACAGAGAGTCACTGCTGGCATGGGTGGAGTCACCTTCATGGGCTGCACAAACACACAGAGTCACTGCTGGCATGGGCAGAGTCACCTTCATGGGCTGCAGGGACACACACAGAGTCACTGCTGGCATGGGTGGAGTCACCTTCATGGGCTGCAGGGACACACAGAGAGACACTGCTGGCATGGGTGGAGTCACCTTCATGGGCTGCAGGGACACACACAGAGTCACTGCTGGCATGGGTGGAGTCACCTTCATGGGCTGCAGGGACACACAGAGAGACACTGCTGGCATGGGTGGAGTCACCTTCATGGGCTGCAGGGACACACACAGAGTCACTGCTGGCATGGGTGGAGTCACCTTCATGGGCTGCAGGGACACACAGAGAGACACTGCTGGCATGGGTGGAGTCACCTTCATGGGCTGCAGGGACACACACAGAGTCACTGCTGGCATGGGTGGAGTCACCTTCATGGGCTGCAGGGACACACAGAGAGACACTGCTGGCATGGGTGGAGTCACCTTCATGGGCTGCAGGGACACACACAGAGTCACTGCTGGCATGGGTGGAGTCACCTTCATGGGCTGCAGGGACACACAGAGAGACACTGCTGGCATGGGTGGAGTCACCTTCATGGGCTGCAGGGACACACACAGAGTCACTGCTGGCATGGGTGGAGTCACCTTCATGGGCTGCAGGGACACACAGAGAGACACTGCTGGCATGGGTGGAGTCACCTTCATGGGCTGCAGGGACACACACAGAGTCACTGCTGGCATGGGTGGAGTCACCTTCATGGGCTGCACAAACACACAGAGTCACTGCTGGCATGGGTGGAGTCACCTTCACGGAACCTTCATGGCAGGAGGATGATTTTCCCAAGAGCCCTGGGCTCTCTTTCACCTTCATTGTCCATGGCACAGGAGTGTCTGCCTGTCACCATCCCAATTTATGTCTGCAGTGGAAAAAACAAGACAAAACCTCCCTACTTGAAACTAATGGAAGAGATCCTACTGGCTCACTGAGTTAATTTCTGTCTTCTACCCATGTTGAGAAACCTCAGAGCTGTTTTTCCGGTGAGTTTTCCAGGTGTCCTGAAAGCAAAAGGATCAACTAACCACTCAACCCAATTTGCTTTTATTATTCTATTTTTTTCTTTTTAAGTTCATAATTTTTATTGCAAACATCTTCCATACCTACTTACCCTAAGATTTCATCTTTCAAATCCTACTATTCCCAGCAAGGGCCAGATTCACATAACAAGCTGATCTCTTTAAAGAAAACTGCTTCTGTCTCGTGCAGCCTCTGTGAATTCCTGGGATTAGTAATATTTTGGTAAGCCCTATTTTCAAACAGTGAAATAATTACACTAAACTTGGGATGGCTACACAGTTAGGGCAGATGGTTGAAGCTTCTTACCTTGGTGCTCTCTGTTTCCCCACCTCTAAAGGCTGATCTAACCCATCTTAAAAATATATCTGAAACATCAGGAGTAGCTTACCCTAGCTAACCTCGATGGTTTCCATCCCTGGGGGGATCCCACAGTTGTTGCCCCTTTGTAGGATGCTGTTGATGACATGACAGCTATTGAATTACCAGGGTTTTCTGTCAAATACATTATGTTAATCCAGTAGCAGCCTCTCCTGAAGGTGGGTGATGTGAATTTTTCTCTGGAGGAGTGTTTTTTTCCTTAACTGATTGGTGATGGCTGTCCTATGCAAATTTCAGTGATGTAAATTCCACCCTGACTCTGTGTACAAAACAAGGGAAAATTTTAGGGGTAAAAGATAGAGAACAGTCCTATTAGGAAGCAGAGATGCCATATGAATCACAATTCTGTTCTGCCAGTGGAAGAGCATTTCCTCCAAGAAGGTGCTCCATTCTTTAATTTCTCAGAGCTGATCCTCAGGAAAAGAAAATACCAGAAAAATACCTTCAAAAGACAAGCCAGGAACTGAATCTTAGAATGAATCTGGGTAGTAATAATCTGCAAAAGCTCTGGTTTTACAGTACATTACAACCTTCCTCTCACCCCCTCTGCAATGCTGAGCAACTTCATATTTCTCCCAAACTAAGGTCATGGTCCCTGGTCCCCTGTTATCAGCCCTCCCTGCACCGATGTGCCAGCTCCCTTCTCTGCCACAAAGTGATTAACACAATTAGGTTGAATTATGAGCTCTTGTGTCTGGCCGACATTTGGTTGAATTTTTCTCTTCTTGTCAGACTGACAAAGGGATTCTGGCTTGAAAGTCTCTGTTTTCTAATTATATTTGTTGGTTTCATAAGGGATATTACCTTTCCTTATAAAAGATATTTCTCTTATAATGTTAAGTAATGCACTCACTCATAGAAACATTGTCAGTATTTCATTAGCTCAGTTCCCCCAGACTAAGAGAAGGACACATGGAAAAATTTCATTTGGCTATCACTTCCCCCGCTCTTCTTCCTTGGCTGAGCTAAGTCCCTGCTTTGGTGCCAGGGAATGTTATAATTTCAGAGTTTGGGTGCAATCAGCCTGACCTGATTTCCCATCCATTTGCCAAGTGTGGCCCTCTCTGGAGGTCCCTAATCCCTCTCTGATGGAGTGAGTCACGTTCAGAGGTTGAGCTGGGCAGATCTCGCCGGCGCTGGTTCATCTCTGCTCTCCTCCTGCACAAGAGCTTCACTCTGCACCTCAGTGAGATGCAGGCTTCCTTCAAAGCATCCTTCCACCAACACAGAGGGGCCAGAGGCAGAGAAAGAGCTCCTTGATATGAAATAGCAGAATCTCCTTTTACTCCACTGCTCAGTCTACTCTGACTTCTTTTAGGCAGGGCGAGTCCTGCCGTTCTACTGCAAATGCTCTGTACAGACAGTACATGTACATTAAACCATTTCTGTGACCATGTTTGACTTTCACTCTGCAAATAAATGGGAGTAGATAGCTCCTTTTCCTCAGGAGCTGCTGGCTGCTGAAAATTGAGAGTCGCTGGGATATGCAGATAAAACATCCCTTTCCCCCCACCAAGATCTGAAAGCAGAGAGCTCCTTACCCTTCCGAGTTCCAGGCCAAGGGGCTTCGACACACACAGAGCGAACGGGAAGATGTGTGATTAGGTAACTTCCAAACTTCAGAAACATTTTCAGTTCAAATTCTGACTTCCTGCCATGCTCATATTCTTCTGTAAGCAGACTCCGAGGCAATTTATTAACAGCTCTGGAGGAGTGATATCTGCAGAACCTGTTTTTCAGCTGTTGACAGCTGAGAAAGGCTGATGTTACTGTTTCAGAGTGTCATCGCTAGAGCAAGGTATGTTCTGCATTTTCAATGAAGTGTCCTTTGAAGGTGCAAACGAGACAGCCTATCTGAGGCAAAAAGCTAAAAAAACATGCTAATACCTTAGATCATTTATCAGCACATAGGTAAAAAAAAAATGTGAGGGAAAGAAAGCTAGAGCATATTTTCCAAAAATTTTTTAACCACAATCAACTGGAAGTTTCAACCTGTGTTTCTTTCTGACTCAAGTAAATATTTTAATAGAATGCATTACAACACACAGGCAGACAGAAATCTCAGTTAAGCACTTGAAGTATTTTAATTTCCTAAAATAAAAAATTAAATAACAACAGTGAAGATGCTTCTAACAGCCTTGAAAGCTTAAAAACCCCCTCAGACAGGCCTAAGCTCTGAAATGAGGGGTTTTAAAGAAATGCTGTAAGTATTATATAACGAAAAGTTACAGAGGTGCTCAGGGAAGGAATAAAGGGATTTTTGATCACATTAGGGATTTAAAATGAATCGTGGAAGTCTTAACATTGTTCTTGAACTTTCCCAGAACAGAGGTCTTCCTTTGGATGAATGTTACAAGGAGGGTGGAAGAAGATGCTAGAGTAAAGTAGGATTGACATGCATGATGAATTACAGTTCATTAATCCAATTAATGAGTAATTCCAGAAGCTTTAATCCCAGATAAAGCTCTTTATCATAGCTCTGGTGGCTAGTGCTGCAATAACTAAGAGCCCGTCTGCAAATCCATTGCAAGCCTCTGGTATATGAAGCCTGCCATGCACTGCCAGAGCTTTTTTGGAAATATTTTGTCCACACAATAATGAGAAATGCAGAGAAAGGAGCAGTCTCTGCACTTATTTGACTGAGTTCACATTACAAAAGATTTCAAGGTTTATTTAAAAAGACACAGGCCAGGTGAAAGTAACACCAAATATTGATAGGAGCTCTTGTGTTAGAAAGCAAAAGTATGTTCCTGATTGTGATGTCATCTGTGGGCATGATTTCCTCGTGCACATCCCATTGACTGATGGAGCCAGAGAAGTACAATGAGATGTTTTGAAAACAAGCTCTGTTCCATTTTCACTCTCTTTAATTTTTTTGGGTTGCACTACCTAAAAGTGTGATGATCTCTGTATGTTTCAGAAATACAGGCCCTCCTCTGCAACTGTCACCTGCAAGGAGAGAAGAGATAATGAAAGGGAAGTAAGAATGGGAATAATATGAGTTTACGCTCTGGTTACCCTCATTCTCTGCAGACAGCACAGCAGAGTAGAGCATGTAAGAGGGATTTAAGTGTGAGACAAGCATCTGAACTTCTAGTGAGTGTCTAAGAAGGCCAAACAATGGATTAAAATATGTAGAGCAGACAGAAGAATGTATCAGGGCTACTCAGAAAACCAGGAACAGTTTGTGCTCAAGAAGCCACTTCAAATTCCTACCTAATGTCCCTGTCACAGCAGCCCCTCTTCCTCCAGCAGTTGGTCAGCTCAAATATTCATTCACCCACTGTGATGGGACTAACAACAGCTGGGCCTTCACTGAGATCCTGTGGAAAACTCCCCCATTGACAGCTCTGGATACTGCTGTGCAGTGATTTTGATTTGGGGAGAACTTGGCTACTCAACACTAGGACTGTAAATTCACTTCTTTTAATGCCAGAGGAGACTTGCAGGACCATGAGAGCCCCTGCAACAGGCTCAAAGGTTGTTCCCAGCTGCTTTGAGCAGCAATGTCAAATTCATTCTGCATTCTCAGTTAGTAAAAGCTGCATGAGCAAGACACAGGATCCTGCTATGATGACTGCTGCAGTAAAAGTGCATCCCTTCCGGTGTTACCAAAGTGCTGGTTGTGAGATGATGACAGTTCACACCCAATTACACACAGTGATGGATTCATGTTTCTTGATCAATGACTTTGCAGCCTTCTGGAACAACACTGCACAATGACCCCTCATCTTAAAGCCCAAATAAGATGATTAGTGACATGTGGAAGCAGAAGTCAAAATTTCATGTATGCCAGAGCTAGTTCTGACCAGTCTGCCTGGAGCAGTGCTCCTGAACTGGAAGAAAGTGCCACCACTCCAGCACAGAGGAAGGGTTTGATGGGAAAAAGCAGCTACAGAGGTTTTTGGAGCAGGAACACAATTGTCTCAAAAGTACTCCCATTTAGCAAAAGCAACATCACAATTTGAGATCTAAGGCTGAGTACTTATGCTGCCTATTGATAGAACTTAGATTTCGGGAGCTCTGATGAGGACTCAATACACTTCAGCGTGGCAAAGCATATTATTACAGCTGACTGGTCTTTCCTTACATGTGTGAGTCAGGGTCACAAAAGCGTGTGGTATTTACAATGGTCTTTGATCCTATTAAAGCCTTCATGACCTCTTTGTTAAACCCCTAAAAGTTTACCCTAGATCATCCAAAGGGACTGTTTCATCCTTCCAAAAACACAGCAGCCTCTAGAAAGGAGATGGATTGGATCCACACTTCTTGTTCTTGTTGTATAACTATAATAATGACTTTATGATGCTTATCCAGAGGAAAGAGCACTTAGATCAGTATTTGGCTAAAGGAAAGGGAGGAAGAAGAGGATGAACCCACCTCTGCAAATCCATGAGGAAGAGCAGATGTTCCCTGGGTGCATTTCCACGTGGCAGAGGCCCCCGTTGGTGCCGGCAGATTTTCTGGGTGCCACCTTTCACCCTCTTTCTGGAGGTGCCTGGGCAGAAATCAAACACAAGGTGAACAAGACTAAAAGGATAAAAGCACAAGATTAAGACGGAAATGGAAAGAAGAAAAATCACTAAAATGATGGGGAGAAAACCATCATGCTATTAGTCTTCCAAATGCTTTTAAAGCTAAGTAGGCATTTAGATTTGTTTTCTTGCACTTTTGAAACTTGGGTGGTAAAAGCTGCAAACAGTTAACCTGAAAGAAGCACAACAAATCCACCCCGTTCAGATCTTCTGATATGCTACTGCTTGTAAGCTCCCTTAAAAAATGTCTTTTGCAACTAAAGAGCTTGCTACATCTTTGTAAATGGGAAATTAAAGATAAGAAATCCCGAATAAAGTCAGGCTACTGGATATTTACATTCAAAGTGCTTTGCAACTATCAGTCAATTACCTCAACGTGTTTTCTGGCTGTCTCCAATCTGGCTGAAAAATGCAAGCTCACGACTTCTCTGTGAGATAGGTGTTATTAATCTGTTTTTCAGAGCTGGAAGCTGAGACAGAGGAGAAATGGGTGGCTCACCCTGAGTCACAGTGGTGCTGGAGGCAGAAGTGGAAATGGACCAGTTTGTTTTAACACATTTCCACCTCAGGATTTTGTAAGCCTCCATCATAGAGGTGAATTGAAATTTTGGTATCACAGGACAAAATATGCCTCCTGCTACTCACATAACACATTTTCCTTCTTATGCTAATTATAATACAAATATTCCTTCTTTGTGAAATCCTACTTTTATCTCAGTGTTTCCTTTCATCACTGACTCCCCACTACTTCAGGACAGGAATCTCTGTATCCTTATAACTAGACTCCACATTATTTTTTTTTAGGCAAGATTAGGATGAGCAGTGGGAGGACTGAGGTATGGTCTGGTGGTATTTCTCAGCATCAGTTGTCAGCATACAAGGCATAATGGGATGCCCATATCCAGATTTCTTCGTTTGCCTTGCTGGCAGATTGTATGAATCCTGTTTATTGTCTTTCTTGTCTCCTGGCTTTTCCCTTAAAAAAAACAAAAAACAACCTTCAGTTCCCCAGGGAAGGACAGGTAGTGTTTTTAACATCCAATAAGGAATCCAGTCCGGAACACTCATTTTTAATCTGATGTTGACAGTAGCAACAGCACTTCTCCTCTACGTGCAGTCATTCAGTCTGCTCTTGCTACCAAAGCATTATACATGTGCTTAGTTGTGTATAGTTAAATCTTATCTTATTTATGATACTTTTTTCTGGTGACAGTTCACTTTGGGCCTAGGCAAAAGTGTTCCTGGAGTCAGAGGAAGATTAGCTGTTCTGTATTCATTATCAGAAGGAACGACTACACTTTTTTCTCCCCACCATCCAAGGAACTTTTGGATCCCCATCCAAATTCCAGGCAAGTCTCCTCTAATGGAAGGTTTTAAATAGTTAAATAAAAAGGATTTCGATTTTTCACTCATTAGAGTAGCTCCTAACACATGACACACCATTTTTTCTTGAACACCATGGTGATGTGAGTCTCCTGTTAAAGCCTAAAGATGGAATAATTGAAAATGGATAAGTGACCTCGAAAGTCATGCCTGAGAGTCAATAGGGGCTGTGCACATTAATTAGTGGTTTTCAGATTCTACTCTTAATATTTACCAAAGCAGAAAAGCTTTCCCTCGGTCAGCCAAGGGCAGGACTGCCCAGCCTGTGACTGTTGACATATTTGCCTTTATCATGATTTCCTTTATAGTTGATTTAATTTGCAAAAATGCATTTAGTATTTTGTTAAAGAAAGCTCCATTGAAAATATTTCTTTATTACAGCTTCATCTGAAAACATGCCTATGAATAACAGATTTGATTGTAAGCACTACAGGAGAGCTACTTCTTATTAATGACAGAAATGTGATAAAAAAGACACAAAAATATTATTCACTAGACAGGACATTAACTCAAAGGTTGTAAATACAACTTATCAATCATGATCATAACCAAATCCTAATTTTAGTATGACTTAAAAAAAAAACTTTGTTTTTGAACAAATAAAAATAAAATAATTGAATAGTTGAATTAAAAAACCCTGCAAAAAAAAGACTGGTTAAGCTTTATCCACTTCTTCTTAATCAGAGAAGAGTGAAATGTCTAACAAATGCCAATATATATCAAAGAGAAACTTTTAACAACACTATCTATTTTAGTGCTAAATTATTTCAAAAGTCTATAGTCAGGAACACTAGAGACTAGACTACACAAGACACTGAGGAAATACAATCCTGTGCCAATAGAAAAATGAACAGGATGAATGTTTCCCATTTTCTTTAGTGGTTTTCTGCTTGGACTGTAAGTTATTGTAATCAAAGAACAGATAAAGTTTCTTGTTCAGATTTTGCTGGCTCTTTCAATATTATTTTATTAAATGATGGTGTGATTAGACTTCTATGAATGATAAATAATTTTAAACAAGGAACTCTAATATTTTTGTTCTTTACTGAGACGAGGGTTGATCATACTGTATTTGTTGACTTTGAAGACAAATAACCTTGTCGGGGATGCCTCATTGCCAACCAATACCATATGTGCTTGCAGCGCTCAAAATATGCACTTGTGCTCGTAAAGGTAACTCCAGCCAGAGTCAACTCTCCACACGCAGCCAAATTGTGATTTTCTGGTAGAATTTGCCCGCCTTCCTCTTCTGGGGGCTTGGATTACCGCTTGGATGAAATGCACTGATCCAGTCCCGGCAGATGAAATAGGAATTCCAGCTGTAAAGGACAATGCAGCCATCTCCCAGCACAGCTGACTCTGAGGGTGAGCTCAGATACTTTCCCCATTCAGGGCCCAACGTTTCATGAGACACAGATCCTCCTTCAGGTAGAGGTGACTTTTTTTTTTTGCTTCCATGCTACAGAAGATATTGAGTGGAGTGTGCTAAAGTGACAGATGGGCCACACCCAGAGTAGTGTGTTGCAATGCTTAGCAAAAACTGGTAATGCAGCCAGGACAAATATTATTTGTTTATAAATTTACTTGAGCTTGGGACAGTGCTTTCTGCTGCTTCTCTTGATTGCCCCTGAAATTCAACATGTTTTCACTAGAAACCCAAGTGGAAGAGCAACGGGTAACATTGTATGAGTAAAAGTATTTTCAGTAAATATCTTTAAAGCATAGTAGATAATTTTTAATTATATATTCCTGTACATTTGTAAGCATTGCAGCTGGTCCAAAGACCACCCAGAAGCAAATGACATTTCTTCCTCTCATTATTTAAGCCAGACAATAATTTCTGAAGATTTTAAATGAACAGCTAAGTCATGATGTTGATTAACTTTATGGATATAAGGAGCAATTACACCAGGACTGCATGAAAACAAGCAGGTAAGATGAAGCACATGCATTCACTTACCCTTTCATGTGCATAAATCTGCTTTAATCTTGACAGTTCTTAACTCAAGAATTAAGTTGAGGATCACCAGCTTGTATGGGGGCTGGCTCTCAAAATGCCATCAGGAAATAAAGATCCTCATCCTTGCTTCAGATTGCAGTACAATATAACAGCACTGCTGTCCCACTGCAGTAGCAGTATTCCAGCCATGCCTTGTAATTGCTTATTTCTTTGATGTCACACACATACACGTGGCATTACTAATATTTCCATAAACTATCTTAGCTATTCCCACTCTGACTTATTTTTTGTTGTACTCAATTTTTTAAAAACCCATTCATTTATATAGCTATGAATTAAGTAGCTACACATAGACTATGAATCAAATCATGTTTATCTGACACAGGTAGATTTCAGTGCTAATATCATCCCACTGCTGCATTTGTGACAACTGGAAGAGTTTTACCAGAAAGGGAGAACAAAACTGCTCTCAGGCTGCTACTCTGGAATTGTCAGCAGCTCAAGAACTGCTATCTGAAACAGAAAATTTTGTTAAAAAGTCAACTATCATCATAGATGGAAAATATATTTTATAGTATCCTTTTTTTTTTTTTTCATATAAGTATCTTCTATCATCTCTCACCATCTCCCATTTACATCAGCTGCAGGTTTTGGACCAAAGGCACTTAGAGGAGGGTAAGAGGAAGACCTAGATCCAGATTTTCACCCCCAGAAGAGTTCCCAGGCAAGCATGAATCAAAATGAACTCTGGAGGATTTAGAGGTTCCCAAGGTAACCCTGCTCAGAGATGATGCCATCGTGCCTAAGCTGATTTTGTACCCCTGAGCAGCAGGATCAGGGGAATCAAGAAATGTCTGCTGGAGGGACATCTGGAGGTCATCTACTGCAGCCTGCTTGAAGCAGGATGATCACCAAGACCAGAAATAAAAGGAATATGCAGGATGGTCACGAAGGTCAGTGTGGCCAAGAACAGAAATGACCCCATGGCCAGACTCTGCAGTCAACACCACATTGCTGAGAGCAAGGATGCAGAAGAGAGAGAAACTGTTTCAAGCCTCCTTCCCTGTTATGTTACAGCTGAGATTTTCAGCCTCTTGCAATAAGCTAAGTGCAACCTTTATATAAATCGTGTCTTTTGCCCACTAATCAGCTGCATTAAAATTAATAAAAATGTAAAGAGAAGATCTTAGATTAATTAGAAATTGGGTATGGACTACATTTTTATTATCTGTAGATTTTAGGCAGTTGCAAGAAGATCTCTTTAGTGCATAGCACAGAGCCAAAAAGCAAAGACATGCATCTATAAATCTCATAAATTTATATTGCACTCTGTATATATAGAATTGCTGCTTGCATGTAGCACACGCATTACAGTGCCAAACAAAACTGCTGTTCCAAAACTATGCTTTGCAATTCACCTTTCCAGAAAATACTGCTATAAGCCATGTCCAGTTTTCACTCTGGGTCTGTGTTGCCTCCAGTTTTCCAGTTTGCTTGAATGAAACAAGGTCAAGTGACTGGTCCAAAATTCCAGAGCCACTCCAAGGCTCAGCGGGGTCCCAGGGTTTGCTTACACCACACAATCTCCTTGCACCACACAGCATCCCACAGGGCAATGACAGAAGAGGATAATGAGATTGCCAGTTATTTTTCTCCACCAAATACAGTGAGATTGCCAGTTATTTTTCTCTATGATGTAGTATTTCTTATATTCCAGTTTTAATTTAGAAACCTTTCAAGCTGAGGCTGCTACACAGTCTTAAAGAGAGGAAATACCACAGAAGTACTCAAAGTGATAAACAATACCCAACCCTTTATCATGACCTGGTTGTCACAGCTACATTTATTTTGCAGTCTTCCTGATCTGAATTTGTGAAATTGAGTTCTTGGATGAAGCACTGCAGAAGGGATTTTGAAAGCACACTGACAAAGAGATGGAGAGCTGGAGTCTGTTCCCACAAAATCAGCAATAAAATTGACTTCAATAAGCTCAGGGTGAGGTCGGGAATGACTCGATGCAGCAGTGCACCACTGGTTCCAGTGACCTGTTTCAGTGGGCTTGAAAGCCACTTTTTGAGGCAGTCAGACTCCATCCTGCTTTGCCATCAAACTCAGGTCAGACAGAGCTGGTGGAGGCTGGAAGATCTGACGCTGAGAACATCCAAATTCCTTTGTAAGCTGATCGTGTTTTTCAAATGCAAACATTGAGGCACTTTGGAAATGAACTGCATATGCAAAATTTAAATAAATTAAGATCTGTAGCTTACTAGTACCCCCAGCACTCTTTAATGTAATTAATAGCATATCAAATGGATCGCTCTTCTAAGATAGGTGAATTATCAGAGAGATGGCTCTTATCTACTACAAATACTCTTTTGTTACGTGCTGGGCTTTCTGAAGGTCAGCCATGCTGTGATGTGAGTGACTGTTGCAAATCTCACAGAGTTCTATCTCGTACTGTTCCTGTTATTATCATAAGAATTGCACAAATACTCAACCTTTGACCCTTAGTTTTGGCAGAAAGCATGGTGTTCCCTACAGCGACACAGCAACAGGTGCATGTGGAAAACCAGAGAAGTGGGTTGGGTTTTTTCCCATTTATTGAAACTATAGAGGGAAATGACATTTTGAGAGGTTAAATCCCAGTCTGAGTTGCAAGTCAAGTTAAACAAAGAAAAATTTTGCTTTGATGAGTCAGATTTAAGAATGTTGCTGTAATGAAGGATAATTATGATGATGGAAATTAGGGCAGAATTATGATAATTGAAAACTCAGTTGTGGCAGATATTAAAAGACCCTGGAGTTCTGGGGCTGTTAAACATTACCATTAAAATCCTGGTAATTAGAAATACTTGACAGAGGATGGGTGAACATTTAGTAGAACAAAACCTTGGGTATTACTTTCTGATAATCCTGTTAAATTGCACACTATAGTACACGTTTATGTCTTCTGTGACTGAGACTGCTTGATGGCATAGTTGGTTTCCAGCATCTAAACCTTCCATCGCAGTGCTTTGGGAACAGATGTAGCTGGGGAAAGAACAGTGAGAGAGAGAGAGGAGAAAATACCAGAAAATCTCTTGCACATCTTCCCACTGCTCTAATCAAGCACAGACAAGATATATAAAGGTCTAATTCCCACAAAAGCTAGCTTGTGACCCCGTTCTTGGCACTGTACAAATGAAATGTCCCAGTTCCCCTAAAGCTATCTAAAGTTCATTTCAGGGATGTAGGATATGCATTATTCCGCTCTCTTCTGTGAATTTTTTGGGGTGCTTCTTTCTCTAAGTAAGGGAACTGCTTATATTTTCTACTTTGAGAGATCTCCTCAGTTTATCTGTCCTTGGGTTACAAGGAAAGTCAGTAGAGACGAAGTCCGGTGAAAGGTAATCCAAAAGCCCAGGGAGATGTAAGATTCAAAGGCAATATTCATACTGGGGTGTACCTGGCTGCTTAGGTAAGATTTGATTAGTTTAGGAATTATTTCTGAGTGTTTGAAAATGAAGTGGTTTGGGTCTTGGAACACAAAGAAGAAAGAAATTGCTGAACTATTCCCATTTGAGCCAGTTTAGAAGAACTTATCATTTGACCAGCAACTAGCTCCTATTACTGTAGGGTCCAACCCTACAAACCCATAGTCCTGGCAGCCCCAGTGAGGAGTCCTGGTGCCCATAGCAACATTCTGAAGTGTGAAAGCACTTCTGCACCTCCCCAGCTCCCATCCTGGCACTCCTGGGGACAGGGGTCAGCAGTGCATGACTGATCCTGCTCATGTCACCACTGTTTTAACTCCGCACTACAAACCTTGTTTCCCCCACGAAGAACACCTTCCTTCTGAGTGACATGTTTTTAATGTGCTGATTTATCGTTGTCAGATACAGGATTTTTATTGCTGAATTTTGAATATTGTATTAAAGGCATTTTTTTCTTTGATTGCAGATATTTTACATATAAATTGCTTTATATTACAAAAATGATACTCTGTAGTTCTCGAGCAGTCTCACTGTCATGTCTCTCACGTTTTGACACCTTACTCTGCATGGCTGAGTGGGATAACTGCAACCCAGGCTGCAGCTCTGCAGTACCAACCTTGCTCAGGCACGGCCTGGGCTGTTTGAGGAAACACACCTGAAACAGAACTTTGGGTCCTGCCCACAAACTTCAGCTGTATCCACACTGTAGGTGCCACAAAATTCTGCTATTTCTGAGTTCCCACTGGGGCCAGAATGCCAAAGGCTGCAATGTTCTGCCAGCTCTGTGCAACCTGGGTGCAGGTTAAGTGGTGGAGCTCAGGGAGAGCTGCAGGTGAGCAACATCTCTAACACGGCAACATAAAAAAAGGTTCGGTCCTAAACATTTTCTACAGAATATTGAATATTCGTAATCACTTATTGGTTTCTTAGCACTCTAATATGGAACCACTGATTAAAAAAAAAAAAAACCACACATAAACAGGTGTGACAAATTTCTGCTCCTGCTGGCATCAGAAAAATTGCCTGCATCACATTTCAGACTTTGGGTTCATGTAAAGTGTTCAGGAAGATACACGCCAGCTCACTAAATACGTGCAGCAGCTCATAAAGCCTTCACTGAAACATGTAATTCCTCACATATCTGGAAAGCCTCCAGATATTGTGTCAGGCCAAAACTGATTGCATACTATCAATTCAGCAAACAAATTATTCCAACTGCCTTTGGATGATCATTCCCAGCTGGTGACTGACCATGTCATGCTTCAATGGCTTATTATAGTTTTTTAAAATAAGCAAAAGATTAAGTGCAATTTGATGTGGTGCTTCTAGAGAGAGGCTCCACCCTAAAAATGCTATTTCTCCTCTCTAGCTCCCATCCAAAGGCACAAAGACCATCAAAGTGATGGGGTTTACTCCTCCCTTGGGGATCTCGCTCCATGGCAGACAAACAACCAGGAGATGAGCTGATCTTTGTAGATGTGCCAGCAGCTCAAGAGGGAAAAGCACACAATACACACTGCAAAAAGAGATGGAAGAGAGTCAGCAAATCTAATGAAGGATCTGCTCAGGAGGGGCAAAACCAGAGCAGAATAAAATGTTACAAGAACTGAAAAAGAAAGAAACAGCTTATTGCTGGTAAAGAGGATGAGTAATCAGGTTGTCCCACATAAGCTGTGGAGAAGGCTGGAAATCCCAGGAGGTAATGACACAACGAGACCGTGGCTCAGATGCTGCTTCTGGTTGATTGAAATTTCTGGAAAAGAGCTCTTTCAAAGAATTATTTCTTCCTCATTGTGAGAAGGGGATCTTCCTCCTGTTGCCAGCATTTTATGCAAGACAATTACAAGAATGCTTAATTTAATGTATCATAGAATCTTGTTCTGATCCCTCTGCCATAGGCAGGGACACTTTCCACTAGATCAGGTTGCTTAAAACCTCATCCAATCTGGCCTTGAACACTCCCAGGGATGAGGCATCCACAGCTTCTCTGAGCAACCTGTGCCAGGGCCTCCCCACCCTCACAAGGAAGAATTTCTTCCCAATACCCCATCTAACCCTTTCCTCCTGTCCTGTCACTCCTTGCCTGTGAAAAAAGTCCCTCTCCAACCTTCTTGTAAGTCCCCTTTGGGTACCAGGAGGCTGATATATACCAGTAACATTTATTTCTACACAAAGGAATACCAGGATGCTGCAGGAAATAACCTGTGAGTGCAGTACTGTGAGCTGTGACATCCTCAAGCAACTTTCCCCACGGTTGTTCCGTGCAGCCTGGCTGCTTCCCAGGGAGCTCAGAGCAAAGTAGTTGAAATAATACCACCATCTGCTGGGCAGCTGGGTAACTCAGGGAGCAGAGAGCTCCTTCGGAGACGAAAGTGTGTGTGACTCCCAGCCACTGCTTCTCTGGTACACACCAGAACATGCCTGGTAAGCCCTCATCACGTAATTCCTAATTATTTCTATTATTAATGCCGACTGATGCTTTTCCAGGCTGCTTCCTATGTCAGACACAGCTAAATAGATACATAACAAAGCACGTCTGCCTTGCATGCATAAGGAGGGAATTGGGGAACATTTTTCACAGTATTTCTGTGTGGGGAGCAGCACCCCTACAGCAGCTGTGCCCTGTAAAAGATATATGAATTTAATTCCCATCAGGACTGATATCATTTGCTCTCCCAGATCTGTTGCTAGGTCACATGCAGCTGCTCACATCAAGCCTGGGAAGCAGAAACCCCAAAATAGCAACGTCCACTGACAAGTTGAGATGCTTGCCATGGCCAGATGTGGGGAACAGCATGTCACAAAGACCCAGGAATTATTCTTGCAGGACTTACAAACGCAGCAGGATCCCTTGCTGTTGGATGTATCAGACTGACTGCAGCCCCCACCCAGGCTTGTTTCTGACACAGGTATTTCCGCGGGAGGACGCGAGGTGTCTGTGACACAGAGGTGGCATTCTGCAGAAATGAGCTGGAAAGCCACGAGCCTGCCAGCTCAGCTAACGTGGGAAAGGCTCATCATCTTCTGTAGCCTAAGGCACAAACAGCGATGGTGTGGCTGGGATTGCGTGAAGCTTTTCCCCCGCCCCGCCAAATGACCAAAGACTTGCTGACAGTAGAAAGAAACTTTCACAGGAAGCAGAAAAAAGGCTAAAGCATGTGCCTGTTAATGTGGGGAGACAATCTGCTGGGGTGCCTCGAATGCAGATGACTGACAGCCCTCGTGTGAAAAGTCAGTGAGATTTCCTCCTTCTGCAGAGGAAGAATTGCTGGAGTTATGCAAGACCTGCCCCCACCCCATCAGCTTTTTGATTTTTTACAAAGATATAAAAGCTGTGACACCTCCAGCTATTTCAGACCCCCATGGGGAAAAATGAAAGATAGGATGAGGTAATTCAACCTCCTGAAACTCCTGCAGGGTGCTACTGAAATTTAAAATGCTTCCCTTTTTGGAAAGAGATGCCCAGAGGAGACTCAGCCTGCTACCTGAGCTGCAAAGGCTTGCCTGGAGGCAGGACAGTGCCACATGCAGGGAAACACTGCTGGCTGAGGATGGTGAGGCTGGATGAAGGACTTGGCCATTTTTCTATAGAATCTGTGGAGACTGGAGGAACACGTGATGATGCAAAGGCTGAGGAAATGCACAAGCTTAGGCCAGGTCCTGCAGTGCTGTGGGCTTGGGTGTGGCTGCAGCAGCCCTGCTGAGGGCCTTGCCAGGGCTTCCTTCCGAGGTGATCAGTACAAAAAAAGGCTCCCTGGGGATATTCAAGTTTGGGGTTTTCCTCCATGTGGCTTTTAGATTGGATTCTGTTTAGTGTTAGCGTATAACTTTGCAGCTTTTGGTAAACCCCTAGCCTCAGGAATTTACTTTGCGTCTTATAAAACAATAAAAAAATCCTTCCTTCTAATATATTTTTTCACTTACATTTATTATAAATGAAAATTAATAGCATCAGATAGCCAAGGTGCAACTTTTCCATCAGTAGCAGAGGCATCAGTAGGTCCTGTGAATTTATAATGATTAAACACCTTCGTGTCTGTCACACATGAATGAAGCTGTACCAGGAGCTGACTATCTTATCCAGAAAGGACCTGGCTGACAATTTTTTATGTATTTTTTTAAACCTAGTACCTATACCCAGTCTATCGTCTGGTTCATGCCAAGTCCATGAGATGCACCTGCTTCAGCACAGTTTCTAAAACAATGCAGAGAATGTGGTCAGAAAGGTGGAATGAAACTTAAGAGTTCATCAGAACTATCAAGGAATTATTTTCAATAACAGAGCAATCACATTACTTAATATCATAATGCCAAATTATGGGAGAGATTATTGTAACTTTGCCAAAATATCTACCAAATAAAGCGGGGAGAGGGTATTTTCAGTTCAGCTGTGGAATGACCACATCTGAACAATCCTGTGAGTATTTTTGACATGAGTGACCTTCAGGCTGTGACCTTCAGACTCCGCTCATTACATTTGTAAATAAAGTCAGGGTGCTGCTTCTCCTGGTGCCACTGCTTCAGAGAACATCATGTGGAGGAAAGAAATACATTTAAATGCAGTATTACAGCTGGGTCATCTGAAGCAGTTCTTGCACTTTGCAATAGCTTTCTTGCAAATACCAACTGCCAGATTTTTTTCCCATATTTCCCTTCTCCAGTTTTTTGATTTAAAGTATCCTGTTTATTTTTGAAGTGTCAATTTGGCTGTGCCATGCTTTGTATTATCATCAAGGCACACTGCTTTAGTTAACCCAGGAAAACGCTGTTTTCTGGGAATGCAAATACTAATAAAGCTAATGGTGCAATAAATTATTTTCTTTTGTATGCAGATCAAGTAATTCCGTGCTTACTTCAGAAAAGACAAAACAACATATATTGTGAGTCCATTAACAGCAACAACAAATCTTTTCTTGCTCTAGAGGAAGAATTAATTATTTACATGTTTCTCATTAACTTTTTACCTACTGTTAACAGTAGGTTTTTAAAAGAATCCCTTTCTGTCTGTGATCAAAGTTTTCAACAAGCCCATCTACAAGCAGCATATTTAGCCATTTTTAATTATTTGCAGTCTGCCACAGAATGACATCGGCAATTTGTAGGCACTGCTGAAATGCTGCAGGTATTCCAGAAATTCCTCACAAGCCTTTTTGAGAGGCCAATGCTTTCCTGTGCTGCCCTTGGATATTGTGTAATTGTTAAAATACCACCTATATCTTGTGTTCACTTACAAAATAATAACAAACCTCATGAGAGAGACGTGAAGCTGCCTGTAGAGTCATCCATGGATCTGGTGGTCAGGTGTTTCTCTGGAGTTTAATCTCTGCTTTAGCACCTCCTGGTAGAGCAGGCCAACAGAAAATGGGGTCATACTGCTGTTTTAGGGGAAAAAATTGCAAGTTTTTTCCAGCTAAACCTGGAGTCAGTTTTGGTAAGGTCAGAGAAACTTGTGATAAAAGTCTTCATAATTCATCCAAAAATCTTATAGAATCATTAAAATTCTCAGTCATTTCAGCCAAAAGAATGGACCAAATTGTATTGGCTTTTGGTACCATTCTGACTCATCCCAAAACAGAGAAAGCCAGAATTTACCCAAATATATTTCTATTTATTCTGTGATTTAATTAACCACTGAGACCCTCATGTGTCTGTGAGCTTGTGCAACTGAATCTTTTACTGATTGATTTGCCTTCCAAAAAATTTAAATAAATTTAAAAACCCCCAAACGAAACAATAGAGAAGGTTAATATAATGGGAATTAGCTTCTCAGATCTCCTGATTCACACTACAAAAGGAACCATGCCTTTCCAAAGGGGCTGTAGAGATGCCTTTGCATCACTGAAGTCCCTCACTCCCCAGACGTTCATCCCCAGAGCCTGGCTCTCCAGGGCCAGGAGGATCCTTACTCAGGGGCACTCCGGTGGGGTTTATCCAAAGGCTGAAAATGTGGCTGATGCAACAGATCCTGCTCCATGAAACAGCCAATTTCTGCTCTGTGACCCACTCCAAACTCGAGGAAGCATTTGTGATGTGACAAGCCAGACTGTTCATTTTATCAGGCATTGCCCAGCACCAGCTGCTCCTGAGGAAAGTTCAGCAAACTTGATAATGAGCACTGGGGGAATAACAGAAGTTTCCTCTTCAGCTGAACAGTAGTTGGCTCATATCTTAAATATTTTATGTCCGTTATACACTCAAAAATGCTGTGAAAGGTCTGTGTAAGCTCTTGGTTTTCATACTGGTGTTTAGCCTACATTAAACACACAGAGAAAATTCAGTGTTGTGTATTGCTATCGAATATCATAGATTTAAGATTTATTACCAAAGGAAATTGTACTGAAAGAACTTACTGGAAACAAAACAAAACCTGTGACTCGGTGATGGATGACTTGGTCCTCTAGTCTTACACCAATTATTTAACAAAGCATTTGTTACATTTGACTTTAGGCCAAGCAACGAAGTGAATTGACATTTTCTAGAATAATTTTAAAAACTGACAATTTGCAATACATTAGCAAGCCCGAAAAGGAGCAAAGCACAATTAGATAGAGTTATAAAATCAGATACCTTGATAACTTAGCCAATGGTATTTAGTCATAATTTAGCCACTGATATTGAGTCAGTTCTACTGAGTGGTAACAAAATGCTCTAACAAAATGAATCATAAGCTCCATGTCCCTTAATGCAACTCACTGAGTTAACTCTTCAGCAAGATGCCATTACCTGCAGTGATTACACGTTCCCAGCATGGGAGGCAGAAGCAAATCTGGCAGGTGCAAACAGCTGCTGCTTTTTTTAGAGCTGCAGAGAAGTGTCCTGTAACCCAATGTGCTTCAACTCGAACCAGGATTTTATAAAGCTCTGAGCATGCTGGGGAAAAAAACCAAGTTTTCCTTCCTCCTGTGCAGTTTTCTGAGGATTTATTTATCTTCATCCAGGTTTTCTGGCCAATAAATTGGCTGAATTTTAGAAAGGAGTTCTGCAGACCACTATTTTAGACTAAGAATTAATATTAATATGTGTTAAAAGAAAGCAATGATCTGAGTGTTTTATTGTGGATAACACACACAGAGCAGGTCTGTCTTACTTGCATTGTGAGATAATTCTGAAAATGTGCTTCGAGCTCCTCTGGAACCAGGCTGGAACCAAAAGGGTCTGGTCAGCCCCATCAGACCCCTCAGCCAAAGGTGAGGGGGGAGTTGGGTGGGATGAAACAACAAAAATCACCTTTTCTACACAGCTATTAGAGAAATAGCTGCTTTAATGGCCTTTCAACCATTGAAAGGCAGAATTAGAGGCTGAATTAGAGTATTCAATTAACAAGCAGTCAGCTGTGTAAAACCCAGGTGACACTGAGGCTGTAAAATCCAAACAGGTAAATGTTATTAAAGTCCCTAATAAACTAAAAATGTTTTTTTTTTCTCGGGTTTATATGTATAAATACCAGAATGCTGTTATAAGATTTCCTGTGATACATCACTAATTTCATGTACTTGCATTGCACTGGTTTGATCCACAATAAAAAATAAAACTGAAACCAGAAAAATTATCTCTGCTGCATCAGTGTTGTTTTCATGAACCTTCAGAAGCAACAGCTGCAGAATTTTTGGGTGGTTCCTAGCAAATCTCACGTTGCCAGTCAAACTGAAAGGATAGAAAAGCAACTGGAGAGGGAAACAACAATAACTGGCTGCAGGCAAGATTTGAATTTTATGAATATTAGAAGCCAAGGGCCATTGCACTGAAGGTGAAATGTCCCTTAAAAAGGTGGCTAAAACAGCTAATCCAAAATGAGGTCATAAAAATGGTGAAATGGACAACAACAGAAGAGTTGGGCAGAAAGAAAGGAATCATTCAAAACCTAGCCTGAGGGAGGTCTGTGTGCAGTGTGAGACAGCAAGGCAATTATTTAAGAGCAGCCCATTATCTGCTGCCCAAAAAACCACACAGGTTTGTAACACAGAGTTATGATTCCAATTTATGTGGTATTTGGAGTGAATACTTACCTTGGTGAAAAAACCCCACATGAAATAAAACCTATTCTAGACCCTTCATTCCCTCTAAAATGCTACTGGTCCATAACAATAAATATTATTCCATTAGTTTTATATTACTGGGTTTTCAGAGGCAGGTGAATTAGATGAGATCTCTTTACAAGAGATGAATTTAAGAGACAACTGTTGTTTATAAGAGCTGAAATAATGTGTTTGGTGTGCCTCTGTTTTTATTTAACACCTGCTTTTTCCCCACACACAATTTTCTTCAGAAAAAAACTCAGTAATGAATTGATTTTTACCCATCTCAAAAGATGAAAATCTGGATTTTGCAAAATGCGTGGTGGAGAATACTGAACAGAGGAAGCCTTGTGGAAAATAAATTATTGGGCTGGCTAGAAATTGACCCTTAGCTCCCATGAGGTCTTTCTGAGCTCTGTTGGAAACTTGCTTTTCCCGTGGGGTGATGTGTATAAATCAGATTAACTTCACTGAGAGAAATGGAGTAAATATATCTGAGAGAATACCGCACTGTATTTCCAACATTCCTCTGGTTTCTGGTGTTTTCAAGGTGGCCACCTGGAGGTTTATGACAGCATTAGCAGTAAAAAAGCAGAGATTTTGAAAACAGCGTCTGTGAGAGGTGGAGGAGTCTCCCATCCATGGCTGGGTTTGGTGCTCATTTCAGCAGCTCCTGTTCCACCTTCCAAGACAACCCTAACCACCAAATCAGATGTTCCCTACGTACCTTTTCTAATAATTTATAATTTAATAATTTTTAATACATAAAATAGGGGCCTATGAGGTATTCCACTGCCCTTTTCTTCTTAAAATTGATGTATTCTGTAAAAATCCCTAGAGAAGCTTTAGGGAAAAAGCAAGAGAAAAGCAGGGAGCAGCAGGTCCCTGTGGATGATAGTTGAGGTGCCATGGCTGATTTATAGGCCTGGAAAATATTTGCAATGCCCATATTATACTTGTTCTGGGGATAAAGAGAGGATTTAATTCACTAGTGCTATCAATCTGTTACCTTTCAAGGCAGTAAATTCACTAAATTCAGCAAAAAAAGCAATTCAGCTTCATGGAGTTGTTGTTATAATATATCATTTATCATTTACTGTATGTAAGTACCAATAGCACAAACATTTAAAATCATCAAAAGAACTATAAAGAGATGAAAGCAAAATGTTTCAGAATACATCTGTCTTTTCCAAAGCGATCCACTCTGTGATAAGGTTATAGAGTGAAACATATGTCACTGGGAGCCCGACATAAAATTCCTATTTGTAATTGCAAATGTTTTAACAAAATTGTTAAACCTCATTTCCCATTTGAGTATGACACAGCCTGGAAGAAGGGGGGGAAGTTTTAAAAACACACTTGGATGCCTTGGTTTCCTCTACAGTGATGCAGTGAGGATTCTCCAGGGGATTTCTCAGGGATCCTGAAACAATGTATTATGGCAAGCATCCTATGGAGGAACCTAACTGTCCTCCTAAATCTGCTGGGATGCCTGTCTCTTAGGGCTTTAGAGTTCATCTGATAGTGATTAATATTCCTGTAAATGCTTATATTAACCCTTATCTCTGAAAAGAAATGATATCTGCAGCATTTTTCTGTCTTGAATGAATGTGGAAAGGCAATTGAGTCAAATTAGGGGAGTGATCTACACTGCAATACTGCATTTCCCTGCCACTTGTTTTCATTCACCCAATAGCTTTGTCATATTTTACATCTCATACCATTTAAATAACATTTCCAGTACAGCTCCGATGGTTTTTTACTCCTAGCATCCCTGGCCTGTCTGGCGTTCTGAAAGCCTGGAAGAGGCAATATCTGTGTGGAAGGAGTGGAAGCCACCACCAGGCCTGCCCGAGAGGAGCCCTGCCAAGGCCACGAGCAGGAACCGAGCTCTCTCTGAACACAACATCTGCTCACACAGCCTCTCGTACAAGATCAAACTGTGGCAGCCAGGGTGGGGAAGGAGGATGAAAGAAGAGATGACAGATATACGGACAGTCAGCCCCAGTGCTGGTCGTAGTCTGTTTTCAGTCCAAGCCAAATTCCCAGGTTTTGTTACCAACCCTGGTGGTTCTGCTCTGACTCTCGTTATCAGCCCTGGCTGGAACACCCAGGAGGGCATTGGCACTGTGCTGGCTGCCCTTTAGAGTTCTGATTTCTTCCAAACAGAAAGGTTCCAGGAAAATGCTGAATGAAATGGTTCAAGGGATGGGCAACACCTTTCCACTTCACGCCTTTCCACTGCTAATACTGATGAAAACCTCCTGTGGAATGTCTTTCTGCTGCCTTTTCAAAGGAAATCCTTCCCTAAATGGAAAGTTCATTCAATGGGAAAATTCAGTCTGAAAATTTCCTGAGCAATAGTGACTGCATGAGGGCTATGAGAAGCCATTTCTCTTCCTTTTTGTTACTGAGCCAAGATAAGTCAATACTTGGGGAGCAAAGGCAAAAAAAAACCAAAAAAAACCCCGTCCATACTTATTAATTTTGCAGAAGAATTATCAAAATGCAGTTTGTTTGAGTTTTTAATCATGTATCCATTTCACTTAAGTTGCACAATAAATGATGCTTGCAGAAGCTGAAGCAATTCCTCGCAGAAGGAATTCAGACAGCCAGAGAAGCTCACAAAAGTGAAATAAATACTTAGCTGATCTAGGAAGAAGAAGAAAAAAAAAGGTTTCTCTTCCATACGGATTTTGTGGAAATCATACGCTTTTCTGAAAATGGATTCTGATGGGAAATCACCAGCCAGTTCCAATATACATATTTTATACATGAGTGTCCTCTTTATGAATATTTGGTAATTGCCAATCTCTTCACATAGAATAATCATTTTTGGGTTTGAGCTGCTGAGCAACAACAACCATTCTCAGACATGTCTTGGGGCACTCTGGAGCAGAGGAGAATTGCAATCTGATTTATTTTGACATCTCTGCAACATTTTGGGGTTTTCCGTTAAATAAGGAGCTCATATGAATAATGCACACGTCAGTCATGACCGTGCCCTGGCACCTGGCAGAGGTGCCATCCAAGAAGGGCACTGAGGGGGGCACTCTGAAAATTCAACAAGGGCATGCTGTGCCCAGCTCAAGTTCATGTGGTCAGAGCAACACTCACAGCAAAACAGGGAAGAAAGCAAAACAGAGGCTCCTGCCCCTGCTCAGCCAGAGCTGAGAGAGCTCCAGGTCGGGTCAGGGATCGCATCCTAGCCTGATCCATGCCAAGGGGCACTGCACTTACAGGGAACCGATTTATTGCCTCTAATAGGTGCACTTATCTGTCTCAGAGCCCAGGCACTCGTGCTCTTGCTGCCCTGAGAAAACCTGGAGATAATCATTAGGTTCCTGCTTTTTATCTCTGCTTTAGAGTTCCAAGTCCCATATTTTCCTTCTCTGGCTAATGAGGAGTGAGTCTCTAAAAGAGTTCTCCCTCTCACAAGGGAACTGGGAGCTGAAAGATAAACACACCAAATGATCTAATGTAGAAATCATTCTCTATAATCCCAGGGCTCTGAAAAGGGGGATATGCTTATGTATAATGAAATATTACCCTGAAAATCACAACCAGTTCTCACTTAAAAGATGAGCTTGGTCCTGTAAATTGCATGTAGCACTTCTGGTATTATTTTCTAAAGAACCAGCAGTGCTCTGTTCCGTACACGAGGACACAGAACAGAGGAAAACACAAGCTCTAATCACTGTATGTCCACTGCTTGTTCCCCCAAGTGGGTGTAAGCTGAGAGGAAGTTCTTCCCATTCAATGTCATCTGTGCAGTCCTGAGGTAAGAGATAAGGGGCAGTTGTTTGGGCTAACAAGGTGTGTGTCCATACGGATTTTGTGGTACTAAGATTTTTGGCATCTCTCTAAAACACATGGACAAAGATGACTAAAAGAAATGAGGAGAGAGAATCCCAGAACTGATCCTCTTCCCATCCCTGTTAGGAAAATCCTTTGGTGGGAGGCATCCTTACTGGAGACTGCTGGAACTCAGTCAAAATCCATTATGCCAAACTTTCCTGCTGCTCAGAAGCTGCAGAAAGGACAGGAAGAATCAGAGGACGCAGCCAGCCCGTACCAGCAGAGAGGGGACTGCCCTGGGAGCCCTGTGAGTTTATCCCTTGTCACTGCACTTGGCAGGTATGTTCAGTCAGACGAAAAAAAAGCAAACGGAAATGGACAGAGGAGGGTTTTATCATGAGAAATCTGTAAATTCAGACTTGCAAAAAAAAACTTTATGGTGAAGACATCTTTTCCCTCTGAAGGACACTGTCCTGCTAGGAAAGCGTGTGTGCAGGCAGGGTCGTGCTCTCTGTGTCACCTGTGAATAACAAATCTCTTCTCTGCCTAGAAACCCACCCCAGGGGACAGCTTCATGTTAAGGGTATTCCTCAGAGGAAGCAGAAGGAAATAAAGCATTGTACAGCTCCCTGCTGGCTCGAGTGCAAAAGGAAACTGCAAGCCACACTCAGTTTTTGAGAAGCAGAACATGAAACACCCCTCTCCTTTCCTTCCTGGTGGTACCCAAGTAGAAGGACACTTCTACTTGACCTTCAGAAAACATGTGAGTGATGGGATTCATCACTCAAAATCCCATTATAGCCCAGGCCTTCTGCAGGCGACTCTCAAACCTCCTACACTGACTCTGGAGCCTGAGCATTTCATACTTGGAGCAAAGCGTCAAAAAGCCCCATCTTTGGAGGCCTTCATGCATTTCCATTTTTACCCCTGCGTTATCATTCAGTTCCATCCTGACTGAAGAAAAAGGCAAAGATTGTTGTTGTTAATACTCTTCCTACAGCCTTCCTCCTCCCGCTGCTGATCCCCCAGGCTGCTCCATCCTCCCCTGCCAGCCCAGCCCAGCTCCCGCAGCCCCTCCCAGCGCCCCAGCTCTGACACGCCACAAGGGATGCTCAGCCAAACACTGCTTCTTTCTCATAAAGTGAAGACATCTGAATACCCAACGTGCCTATCCATCAGGCAATTTTTGGCCAAGTCTGAAATGCTGCTGCCAGCTTCCAGCTGTGACTTTTGGCTGGTTTTATCTCCCTGCATCCATCCCTACCATTGAAAATTAATTTAATACTAGAAGGACTGGTGTCAGGGGTTCAGTGCTGTGTTGTTCACAGGGAACAGAATTGTTTCAAGCGTTCACTGCCCACACTTGACTGCACCAACTTTCTGTGGAGTTTCAGGTTCTCCTCTTATTCAGGTTAATAACTGTGGAAACTGTGAGAATGTTTTCCAATATTTTTGTGCAGGCTCTACATGGTTTAAGTTTCACATTATTTTTTAGAATGATGTTAGGGGGAAGGGAGAAAGCAATGTCATTCTTTGTTTCTGAATTCTGTAAGGTCTTGTCTTGGGGTGGGAGAATGAGAAATACCTCAGGGTCTGACCTGGCATTGTTTGTCTTCCCAAAATGAAGGGAGCCATATCCAGCCCAGGGAAACTTATTGAGACAATGGGAAGCTTCAATTTCATCTTCACCACCCTCAAAGGCTGCCTTTGATTAAAATCTGTTTAGGGAGAGCAGAGATAAGGGGATGAGCAAGTCTCCAAAACTTTCCCTTTTCTCCTGTTGCCCTGAATATCTTCCACTT
>VYXC01009087.1:2065280-2220889 GCA_013397175.1 Platysteira castanea | reverse complement strand
GCGCCCCGTGCGCGCCCCGTGTGCGCTCCGTGTGTGCCGCGTGTGAGCTCCGTGTGCGCCCCGTGTGAGCTCCGTGTGGGAGGGGGAGCGGGGTTTGTGCCTGCCTGGAGGGCTTCCCTCCTGGAAATTCTGGGATTAATGACACGTTAAGCCCTCTCCAAGAGAGTGGATTGAAAGGAATGAAAGAAAGAAGGAAAAAAAAAACAAACTGAAGCAGGCAGGCGGGCTGATGGCTTTTCCTGCAAAGTTTAGGGCTTCAAAAGTTAACTTGTGAGCGACTGCAGATGCTTGGATAAAAGCTGTCTTGGACACTATGCAGCAGCCCTTTCCTTTCCATCAGCATCTCCAACTTGTTGCCTACCTCTGTTGGATTCCCTTGCTGGCCACTAGCACTGAGTCAGCGACATTAGGTAAGGATTTTGTGCTTTTTAATTACTTGGTGGTCGTTTGGGGGATAGAGTTCATGTGTATCTGAAACTGAGATGATCTTGTTTATGTTTACTTTTGAATTGGGTTAGAGTGACAGAGGGCTATTTTTAGAGAGTCTCCAAAGCAGGATGGAAGCAAGGTTAAAATAAACAACTGAAGTTATGAAGAAGGTCACAGAGAAAGCCAAGCACACTTACAGCACATGATGTATATTGATCATTACAGGACATTCCTTTTCCTTTTTTATGTTTGTTTTTTTTTTTTTAACAGAAACATATAAAACCTGGGAAAATTCTTACTTCCTACTAGAAAAAAAAAAGTCAAATGATTTAAAGAATATACCTAATGTTTTCCCATAAATGGAATATGTGAAACGAACTGTAAAAGAAAAAAAGGCTTTAAAATAACATTCTATTCCTCTAGGAAAGAATTATATACACCATATATCAGAGAAACATTGTAGATTAGTTAATTACACATATAATAATCATACACAACTATAAAGCCTCTGGCAATAAAAAGTTCTTGAGTAATTTCTCCAGTACTGTACACATTAAATGTAAGTCTTGTTTCACTCCAGCAGAGAGTTTGAAGGGAACATAGATTTTACATATGTGGCTTGTTTATACAGCTTTATTAATTGAACACAAAAATACATTGAGAATCATGTTGGACGTTATTCAGCTAGTGAAAACGGAGTTAATTAAGTAACAGAGAAAAGCAGCCAGACGAGAGTGTAGTGCTGTGAGTGATTATGGATTCAGCTTCAGCAAACTCTGCGGAGGCACTCCCCCTTAAAGGAAATGTGCTGAATTATTTTACAAAATTTAATTCTAGTAGAGTTCTAACTGGTCTTAACAGCGACTGTCAGCCAGCACTCATTAGCTCTATGAAGATAAAACAATTTAAAACCCTCTTCACTTGAATACCAAAGGGTCACCCAGAAAGTTTTGCAGGACTAACCACAAAGAAAATGACCTTATCGCCTTTATCTTCAAACAATGCCTTTAATTTCTGAAACCTTTTGAAGGGTTGCCAGTTTTATGGAGTGTAGCAGCTACTTATCTGATCGAACAAGCTTTTCATCGGGGGAAATGACCTTTTAACTCCTAGTAACTGAGTAACTGTATTTGCCACTGTATTTTTCTTACTGAAGGTAATATGTATAGACATACTGATTAAACTGGGAACACAAAACAAAAATTAAGTATTGTGCTGTCTCTTAGGTGATGCAGAAGGATTCATAAGGATTGTTGTGGGTTTTTTTTTTTTTCATAGAGTGAACTTGAAGTAAATGAACCTGCTCAAAAAAGTTTACATTCTGACAGATTGTGTTGTGACATTACAAGGATATTAACAGAGCCATATGCTGTTTACTTTTGTACTCTAAAAAACCTACTAATCCCATAAGAATTTAATGGTAAATAAGGAAGATCTGACCAAAGAGCTCTTTGCAGATGCCTTCTTAAAAGAGAGAAGATGAAAAAGTCATTTAAAGACCAAGGAAGAACTTTATGATCTTCTGCGCTCTTATTTTAGGTAATGAAGCTCCCAGCGACTGAGGGTATTCTCAATATTTGGGGTTTTTACATCATTTCCCGTGACTAAGAAACACAAAAGGGTTATCAACAACACCCCTAGCTCCTCTCTGGTACAAGACTAAGTAAAGCATCAGGGACAAAAGAAACTCAGTGAATCATAGATGTGGGAGGGCTGACACAACACAGAGCCTGCCAGACTTTTCTCAGATGAAATTCTGTAAATAAATCAATCAAAAGAAAAAAGACAATAGATTTTTTTACGGTGGTATTTTAAAGAAAAACATTTACCTTAAAATAGATAACATTACCAGTGAGATGGAATTTCTTCCCATCCCCTCTGGAGCCTTTCATAATGTTCAACTGAGTAAGTTTTTAATTTGGATATGAGTTTCCTACAAAGGCACCTTTGAAGCTCACAAAATCCACTGGGGTTTCACTGCAAGGTGTTACATATGTAGGAAACTCAGATACAATTAATTGTTTGCAAGTTCATTCCTGTGGGTTTTCCTCAACTCTGAAACACATAAGGAAAAATTTGAGCATATCCAGAGGTGAAGAAAGAGAAGGGAGAGGATGGTGTCAGGGGAAGGTGAGGTGCCTACAGCCAGCGTGGAAAGATGGTGTGTTCTCCAGCAACCCAAGTGGTCTGATTTGATTTAAGAAAGTAAATGGAAATAGTCTAGCATAGCAAAAATCACTCAGTATGTCTTGCAATTATATGAGCCCTGGTCTTGCGTTCCACAGAAGAATGAAATGAAAATCAAGAGTATTTACTTTGCTTTGTGTTCTACCCACCAGCAGCCCATGATCTCACTGTGAGCTTCTGCTGTAAAACCCAAGTGCTCTGGACTGTCCATGCTGGAAGGAAAAATCTGCTGGGGCTGGGAAAGCATTTCCCACGAGTATTTCAAAAGGAACTACTCAAACTATTCAGGACTTTTCCCATTTGCTTCAAGTATCTGCCACAGATGACAAACTCTCCCATCCCTTGGTCAGACCTCAAACATTCCACACAGGTCTCCAGCAATCCAGGGCTTCTTCCACCCTCAGGGGCCCCAAGCAAAGAGGGCTGTGACCACCCCAAGGAACCCCCAGGAATTGGAATCTCAGGCCTGGAAAGAGCTTACAGGGATCAAGCTCTCAGGCCATGAGTGGGTTTGGTCAGACCATTCCCGTGCCTTTGGAAATAACACTGGGATTAATCTGGCTCCGTGGCTTTGCTCTGTGGAAAGCACAACAGACATTTACAAACAACCAACCCACTGAATGCTTTCCTAGGGAAGTAGAGCCAAGGCTCCTGCCCATGCCAAAAAATAGTGACAACTCCTAGAGGGAGAGGAACAACCTGTTTACAGCATGTTTCTCTCCCAACATTATTTTTAATCATCAAAAGTCATTTACAGGCTCCTATTTTATTTCCCTCTTATTAAACTTTGTCAATATCAAGTACCCCTATAGCCTCACTGACTGGAATTATCACAGAATAACAGAGGAGTTTGGGTTGGAAGGGACCTTAAAGATCTTCTTGTTCCAACTCCCCTGCCATGGGCAGGGATGCCACCCACCAGACCAGATCGCTGGCCCAAATTAAGCCAGTTTGTATTTTTTAAACTAAGATTGAAATCTGAATTTATCTGATTTTATGCTGTCAGAGGGGCTGTACAATGATTTCTGCTTGCTGATAACTTTTTTGTTCCACTGCTTTGTGTCTGGGAAGACACAATAAAGAGGCTCTCACACCTGCCAGGTTCAGCAGAAAGAAGGGAATAATACTATTTATTATTTACATTTCTCACATTCATATACACATCCCAACTCCACAAGGGATTGGAGAGCATGTCACTTCCTTCTCAATCCCACTAGAGAAGAAAGATGCTCATCAAAGTTCTCTTATCACAAAAGGAATGAAAAACAGAAAAGACAGTTAAATAAACATTGACTATTGTTTACATGAAACTGTGTGACAATTCTCTGTCTCTAAGGTTATAACAGAAGGCTTAACAAAAACCAGAGCAACACTGCTTTTTACTGGAAAGACAAAGGCTGTGCCACTTCGGGGAAAGTTCAGTCATAAGGAAGGCAAAATCGGGCATTGTTGCAGTCCTGGGGTGAGGGAATCTCCTTCGCCTTAGTTTCTGACTCTCCTGACTTGTACTAGTATGCCACTATTGGATTTTAGGACTTCAAAATTTTCAGGGAAATAATTTTTTGCTTATGCATTTGCCTTTTAATCCTCTGATGAAAATTACTGATTGTTTTCAAAGTTATACAGGCTTAAAGATACGTTTGGTGTGAGAGGGCTGCCTTTCAGCTGCATCTCCCAAGGATTTGCCTATTACCCACTAACCTGCCACACGTGTAAGCTGTTTCAACCCCTTAACAGCTATTTACTACTCTGCACTGGGCTAAAATTGAGAATCAATTTATTAGACACTGCTCATAACAGTATAGGACATTCACGGCCAAAATGTTTCCTTTAATGGTCCAGTTCCTCAAAGTTATTTTGTCTCCGAATGCCAAATCTGAAGAAGTATTGTGCACATCCAACTTCCCTGGCAATCGATAGGAACCGCGAGGAGTCGAGACAAATCAGTGTTAGCTCCTAAACTGACAAGACAGATCGCTGCGGAGAGGGAGCATCATCGCTCTGCCTTACAGATGGGATGGGGATGTCAAGTGGCTCAAGGTCACGAGGAAAATCCTGTGGTGAGGCTGAGATCTGTGCCGAGGCCTCAGGAGTCACAACCCAGCCCCGTTAGCTCTGGCACGGCTCAGAACTGGCACAAAAGCCAGTGCAGTAAATTGGAGTGCAATAAAAACGCTCAGCCTCTCGCCATCCTCCCTGTAAACCCTGAAGTCGGATGGCCACACACAAACTCAAGGGGACACAAAGTGTTTCTGGTAGGTTTTAGACTGCTTAACGTGTTTTAGGTGGCCAGTACTTGAAATCCCCCCCCAAATTCCCTTTGTTTTCAATGACAAATGATCCATTTACCTCCCAAAATGCTACAGGTACTTTATCATACAAATATAGTTCAAGAACAGAAGGAAAAGTCAATCCTGAATTAGCTTCATTAGAGATAGGATTTATTTTCCAGTTGTTCCTACTTCTTCCTAGACCACTTCTGTAGCCTAATAAGATAGTTCTGGCTTTGGAAAGGGCTCTTTCCTTCCAATGCATTTCCTCCCTTTCTTTTTGTGCCATAGGCTTGCTGCCTCAGAAGGCTGGGAATACTGTGGAAGTACCATTTTGTTTATTTTTCACTGGGTTTGTACTGCACCTCTTTGAGTTGTTTGCTGGGAAAAGTCCTCAAGGCAGGCAGGTTACTGACTTTGTCTAAAAATTTGTTTCTCTGGAAGATTTGTACTGACTTGTTTGCTACTTTCTTCCCCGATGAAGTATCTTGTCACCTCACGGATGGAAGTTTAGTGTTGGACATTGCCAGTCCGCTGCAGAAATGGGCATTGTCTTTAACGTGGTTTGCAGCACTTTTCTTCTTTAATGATTTTGGAGTTTTCTTCAAAGTAGCATATTTTACCTTCAGTCATGACCTTTATTAACGTCACTGTGGCAGCTACATTATGTGTTTTGCCTCAGGTAACGATTATTTACGGTGAAATCTAAAAAAAACATGGATTAGATTGAAGAATATTTTTATCTGCCTTTGAAACAGCAATAAAACCATGTATTAGTGCATGCAGTTGTTTGCACAGCTTTTCTGGGAAGAGTTTTTTACGTTAAGCTCTTAGGAGATTTACTTAATGAGAGTATGTACTCATTTGCCTCTTTCTGACACATCTTATTTTGATTATTCTGACGTCTGTTACTTTGATTGCTGTGTTCACACTGCATGGCATCCACGGGGAGCCGCGAGGGAATATTCTACATATTGAAAGGGAAAAAAAAATTGATTGCCTAATATAAGCTGAGGGATGGTAGTGGTCTGCTCTGCTCCTTTTGCTGGTTTTATATTAATTCATCGATTGAGAACGAGTTTGTTTATTCCCCTATTTTTTTTTTTACTTTCCACAAAGCAGCTTCCAGGAGCTGGATAGAAAATTATCTGCATACCACAATAATGTAATGGGTCTCCTGTGGTAGCTGAAGTGTTTTACAACTCAGCTGTCCCTGGGCAGCTTTGTGTGCTGACTGTTCCAGTAAATGCCCCCTCCTGCAGAATTTGCTAATCATTTCAGTAGCTCCTGCACTTCCCCCAAACTGGACCCCAACTTTTCCTCCTCCTCATGCTAATAAGAAGCAGCATAACATCCCCCAACCTCACTTTCTCTCCATTTTTTAAACGGCTGATCAATTTATGCTCCATTTGTCTCAGAAGGCAAAAATCTCGGGGAAAAAAAAAACCTAAAAGATGATACAAAGGCAGGAGGGTTCTCAGAAGTTCCTGAATCGCTCTCTAATGAGTTTAGTGGTAAATATGAAAAATTACTTGGAATTTGTAGCAGACAATTCCTCTACAGAAAGGAGCCTGTCTTATATCAACATTTTCTTCCTTCTCATCTCCATTTGAAATTGTGTTTTGCTGATGTGTGGCCATCATGCAAACTTCTCATGGAATTTTAGCTCACTGATTTCCTACAGGTCTATATGAAAAGCAAAGGAAGGTGAAATTCAATCAGTGGCTTATTTAACACCTAAGCTCATGTTTTGTTTTTCATAACTTAATAATTAAAATTCTCTTTAGAATTAGCATTATTAGACTTCCCTGCACCCATCAGATGTGTTATTTGTTGAGCAGGTCCAGGTACCAGAACAGACCAATTCACAAACATGTTTCAGAGATTACTTTAATCTTCTTTGTCCCTTTCCTCCAATTATTTACTTTACAATAAACTATGGTCTCGCTATAAAACTAGTTGTCTGTGACTCAGCCTCCCTCAACAACACAGCACAGATACTTTGA
The DNA here is from genome assembly GCA_013397175.1 of Platysteira castanea. Lineage (NCBI taxonomy): Eukaryota > Metazoa > Chordata > Aves > Passeriformes > Platysteira > Platysteira castanea. Next base: position 2,213,997 of record VYXC01009087.1, on the reverse strand, counting down.
TTCACTCAGGCTACCCCATCATCAGCTCTGTTATTTTCTTAATGGACTAGAGGAAAAAAATATATAAAAATTCACAGAGCCATTTTCTCCGTTTTTCTATTAGATGTTAAGATTAAAGCTATCAACAAATACATAACCAGGGTGAAATATAATTAATTCCTTGGTTTTCTTTTGCAAGAGTACAAGGAAAATGAAGAAGGGGCTATTCCCTACACCACTGTACCTGCACCTCACATTTCAAATGCTAAAATACATGGACATTTGATTTTATGTATGTGTAAAGCAGAATAAAGGTCAAAAACTCTATCCTTTAGCTAGCCCAGCACCATCTCAGAAGTTTTTTTCTCCAACAGAGTCTTGTGAGTGCCAGTGGACTCAGACACCCACACCCCATAAATTTCCTGAAGCATTTGGGCTTCTTTTTTCCTGTAATATCCTTTTAAAATCTCACTCATAATTGTTAAATAGAAAGATCCTCCAGTTTCAGATCATTTCCAGTCTTTTGCCTGGTTTGGTTGTTTCAATTGATCATGCAACAGAAATGGGAAAGCACCTCACAGCATTCCCAGCCTGGAGCAAAGGTGCATTTGGTTCATCCTCCCCTCCCTGTGTGTGGGTCCTGTTTGGGGACAGGACCTGCCCTGTCACCCCCTGTGGGTTCAGCATCTGCCCAGGGCTCATCTGTGCCCCTGCACTGCTCCCTGCACAGCAGCAGCACGGCCCTGCCCACTCACACACCCCACGGGAGGGCAGCTTGGGTATTCCCTGGAGGGATCAGAGCCAAAGACCAGGAGCACGTGGAAGTTGTGAGTCTGGGGTGTGGAGGGATGAGGTTTGACTGAACCCCTGCCCCTGTGCAGTGGCAGCCTGGTGTGAGCTTGTGTGAGGGCATTGGGCTCAGAGGAGCTGATGTGCTTCAGGACAGCTGGGCTGGGGTTGCAGATGATCCCAGCACAACCCATACATCTCCCAGAGGAATTTTACAACTCTTTTCTCCTCTTGACATGATTGCTGCCTTGCAGTACGAACAGCTCTGACATAAATCATAAATCTACTACCCACCCCAGCCCCTCGCTGCTGCTTCACATTTCCCCAATAACTGATATCTTAATCATGAAAATCCCCCACAGTTATTCCTGCTGCTTCCTAATGTCTGTTATCCACTAAGATTTCTTGTTCTGTTTGCTATTACCTCCACTCTGCATGGGTGTGGAGACACTTCCTCTCATTAATACACCTCTGACAATGTTATTCATCTGCTGTTTCTAAACAACTTCATCTTCTGGCTTAGATCTGAGCTTGCAGCTTGCCTCCTGAGAATACCAAGCACCCCCACAAGGTGCTGGAAGGATGTGAGGGGACCTGGAGAGCTGTCCTTGGTCAGCCCCACACTTCTCCCAAGGACCCTGGCACAGAAACACTCACAAGGACAAAAAACTGTGTTGGAAGAAGGCAGAAGCTTCTTCACCACACAGAAAAGCTGGTGGCAGAGACCCTAAATACCTCTATACACGATAATTAGCTGGAAAACAAGCAGTTCTGGAAACAGAAAATCTGTGTTTTGTGGTAGCATCCGGTTTTATTTTTTTAAGACCCTTAGCAGACAACTTTATGTTGTTTTCAGTGGGGCTAAATTGAGTGTAAAACGAAAACACCGCAGTCCTGAAAAGGTGGCACAGGTGGCCACGTGGGGACCTAAGCACAGGAAACATCCCTTTGGCCATCACAGTTATCCCTGCTTCATGTAATTATCACAGCAGTTAGTGCTGCAGAAACTAGTGTTGTGAGAAAAACTATGGCCACAAAAAATACACCTCACAAGTCCACCCATTAAGGGGGGGTTTTGCCTCTGAATTCCGTCCCTGCTGTTGTAGCCCAACGCCTCCCTGTGATTACCTGCACAACACCTTACAGGCTGTCTGACTTCCCAAAGATATCCTGCTTCAGCTTGAGGAACTGCTGTTGGTCCACACAGACAGACGTTCTTCTCTCTGATTGCTTTATCCACTGAAAACACTTAAAAATTTACTTTTCCACTGAGACATAACCAGGAAAAGCCCAAAATGTTAACTGACCATCTGATATTTTGTTAATCACAACTGACAGGAAAGATGCTGTGGTTTAGGATACAGGAGCTGGATCAATCTCTTCTGTCACAGACAGGTGCCCTCAGAACTGCTCCATCGATTGTGCCAGAGACAATATCTTATCTGAACGGCCTCACTTCCCATTAGTAACTAAATACATCTTGAAATGAGGGCTTTGATGTCAGTCTCCCAGCCCAGTAAAGGTGTACTCAGTTCTCTCTCAGTTCTGCTACTCAGTTCAGTAAAGGTATAAACACTTGTGATGACAGCAGCTTCAATCCTTCTATGGCATAATGTATACATGCTATTTATAAAAAACAACAATAAAGCAATTCCAGTGCAGTTAGAAGAGTAGACAGACTAATCATCAATTGATCAGTACATGTTATTTTGGTCCAAACCTTATGCCCAAGTGCATGAGCCTCCAAATGCCTCCCTTCCTAACACAAAACCTGCACCAACAAAGGAATTTGCATTCAAATTTCTGTGAAAAGTTTCATTAACAGCTTATAAAATAAACAACACTCAAAATTCCTCACCAGCTCTAACCAAAGCATACTTTTTTTAAGAAGAAGGAACAAGCTGAATGAAAGAGGCAATAAATTTCAATATTAGTAATGATAGTTGTTTGTGAGTCCCCAGCAATGCAGAAAGGAGTGATTTATGTTCATTTGTACTTGGGAAGCAATGCTCTAACACACCAATTTTCAACTTTTTTTTTAATCAAAAGTCTTTTTCTGCCAAAAGAAAGACATGGAGTATCCTGCATCCCCTATTGTTTTACACTTAAGGGAAGGTGTAAGGCAACTAGATATACTGCAAAGGAGAAAGGGATAAAGTGAACCTAATTTCTGCTTTACAGAGAGCATAATTTTGCTAAAGGCATAGGACTCCTTAATTTGGGAGGTTCTGGAAGGGCCCTGGAGCTGGGGCAGCAGGGCACACAGCAGACAGGGATACATTGGAGTAAGAGCTGGGGGCTGCTGGGTTCTTTGTTACGTGAATTGAAATCTGACTTCTTAAGAGCCCTCATAACTTAAACAATATTTCAGCCTATCAGATATGCTTGGGAACACCCACTCTCTAATATCAGAGGCTCTGAGCAAGGGACTGGCAAAATATTCCCTGCACCCAGAGCAGGCAGCTGTGGATTACAGAGGCTGTTCCTGATCTTGGCTCTGCATTCATATCCAATAACTTCTTCAAGGCCACGAGCTTTTTCCTGCTCTTTAAAGCCACCTTCATTTCCTAAAGTGTTGCCTAGCACTAAAGTGCTCTGTTAAGCTGCTGCCATGTTTTTCCATTCTGGTAGAAATTATTGTTCTATATAGTTTGATTTTAAGAGTGCCTTCTGGCATCCATTTGGGCAAAAAGCACTACATAAAAGCAAAATCAATATGAGGGACAGTTATATTTCCTGAGCTTTTTCATTAGCTATAAAATATATACATTCAAGGAGGGCGGAGGAAAGAATGTCATTTCTACCCAAACTGAAGCAGGACAAGACAAAGCATGGGAGAACTTGCAAAAACGTTCACTGATGGGAGCACAGACTGCACCTTTGCTGGGCATGGGCAGATCTCTGCTCTCACTACATCCAAACACCCCTACAGACACTGGCCTCTCCTGTGACAGGCACCAAGCCACTGGAAAAGCACAGAAATAGATGTATTTTGAAAAGTGATGGATCTCTTGACTTGTTCTCAATTTTTATTAAAGCCAAACTGACCACTGGCTGAATATTCACAGGTAAACTTTGTTCAGCACTAAGAATTTAGCTCGGCACTATTTTATTTTTCTTCATTCTTTTTCAAATCCCCACTGGACTCTGCCCATGCTATCTTTGCCCTTTTCCCCCAAAATACACCAAATATTCTTCTTTCCACCTGAGCAGACTGTTCTTGGATAAAGTCCTCATCACCTCATGAGATACATTTTCTAAGATTTGCAAGCAAAGAGCTGGAACAAATTATGAAAAGCTGTAATCTGTATTTCTGCAATTATGAACTTAAAGATATTGCAGCAAGTTTCTATCAGAACCAAATCATTGCTGCTTTGTTAAAGCCCAGCTGAAAAATCAGAATTCACATTGGTAAATTAGCCAGTGTTCTGACACAGGTTACCAAACCAGAAAGGCAAACATCTTATTTTAGCTTGGAGTAAAATTTCAAATCATGGTGTCTATTCTATATCAGCATGCAACTATGGGAGTGAGGAATTGCACACAAGCCTTTTTCTTTTCCCCTTCTTTTTTTAATACAGGCCTTCTACAATGGCATTTTCATTAGCAGGAAATACCTGTTTGTCTGTAGAAAAATAATTTGTCTTGCTTTTTGAAAACTAAATTACCCTCTCTGAAAGATTAGTTGGAAAATAGTGCATAAATTCATAAGTATTCCAGGTTAAATAGCAAAGTTTTGCTTCTTTCTGGTGACCCCTAGTGATGCTTTTTGTGACAGAGCTCAAGAGAAACGCAACAAGTTCTTTATTTCTGAAATGCAGATAAGGCACCTGGAAGACTTTATCTGTGTGATTTTGCCACTAGCCCATAATTCAGGAAACTGGGAAATAAAGGCCCAGAAACTTATCAGGGTGTAGTTGTTGGTGTGAAAAGGAAGTGAAGCTGTGGAGGAAAGTGAGCCGGCAGTAATAGCACCAAAACAGCCTTTGTAGGACAGGCACTGCCTAAAATCAGCCTCTTGGGTTTAAGGTACCCCTTACATGATGTGCTTATCATGAAACAGTTTTACACATCTCTCCCAGTATTTGCCTGTTTGCCTCATGATCTCTGGGCTGTTATTTAAAGAAACTCCCATGCTATTTTGGCTCCTCTCAGGGCTCTCTGTGAGGTAAGATAGTGAAGCAAAAAAGAATTGGGCTGCAAAAATGGGGGGGAAAGCAGCCATTAGAGTAGATTTCATTTTTATTATCACAGACATCTAGCACAGAGATCAACACTCGTTTCAAACCCGTTTCCTGAGGGTGCATCAGAAGGACGCCTCTCTACCTGCATGCCCGACCATCCCACCCCGTGTCTGCGGGGCAGAGCTTGCTGAGCACGTAAATCCAGCAGGAGAGAGAGCTCCTGGCTGTGCTCACGCTGCTGCCTTCCAGGGAAGGGCTGGGTGGGAGCGCAGGAGCCTCCAGCCAGCGCTGCCCTGCCCCTGCAGTCTCGCTCTGCGGCCCATACAAAGCAGAGCCATTCGTATGCCCGGGTCATTCTGCCTCGGCCGAGGACTGCAAGAGCAGCTTTAGCAAGAGGTTTTGGGGCCTCCTGTCCCTGTCCAAGGACTCTGCTTCCTTCCTGCCCTGCCCACAGCCTGCCTCATCCCACCTCCTCTTCTTCACCTCCTGCTCAGTCTTTTCCTTGGAGATTTTGTCTCTCCCAGACCCCTTGTTCCGGGGGAAAAGGGTAGGAAAGCATTTTTTGCTTCATCTCTAAATGATAACAACAAGGTAGAACTTTACGTTTTTAGCAGTTCTTCTGCAGGTCTCAGTGCCCTGCTCAAACAACTGAGTCTTGGTTTGATACCAAATGAAACTGGAAGAGTGTGGCTAATTTCCAGCTCCCGTTATGAACCCTGCAATACCGTGTTAAATTCAAGGCTGTTGGTCCTGTCCAGCTCCACTGATTTTCACTGGGAACAGAACAGCCATACAGTGAGCAGAGTTTGGCTCATTTTTGCATTGTAACAGCTGTCCTCAAACTCATTTTCATTAAAAAAAACATTGAGACCAGCCTTACATGTCACAGATTCCCCTCTGCATAGTTTTACATTTTTTCTCCTAAATCAAACTATTGAAAAAATAACATTCATCATCTTAATATTTGTATTACTAATGCAAAGGAAGGCAAGAAAATTTCCCTTCTGTTTTTATAGCAGAAAATTTATTGCAGCTTGCCAGGCTCTGGAGTGATTAAGTCATTTTAAAGACATTTCTGTCTTCTGAAGTTTTATATTTGGTTAAAGAACACGTTTTGATTTTGTATGTGACAATATTTCTTCACTGTAATACAAATATTGCTGTCCTTCCCCAACGGGTCACAATGAAGTCAATAAAATATGCACAGAAGAAATGCAAGCAGCATTTGGCTCAATATAAAGATTGATAATGTAAGCACCTAAAAAAAAGTACTTTTTATCATCATAAGTCTCTCCTGGTTTTTTATAGTTTTCAATGAGCAAAACAATCCATCATACTTGAACTTCATCCACGTTCCTGGAGCCAACATTTAGTGCAAGTCAATTTTTAATTATGATATTTTTATAAAACTCACAATTTATTTCCTGGTTTTGTAAAACACTTTAAACAGCAAGTCATCTATATAAATTATGTAAATCTCGAGGGACCCCAAATTCATTAATCTGACTGGATTTCACAGCAAAGCAGAATACAGCACAATTGCCTGGCTCTCCCTGCAGTACCCCAGAGCAGCAAAGATGGGTACAGCAGTGAGGCACAGTGGGAAATCACCATTCTGCTTTAGAGTAGTGGGATTTTTAACCTCTTAAATAAAATGCCCATTATGCTAATGGGCACTTGTTGCACTTTCACATTTGGGGCCAAAGGAAAATGGGTCTTTTAACTGTGAGAGGAGAACAAAGGTTCTCATCTGCAGTACTGCACAAAGAGCAATGAATGCCTACTCCAAAATACTGAGTTTTACAATCAGCCTGCCCATGAATTGTGGCTATCCCATTCCTACAGAAAACCACAGCAAATCCCATTGGCAGCAGAAGGAAATCTGACCAGGGGGGTTGGGAGCAGCAGCGGCCCCGAGCTGGTTTCCAGCCTGAATTTCTGCTTTGACAGGAAACCAAAAAAGTCTCTTGTGCCAACCCCCTTCCCCATGGCCTTTCCCTGGTACAGCCCAAAGGCTGCAGAGCTGCTAGAATGGTTTTTCCCCAACCTGTGTGAAGCACAAACTCTCTTTTCTCCTTCCCATCTCTCGCTGATGCTCCTTTCCCAGGGTCCCCCAGCCGGGGACTCCGGCAGTCTGTGAGGGATTCTCGCCCCTCCAGACCCAGCACCTGCTCCTCTCCATTAAGCCAGCTTGTCTGTGCCTCCCTTAAAACCCTTTATTTTTTTTGCTTTTCCAGCTGTTCTCCCTTTTGGTGGCCACCTCAATCCTCTCCAGCTGCTCTCTCTTAGGCACAGCTGTGCTGGCTCCATCCCCCCCTGCTGGCAGCAGCCTTCCCATCCCTTCCCTTCCCTTCCCTTCCCTTCCCTTCCCTTTCCTGACATTGCCTGCATCCTTCTGGAGCCGATGCTGTTAGAGCAGCATTGAGCCATGGAAAGGATGAGAACACAGCGCAGGGATGAATGAGGATTATTTTTGCTCAGGCACAGGAGAAAGAATCACAGGACTTAGCCTGTATTCTTTAATAAAAAGAGTGTTTTGTGTGTCTCTATTTTTTTCTTTTGAAAGTAGGATGTGGTTATTGTCTNGTACAGCCCAAAGGCTGCAGAGCTGCTAGAATGGTTTTTCCCCAACCTGTGTGAAGCACAAACTCTCTTTTCTCCTTCCCATCTCTCGCTGATGCTCCTTTCCCAGGGTCCCCCCAGCTGGAGACTCCGGCAGCCTGTGAGGGATTCTCGCCCCTCCAGACCCAGCACCTGCTCCTCTCCATTAAGCCAGCTTGTCTGTGCCTCCCTTAAAACCCTTTATTTTTTTTGCTTTTCCAGCTGTTCTCCCTTTTGGTGGCCACCTCAATCCTCTCCAGCTGCTCTCTCTTAGGCACAGCTGTGCTGGCTCCATCCCCACCTGCTGGCAGCAGCCTTCCCTTCCCTTCCCTTCCCTTCCCTTCCCTTCTCTTCCCTTTCCTTCCCTTTCCCCCAACGTGCTGCGCACGGAAATGCTCGTACAACTCAAGAGACAGAAANCCTGACATTGCCTGCATCCTTCTGGAGCCGATGCTGTTAGAGCAGCATTGAGCCATGGAAAGGATGAGAACACAGCGCAGGGATGAATGAGGATTATTTTTGCTCAGGCACAGGAGAAAGAATCACAGGACTTAGCCTGTATTCTTTAATAAAAAGAGTGTTTTGTGTGTCTCTATTTTTTTCTTTTGAAAGTAGGATGTGGTTATTGTCTGGGGCTCAGCCCACAGGAACTAACATCACCCAAGTTGCTGCCGACCAAAGGGAAGAGGAACTATTTGGAGGCAGAGCATTCTGGCTGCTAGGCCTTTCCAGCTTCTCTTGCTTTCAGTGCCTTTTCTTTCAGTTTGTGAAAGTCTGTGCAGGAGACCAGCAGGTGAGAGGGAGCAACTGCAGCATCCGAGGATGTTTGCTAAAATGTAGTAGAACAGAGCATGATGGCTTAAAAAAAAAATAAATCCAATGGCCTTTTTTACCTTTCCTGGGGAACAATTCCCACACACTCCATTCTTTTTTCAGCATTTGAAACAGTTTCTCTTCCTATTTACAGAGTAAGATATACAGTCTGTGCTTCAGTTCATATTTTCTGAGCTTTAGATGCTCTTCTCCATATTAAAACATCTCACAGGCAGATGCATATCCTTATTTATACTTCTCATATTAACCCAGTTACGTGGTGGCTATAAAATTCCATAATAAGAAATAAGAGCTCTCATTGCGCATTCACAAAGCCCTCCAAAGAACAGAGGAAGAACAGGCCACAAGTCTCATAAATCCAACTTAATTTATTCATAGTAAGAGTGTAAAAAATCGGATATTTTTATCTTGCAGGATATTTATGATAAGAAGGTGAATGTATAAGCCTCCCCCAACAATAATTCAATAATTGATGATAAAATAACAAAATAGATAACGGGTTTCAAAATTCTTGCATCAGAAGAGTGAAATATTGTAAACAATAACATGGCTTGTGAGCATTCAATCACATCTGCAGTGAGTGAGGGCAAGAATATAATTTCAAAACTTTCAGAGCTCTCTGATCTCCTGACCCAGAATATTCCAGCTTCACTGCTTCAGTATCTGCAGTAACATGCAGACATTTTCCTTTCATCAAATATACCCAAGTAACCTGGGGGGGGAAGATTCTATGCATCATGCTCATTTTTGGTCTCTAGAAAGTTTTTCAGGCATTATATCCACAATAGATAGGGGGTGGTAGAAGAGACCTGTCTGTCCACTCAGTGTGGCTGGGGATATCTCTGATTTTTTGCCCTCCACACAGAGGAGGACTTGTTTTGGTCACACCCATGCTCTGAGAAGAGAGAGAGGATTTGGCAAATGCCACCACACAGAGCTCCCTCAGTGACTGATAAAAGCCCCTCCTGAACCAACCGTGCCACGGCTCTTGCTCAGCCCAAGTCCCTTGCTACAGAGGCAAGCAACAAGTCCATCTTGGCAAAAAGATATTTTGCTCAAATCACCTGGATCTTTACCTTTCCAGAGTTAGAAATTCCCTATTTTCCACCTCGAATAGGTTCACAGATGTTGCTCTTAAAGCAGATGTTTTCACAACATTCTCCCTCAGTCCAGAGTTCCCCTCCCTGCTATGCACATATCAACATCACAAAATGCCCTCTCGTTTTCCCTTTTGCTGGGCTAAGCGAATTAATTTCAACCTATACTTTAAAAGCAAGCTCTTAATTCCCCTGATTATCCTAACAGCCTTTCCCACTGCTTGTGCAAACCAGAACAAGCAGGCAGGGATCCAAATGAGCTCTGTACAGTGGCACCAATTTAACTGTTGCTCTACTGCATTTCCAGCACTGAAAGCAGCTTTTCACGTTGCAGTGGAAAGAGTCACCTTGTGATCAGACAGTATATCCTCCTTTTATTGACCCAATTCTATTGTTAATTCCCAGCCTTGCTAAGGTGCTGCTCTGCCCTGGAAGCGTTCAAGGCTCGTTTGTGTGTGAACAGGACTTAAAAGGGTTTCTGGAGATGATTCTAGATAACAGTGTATGAGACATGTGCCTGCTCTACTCAATGGTGTGTGCTAGAGGAAGGCAAGAAAATGAATGTGCAGCAACAAAGGAAATTCTGTGACTCAGCTAGAAAGACAAAAAGCAGGAATCCAGTAAATATCAGTCTTTAAGGACAATAGCTTTCACTGTTCAGCTATTCTTCAGAGGTTCCTTATCTGAAGCCTCTGTGGCACTCACTGAGGAGAGAGAATTCAACCCACGGAGCCTCACAGGAGAAAGGGATGTACACGCTGCACCACTTTTCAAACACTTAACAATTATGAATGCTTTTTGTTGCTTTTAGATTAGAAATCAAGCAAGCAGGACTCTCCTACCTGGAAGGAAGGTTCTGACTTACAGTATTCCTGCTTATAGGACCTATTTCTCCCGTTTAAGATTGTTCAAGTGTATGTCAAGGTCAATTTCCTGTCAGGGGCCAACAATGCAAAATTTGTGCTTGCATGATTTTGTGTGATTATGAAATCCTCTTGCTGCTCTCAGAAACTGCAGCACAAGCAATCATTCCCGCTTTGTTCTTTCCCATTTAAGTTGCTGTGAAACACTCCACAAAATGTAAATGCAAATGCAGATCCTCCTGCTTCCTGCCCGACAGCAGCTTACAAAACTGATGGGGAATCTCTTCACTGCTCTGCTTTATTTTATTTTTCACCCCCCACCCCCTTCCCCAGCATCCTGGTGAGTCTGTCTTTCTCTAGGAAAGATGAGATATCCTGCCTGCCTTGTTAAAGGCAGCTTAGGGAGCACCCCACAGCACCACCAAAGCCCGTGTAGTTCACCTGCCCCCACCTCCCAGAAGAACGTGCCATCCACACATCCAGGGGGAACCAATCCTACCCTTTTCCTCAGGCACAGAGGAGTTTTGTGACAGCAGGAGGTGCTGCCTGGGGCTTGAAGCAGCAGAACAATCCCATAGCCCAGATGGCCTTGGAGGCCACCACAGTCCCTTGTGCCTTGCTGTGTAAAAAAAAAAGGAAAGTCAGACAAAATATAGACATCTTGAAATAAAAACACCTTTTCCTAGAGTGAATTAGATAATAATTTTATCCAAGACCTGTAGGAGAAGATTATTTATTGCTGTCTGGTGCCTGCAGAGAGCAACAGTTTCATCTTAATGATGCTCTGGCATTCCCACTTCAGTCCTCAGCAAGCACTCACAATTAACATAAAAAGGGTGCTACTTATGCATTAGTTTCTGTATTTGACTTGAAGAAGCAGATGAATAAAGCTAAATAAATGTGAACTGTTAGACCACGGGACTCAATATGGTTTTGGAAACAGGCGATGGAAGTTTTAATTGCAGTATGAAAGATTTTGAGATCATTGAGATCACTTCCATCCAACACTAATGGCTGTGGTTTGCCAAACCAAACCCCAGAATTTACAGCCAGGCTCAGCACCCACTTTGCTGAGTTCCTTTTTTACAAGCAGTAATGACCACTAATGAAACAGCCAAAAGCCCAGGTGGCTCTCCTGGAAATGTACATTTCAGAGCCTCGAGACCTGATCCTGCAGCTGCCAGCTTCACCCTGGGAAAACCATTAGCAGCTGGCTTCACGGCTAGGAAAAGAAAATGAAATATGATGCATTTTCACAGCCATCAATCAGCAGATGCAGTGCCAGGAAAGCTTCATAATGATGTAGATATCACCACCTGACTTTGCAAAAAAAAAAAGTACTTTTCAGGGGGAAAATGTATGCAATAAACCCCAACAGATGATCTCTGTGCACTTGTGCGTGTGGTGTGATCCCTTTCGTGTTCAGACAGAGAGTTCTGAGGTCAGAGGGCACCTCCCTTGCCAGAGGGACAGGGTTCACCCCGCTCCCTAAGGATGGCAGCAGGAGGGCACATTTCCCTTCAGCCCTCAGCACCACCTCGCTGCAGCCGTGGCAGGGGGCTCGGCCCCAGCCCTGCATGGTGAAATGAGTCTTTGCCTGCCCTGCTGAGCTTTCTATTATCCTGTGGAGAAGAAAGTTCTGAGAGCAGAAGACCTTAAAATGAAAAAAAGCTGGAACTTCAAATTTGCTCAAGGATGCAAGTGAGCCCAGAAATAAATAAAAAAATATTCATGAATAAAATGACACTTTTGGCATTTGATTGGGTTTTTTTTTTCCTTATTGTTCTGCAAAATGGCTGAAAATTATCAGCAGCATCACTGCTGCTAAGTGTTATATTTCCAAATGTTTTTATGCTTTTACCCCTTTTTATTATCTTTAGTGTTTTCCTGAGAGAGGCACTGAAGTGTCTGGCATGACTCATGCTGTGAGCAATCCTTCTGTGAGAACTGAATGAAAACAGGCTGATAACAAGGGTGATTTCATTAAAAAGAGCTCAGCCCGGTGGCTGGTTACACGGGACCTTATTGAAATCATGCATGCAGAACTCCGGTGCTGTCATATTGGTTTAGCTCATGTTTTCCATGGCACGGGAGAAAGTACCTGTGTCAGTTCAGTGGAGAAAGGTTGGAGATGATTGAGGTAAAACAGCGGGAGGAGACCGATGTGATTAAGTCACACAGCCAACTGCCCATGTATAACACAGTAATGGAGGGGAAAGTAGAGGGCAAACTAAAATTAAGTCAAAAGGACACAGGAGACAAAAGGCTACACACATAGGACATGGAGAGGATGTACACTGAGCTGATTTGTACGGCAGGCAGAGAGCAAAAATTTCATGCCCCGTATTCAGAGATCTCCTGTTAAAATTGATGGGATATCTGTACTAACTAGTGCTGGAATGGACAGTCTGCTTAGTGAACGTGCATGGAGAGAGGCATGTTTAATTAATTTTACAGTCATGGGCAGAAAGGTCAGGTGACAGCCTGTGAGTAAAATCCCCAGCAGCCAGATTGGACAAGAGAAGAAAAAAAAAAGTACAAGGAAAAAAAAAATATTTGAGAGAAAAGCAAGGTCAGGTCTGGACTCACTCTAGTGATTCCTCACACCTCTTCAGCAGAAAATAAGGTCTTAATTTTGCTGCAGGTCACCGGGTAAGAATAGCCTTATTGCAGGAAGTCTTGGTCACTTCAGAGACAGCATCGTCCGCTTTAATTGGTTCCCTCTGGGTAGAACAGTGCAGATACAAGTGACAAAACAGATGCTCACATGAGACATGGGGCAAGCAGGGTACCAGCACTGGAGACAGCAGCACTGCCTGGTACAATCAGACACTAATTACACACGGTGGAAATTTCTAGAAATGTATATATTCACTAAGAGTACCTTTATTATTCTGTCCTTTTCCAGTAGATAAGGAACTACGAAAGCATAGACCAGTAACAGATGCGAGTTACAATCCCGGGCAGGAGGTGAAAACCCAGCTCCTTCCAAGGCAAGGAAGTGCTCAGTGCCCTGAAGAACCTGGCAGGACCGTACCCAGCCCCAGGGCAGAGCAAATATTTCCCCTTCCATCTATCAACACACAAAGTCACGGTGGGCAGCGCTCACCAACCTGCAAACCCCAAAGCTGCAGCTGTTTGCACCCTGAAATTTGCTCCTCGTGCTGGTAAATTGTTATCCAGCCTCTGTGGCACCACCATGCCCTGATTTCCTCGAGGACTGGTGCTTCCTGCAGCTCCTGGGATGGATGGCACTCACTGCAGAGCAGCGAGCCAGTATTTCATGTCACTCTTATTGTGAGCACACGGCTTGAACGCATGTGTTGCTCAAAGTAGCAAAACCCATTTTGGAAATGCCATTCATTTCCAGATAGGCTTTTCTTCTTCTTTACTATACTAACTGGATGCTTAATTTGTCATCATTAATTTACTTTCATAGCCTTTGTGGGGTGAAGGCCAAGTAATATCAGTGTTGAAGGCAAGGGAAAGTAGTGGAGATCCACTAAGAGGGAAGAAAAGCAGGTAGCATAAAGGGAATATAAATGAATTCAAAGTCTTTTTTCCTTCATTTTTCTCAGAGACATTTCATTGCAATCAGCTCTTTAGCAGTTTGTTTCAAGATGTTAATAAGAACACAAGGCACAAAAAAGAGAGAAAGAGCTAAAAATGGGTATACCACCTTGAGTAAAAACCAAATCATTATTTGAATCAAAAGTTGCCTTCAAAAACAAACGCAGAACTTCTGACATCCAAAGGGCAAAAACAGAGGCAAAAATTCAGTGCTTAACAAGAAAAAGTGAAAAAAAGAGGATGGTTTGAGACTCTGCAAACCAGCCAGACTGCCTTCCATGCAGGTTCCTAATGACTTGCAACTCGCAGAGTTACTAAGAAAAATTAAGAATGGAATTTGTTACTGAGCATGGTGCCCGTAAAACACAGCAACTCATTAGACCTGTGCACATGGATTTGAGAGGCCACAGCTGGACTGCTGTGACTAATTTTGATCATCCCACTGAAATAAAGCTGGACAAATTAGAGGCAGTTCAGAAAGGAAGCTGCAATGCTAACAAGGGACCTGGAAACGTGACCTGAAAGGAAAGTGAAAAAGAAATGGTCTTACCTTAGAGAAGGGAGCACTGAAAGGGGCTGTGTTTATTCTTCTTCCATGTGGAGCAGAGAGGCAACAGTTGGCTGTTCCTCATGGGCACAGATGGTGGAGAAAGAGGGAGACCAACCTGCCCAGGGCTGGAGCATCCTTAGCCATGATTTAAGTGGTGAGAGCCCTTGTCTGGCAGATCAGTGTTCCCAAAACTCCCTCCACCTGGAACTAGAAGTGAGGGGACAGGCAAACCCCACATGTGCATGTCTTAGCAACCTTAAATCCTCCCTCAGGAAACAGGGAAAAAGGTGGCTGGGAAAAGCTGATGTGGATTCCTGGGAGCCAATTGCACCTTGTGAGCCAATTCCCTTCCCTCACAGCATTACCGGTCTAGTGAGAGGCAAGTGTGAGGCGTGGGGTATCCTGCCTTCACCAGCATCTCCAGGACAACAAGCTAATGGTTAGACAGACAGGGAAATGGGGCTGAGTGTGTCCCATCTGCTGAGGGGTCTGATCTCTGAACCCAGAGCTGCCCAAAGCAGAGCCAGGCACAGAGATGCTCTTCCTTTTCATGAAAAGAACAGAGACTTTTTTTTTCAGTCTTTCACACTGAAATGAAACAAAATTCCTTTGGAATGTTTAGTAAAAGCAAGTAGAAAGAGAGGGAAAGGGAGAAATATCCTCTTCTCCTCTTCTTTGCCCACATCCACCCCTCCCAGTAGCTATCAGCCTAGGAGATAGTGACATTAATTTGGGAAGTTTTGCTCAGGCAGACCCAGAGCAGAGCCCAAGCCTCTCAGTTTGTGGTTTCTCATGTCCTTTGATTACACCAAAGTGCAGAGCTTTCTCCCTTTTCTCTTTTCCCTTTTTCCCCTCCAGCAATTCTGTGCTAAAAATCACACAACAAAAACTTCAGTGGAGTAACACACTCTGTGAATATCTCAGCTGTGGCGAGTCAACATTTTCCAACAGAAAAAAAAAGATTTTCATCAGAAAGCTCACAGCCAGATCCAACATCAAGATTTTGGAGGCAGCTAAGCTTCAAGTGCCTCATATTTCTGCATATCAGGGTCGTCAGTCAGGCACCCAGAAAACAAGGAGCACAGGAGTGATGATCACCTCTGACACGGCTGGAGTGACTTATCCAGCACGACACGGGCCCCCGTGGCAGCCCTATCCATCACCTCCTCGGGGCAGCATTCCTGGAGTCGTTTTTTTCCTCCAAAACATCAATACCAGCTAACATTTTTTAAACACTGTCATCCATTTCAGTCAATCTTATTCTTCATAATTTCAGTTTCTTTCTGTTGGGAAATTGGAGTGTATTTCATAGTGTGAAGTGTCAGGAGAACAACTGTGCCAAGGAACAACATCCTTTCCCTTGCCACTTATATTTGTTTGCTCGAGCAAACTGTGCACATTCCCCCCAGCAAGAGATTTACTGTTCTGATGCACCACCACAGCCTGAGCATCTCTTAGACATACTAAAACCCTCAACATTCAAAACCTCTGCATGACCAGAAGTCAGATTTTTCGGTAGTTTGATCCTGCTACCCAGCCTTCTACTGCTTTTTTCTTCCTTCATAACATTGGATCACTTAGATAAAATCTTAATGGCGAGGCTACTGCTCGGCTAGGTTCTCCATGCCATTGCCTCAGCCTATTTATATGCAATAATCTCCCAAGGAGCTTATACTTTTCACTTTTATCAGCCAAAAAGCATACTGGAATTAACATGTGGTATCTCACTCTATTTACTTTCTTCTGAATCCAAATACTCAGGGGCAAGTTGTCAGCAGGGAGAGAGTAAAACAAGCACGTGAAATCTGCCAAGCCCTGAACAGACAAAGGGGTGAACAAGCCCCGCTTGCTGTTGTGCACCAGGGGACTTCTTGGAGTCCTCTCCTCAGAGGGACCTGCAGATATTCCCCCAGGGCAGCACTGGAGGCTCTGAGCAAATGAATTTGCAAAGTTTTTTAGGGAATTTCTGGGAGCTGCTCAGAGAGATAAGTCCTGCATGAAAGCAACTCTCTCCACTAAGAGCACACACCAGGCAATTTAGCATCCCTAAAGTTCACAAATCTTATCCCACCTGTGACAAATGGGCCTGTGCCATCCCTGGGATGTGTTGTTGGATGCAGGGGGGTTAAATGACCTTCCCCAGGCCTTTCCTGCCCTGTTTGCTTTGACCTTCCAGTGCAGCACCCAAGTGTCCCGTAGTTCCTTGCTCCTGGCTCGGCTTGGACCTCCGGACAGCAGGGACAGGTGTGTCTGGGAAGACACAATAAAGAGGCTTTCACACCTGCCAGGTTCAGCAGGAAGGAGGGGAATGACTTTATTATTGACATATCTCACATTCTTATTCAATTTCCAACTCCACAAGGGATTGGAGGACATGTTACTTCCTTCTCAATCCCACTGGAGAAAAAGGATGTTCATCAAACTTCTCTTATTACAAAAGGAATGAAAAACAGAAAATACCGTTAAGTAAACACTGGCTATTATTTACATGAAACTGTGTGAAAGAATCTGACTCCAAGGTTAAAAACAGAAGGCTTAGCAAAAACCAGGGCAACAGACAGGCTGGCTGTTTTCCCCAGGGCATCCCTCTCTTCCTCCTTCTAGCATGGTTTCCCCTTGTAGACGGGGACTTTCCCCCCTGTCAGCGTAAGAGGTGCTAACTCAGCTGCAGTGTTAATTTTGCTTGGGCCAGAAGTGATTAATTGGTCTGTTTATTCTCTTTAATCTTGGCATTGTTTGTTAACAGGTCCAGCTTCTGCTTGATCTGCCATAAAAACATCGACTCTTCCTTTAGTTGCCATACATATATATACACCTGTCTTTTAAAAAGGGTGAAAATCAGTCTCCTCTGTATACTTCATGTGCACACAGATGATCACGTCAGTTCTTTACCTCCCGCTCTCAGGGGAAAGGAGATTTACTTTAATGACTATTTGCAGAGGCTTTTGCAAAGAGCTGGACTGTCGTTTCTCACGGAATAGCAGCCAAAATAACCTGCTGTTGTAAGAAATCTTGGAAAGGACTTTGGTGATGCAAAAATACTGCAAATTATTATTGCAAATAAGACTTAATCTGTATAAAAATCTGTGTCATTCTTGGCATGAAGTCTATACCCTAAAAAAAGATTTGCCTTGAAAGAGCAAAGGTAATTTTTCCTGCCTTAGAGGAGGATTTTAAATGATGGGACACATTCCAAGGATTGGTCTGAGAAGAAAATATGATGACTGCAGTCCTATGATCAGAGTGATAATATTTTTGGTCCCTGATTAAAGAGAAAAATTCCACTTTGATGTGCTCTCTGCAGCCAGGTGTCATAATGAATAAGCAACAAATACCAAGAAATGAGCTTGAGAGAAATACAGAAATTACCTGGTTCACCTGGAGTCAGATCTACCCTGCACTGTCCCTCTCAGTGACTGAGACCCTGATGGCAGGGCAGACTGGCTGGCAACATGAACAAATTTTCATTGTGACCATGAAGAATTGCAACCCAAATGTCCAAAATTGTAGTAAGGGCAGCTGTCTCTCAGGGTGGATGAAGACTTTGTCTTGCTGTTGAAGAAATATGTAAAACTCTCGCAGGAGTATCTAGGGGATACCCATTCATTTAGATGGTTGATCACTACAGTATGGGAGATAAA
Source organism: Platysteira castanea (assembly GCA_013397175.1). Lineage (NCBI taxonomy): Eukaryota > Metazoa > Chordata > Aves > Passeriformes > Platysteira > Platysteira castanea. Next base: position 2,195,889 of record VYXC01009087.1, on the reverse strand, counting down.
ATAGGATTGGACATCCTTGCTTTGCATTTTGGACCTGGCTGTCCCACAGCCAGAATTTAAAAAATTTAAAAATAAAAATAATTATGAAAAAAGAGCTCATCCTACAGAGCAGTTCATGTGAAGGAAGGAAATGGAGATAAGATAACAAACACAGAGATAATGCTCCTTGGAGCAAGCCCCACACAGTGAGCGCCCTTGAGAGTATGTTTTGGGTTCACAGGGGGTTAAAATGGCATTGGTGACACTTCTGCCCACATCAGCAAGATCCACCATAATTTCATTTTGAATCTGACAAGCTATTTAGCCTAGAGAAAAAGAGCTATATTTTTATGAAAGTTTAATTTCTTTTCCTTTCAGTGTCTTTGCGGATGAGATGTCTCTATGCCTCCTGCTTCCAAGATGTTTAATTTTAGTTTGAAGAGGAGTTTAGCTTGAATTTCAATATTATCAATCATTCTTTGTGATTTTAAAGATTTTATTTCTCTGGGAAAATGGAAAGATTTTACTTTAGATTGAAACAAGTGATTTTTCCTGAGCAGACCAGTGAATTGCAAATCATCTACGCACTAAATCTTCTGTGTGCTGGTAACATCTGTTCAACAGTTGTCTTTTTTCAAAATTTACAGCAGCACAGAATGATAGCCATGTCTTTCTGTCCCTCCTACATGCAATCTTTCACTTTCTGCTTCGCTCTGGGTGCTGTCTGTACTTATATTATTACAGCAGAAAAATGCAGAACATGAGCATCTGTTAATCCTTTTATACCCCAAGCCTTCACATGTTTGTCCAATTCTGCTTTTCATTGTGCCTTCATGTCTCTGGAATAGCCTCAGAATTCCAGATACAGCAAAATAACCCAAAATGTGTCCTGGCCCTGTGGTGCTGCTGGAGGGACACTTTAGAATTAAGAGAATTCAGTGGTTTAAGTGTGTTAGCTGGATCCCTAGGAGCAAACTTTTACCCCACTTTGCAGGGATTTAGCCATTCAGATGTTATTAATATCAAGCCATGCTGCTGAATCTACATGTTCTGTGAGGGAATAACCTAGATTTGAGTGCCTTGCTTTGCACCAGACACTTATTTCAGCAAATAATAGAAAGGATGAAATGGAACTTGACTTGAGCCGACAGTGTTACTGTGGCATGACAGAGGAGGAATGAGAGGCTAAGGAATATCTAGCAAAGATCTTCACAGTAAATTTGGAACCCTGGATTTTCTTCCACACCACATTTTAAATTCTTTGGGGGTTAGAAATAGAATCCTAGAGTGTCCTGAATTGGAAGAGACCGACAAGGGTCATTGAGGGAGAGTTCAGAGATCATCACAGAGAGCTGCAGTTTGTGGAAAAAGGGTAATTTTGCTTAAATATTATGGGGTGAGAATGAGAGTCCAGCGAGGAGGCAGCAGAACACTTTGGTATTAGACCTGCGGGTTTTCTTCAAGAAATTATGCATTTTGTAAGCAGAACTGAATATGCATCAGTGCAAAGAAAAGTTCAAAGAAGGGAAGCAGCACTGGAAGTTGGCAAAATTTGAGTGTTCTTATTTATATTGAATAGTTAACAAAATTACAGAACAGAGAGTGGTTTCAGTGGGAGATCTGCCATGGCATAGCCAAATTCTCTGGCCATTGCCCCAGCATGTGGCAGTTATGGTTTGAAATCAGAGAAAATGAGCCAGCTCCAAAGCCACCCATGAAGCTCAAACCCAGCAGAAAATATCCCCAAATGCTCCTGGATTTTTGCCTTCTGCTGGGCCTGCTGTGCAGCCTGTGCTCCAAACACACCCAGTGCCTCTCAGAGCATTCCCACTGCTTGCAAGCAGCATTTATAAAACACAATTCATTACCAGGGCTAAAAAGGGTTAATGGGATCCTCATTTCTGAGTGCAGAAAGACGAGCACTGTGGGGGATAAAAACAGAGAACGTGCTCCTGAGGTCAGCTGTGGATGAATGTGAGAGGTGTAAGGGCTGCACAGCGGCGTGGGCACCACACTTCTCAGTCTGTCACAGGCAAAGCCGGTTTTGTTCCTGGGCTGGCAGGTGAGACAGCCAAACCCCGGGGTTAAAAACATCCCCACACTTCTGTACTGCCCCAGCCACACCCAGGGTACAGCGGGAGAGGCAATAGCCACTCTTGCACGTGGAACCACAGCTGGCTCCTGCACGATTGGCAGTTGTAGGTCCACACCGTGGCTTTTAAAGTGGCATTTGAAATTTTAGGGGTAATTAAACCTTCTCTGAACTGGGTTGACTGTAGAAAACTACAGAAATATTGCTGCCAGGGGTTCCATGCTAAATTTTAGTTATGTGTACTTGTGCAGGATGTCAGCAGATGCCAGACAGGTCTACCTGTACAGACTCCCTGTTCTCCAAGCAGCTCCTGGAATAGAATCACAGAATCACTAAGATTGGCAAAACCCTCTAACATGATCAGGTCCAAGCCCTGGCCAAACATCACTTTTTCAACTAGACCAGAACACCAAGTGCCACATCAGTGAATTCTTGAACACATCCAGGGATGATGAATCCACCACTTCCCTGGGAAGTCCATTCCAATGCTTAACAACCCTTTCAGTGAATAAATTTTTCTACTGTCCAGCCTGAACCTCCCCTGGCTCAGCCTGAGGTTACATCCTTTTGTCATAAAACAACTCATAAAACACAACCCAGAAATGACCAAAGCCTGACACTCACCAGGTTTCACATAATCAAATTTTACAGGTTTCAAAAGGAACTCAGCAATGACTGCAAATTGCAAAAGAATAAAGCAGCAAATGATAAATTGATTGCCTGCTGTTTCTTTGTGCACTAATTTGTGTTATGGCTTTCCAATCTCAAATGGCTTGACTAGATTTTTTGCCGATTGTTTTTATTTTTAGCTCAAATTGCAAATGAAATGACTGTGGTAACCTGACTGCATCAAGTCTAATGAAGAATTGATCAATTGTCATATTGTAGGGTTTTTCTGAACGCTGGTTTCTGGCCTATTTTCTTAGGATGAAAATTACAGTTATTAGTCAATTACCAACTAAGAATGCAAAACTGAGTCTTGATTTGATAACAGCAAGTTGGAAGAAAACCTGGAATACTGCCTGTCTGCTTATAATCACCTTGTTTTACCTATGGATGGAGATACACAGTTAGCATTTTCAGCTGAATTATTCCCTAGCAAAAGAACTGAGATCTGGTTGCTTCCTCCTTCAGTTCAGAAATGCTATTTTTTAAACCATGTCTTTCACTAAAAGGTATAACTTTAGATTTTATAATCTAAAAGCATACCCTCACTGTTATCAGGCAAGAAGGAGGTGGAAAAGTAGAATTGAAAGCTCAGCATGGAAATGGCTCCATGGAAATAAAGAATTGCTAGGATTCATCTCATCAGGTGAGAAGAAGCTGCACTGCGTTATCGGTGTCTGAGGAGGAGAGTGGCTCCCATTGAGAATGCTCCATCAGGCAATCTGATTTTCTTTTATTTTCTTTCTAAAGAGCTAGAAAGTGCCAGTGCTATACCTCCTGTAAGAAGCACCACGTCGACTGTGGTGGAAGAAATCCCCACCCCATTCCAACCCATCCCCGAATGGGAAACCCCCCCACAGCCTGATCAGCCACGGAGGGACAGAGCTCATTTCTGCCTCAGAGGACCTTCTGAGGACACACACCTCCACAGCACACTTTTAAGCAAGCAGAAGCTTTAAAACACACAAACCCACACTGTGATCAAAGTTAATTCAGTGTAAATGAGAAGAAATCAGTAGGTTTGTCTTCTGCACGGCTGATCCTGATCAAAGCACAGCTGCCCATAATATGCACCATATGGGGCAACAATTGTCTCTTGTTTATTCCTGTGCCTCCCTAATCCCCCGTGTTCCCCGTGAAAGTGCAGATCTGTACCTGCAGCTCTGGCTGGATGGCCACAGAAAGGCTTTTGGCTTTACACGCATGTAATTATGGAGATGTTTTTCCTTATTATGGTAATTACATTCTAAAAGGTTGCACAGGTAGCAGCTGTAAATGTGGTGAAGACTCAGCTGGTACCAGCTGAGCTGCATTTTCTTTTGCATCAAAAAGCAGCTTCTAGCTGAAGGCCTTATAGGTTCCTGAAACCTTGCTGGTTTTATTCATGCTCCTACTAGTCCTGGTAGATAAGCAGAGATCTGTGGAGCAACCAAAGCAGAGATGATCCTAAACAAAAAGGAAAATTAATGCATGTTAGAACTGGGAATTGGGAACTAAATTCAACCAAATAAAAATAGCAAATGCATTTATCTGGACGTTTTTATATAGGAACTGAAAGCCTTGGTCTTTCATGGCATGAGTAGGTGTCACCAGACGTCTGCCAGGTGCTAGAGACACAACCAGGTGTGTGAGATTCCCTGGAATACCATCAAGGCTGAGGGAAAATGCTGGCTGGAACTGATAAAATCCTGTTTCTATGGCAGGAAGGCACTGATTTATTTTAGTTTTGAAGATACCATGACTCTATGTACAGAATCTGTGCCTTTTGAAAGTTGAAGAAACAAACAGTGAGGATTGCTGATAAATTTGGATTTTAGAAATCTATTAGGCTTAATGTCGCAATTCCACGGTTGGGAGAACCCAGCTTTATCTTATCACAGTGTCCAGGCAGGCTGCTGGCTATTTCTAGCTCATGACCTTTTATTTCAATATTTTTTAAATCTATCCAGAGTGCTATAGTGCATGAGAAGAACTTTTTGCATCCACAGCAGGAGCTGCTGTGTGCTCGAGCCTGTTTCATATCAACTCTCTCCAACTTTCACACAGCAGACAGCCCACAAGGTGGTGAAGGACAGGGTCAAAGGAAACCTAAATTTTGGTAGGATGGTGGTGAGGTGCTTTCAGGTTTGTGCATTAGCTGGAAGTGGAGCATGTCTGTGTACATTATTGCAGCCCTGTAACGAGTAAAGCCTTACTCCAAAGGCAAGAGGGAACCCACCACTCATCCCAAATGTCAGAGCCCTGACAGGAAAGCCCACTGCAAACACGTGAAGAGCTGAAGCCACCCTTGTGCCAGCGAATGGGATGAATAACAGCAATGAATAATAGCAAAACAATAGCAGGAAAAATGCCTCGTCACCCCACATCCATTAGGATCTAAATCACACCCAGGACACGCGCGGACCCGGCCTTGGCAGCGCTGAGCCACCTGCACTCGGAGCCCCTTATCTGCTCCCAGCCCCTGCTGCATCCTGGAAGCACTGACAGCGAGTGAGTGGTGACACCTTCCCCAGCATAATATCATCCACACACAGCCCTGCGTTGAGGAAGTGCAGGAAAATGTGGCCAAAATTCAGCATTATCCACGGGAGCAGTCTGGAAAGATGTGTGGCTGGCAAATGGTAATTAGCCGGTGTCGTGGCTGAGGCATAGAAACAACTCCAGCTCTCAGAGGGGTAAACCATGGAAATCGAATTTCCATCTGAATAGAGCCCAGTGGGTTCTAAAATCAAAACCTGCGAGTTTGGTTTTGCTGCTTCTATTTAGGAAAACTAAATCTGTGACTGTATGTTCAACTGAGATTAGGAGGTAAGAAAGACCCTTTTCATTTGATTTCACTTTTTCATTCTGAGAGATGAGAGCAAAATAGACCAATCAATAACAATAATTATAATTTTCTTTTTATTGATTGCTCAGAAGCCCTTAAAGGCATCATCATTAACTGGGAGATAACTTGAAGAAATTTATGAGGTTTTGAATTCTGTTGTGACACAGCAATAGTAAGTGATTTCTATATTCAGATTCTCAGGCTGCCTGGCTCTAGGGCTGAGCCAGAATGAGTGAGAAGGAGACTTGGTAAAATATAATAGAGCTATTGACACAATTTGGCTTTTCTCTTTTTTCTAACTGGCACATTCAATAGATGAGGCTGTATTTTGTAAAACAGGGTATCTACTGACTTCACTTGGCCCATACAACTGCGCATTGCTTTTTAGCCATGTGGTGTTTCCTGTCTTTTTTGTGTCCACCAGATTATCCATGAGCAATTTTCACACTGATGAGAGATGCTAGACAGTGATTTTTGGAGATTGAAACATTTTGAAGGACAAAACTTCTGCTGGACACTTCTTGGCTCGTTCACCTCAGTTGGCCACACGTGCATTGTCCCTGAAAATGAAAAGTTCCTTCATCTTCTCTATTTGTGGAGAGCTGAAGAAAGTGCTTTCCATCCCATCTGCTGTGACAGTTCTCCAGACTCCACTGTAACCTGCCAGGAAGTTCCTCAGACTTTGCTCACACTTCTCACAGGGACCCCTTGTTTTCACCTATTTTGTCAGACCCCCCTGACACCTCTTTTGGCCCCACACAAAACACTTCTCCACCTGGCTCTGCATCCTCCTGTGTGAGCTCAGTGCAGCTCATTATTCTGCAGATTATTCAGGGGATACACAGACTAGAAGAAAAGTCTCACATAATCAATTCCTCCTTTCAAAACCACAAGTTAAAAATAGAAATGCAAGGCAAGATAAGAGATACCAGCATGAATAAATAATTGTTTGTTCTGGAACTGAGGTTGGCCCTTGGTTTGTCAATAGTTTATTGCTTTACTCTGTAGAAGACCAGGATGATAAGTGACCTTGTTTCCAGACAAATGAAATTCAGATGCATCATAAAGAAAACACCTTCAGATGTAGGAGGGTTTTATTCTCACATCTGCCTGTTATTCAGTACAAATAACATGTATTAAATATCATATTCTTTCTAGCAGGTGCTTAGCCTCTTGCCTCTTCCTAGGTCAAAATTTCTATAATTACATTCATTTTGCACAATGGTTCATTTATCTCTATCAATTTTGCCTTACCAATGCTTTGTGACTTGTTCAAGACCTGGCCATTATGAGTGTGTGATGTTTGTACAATGTGCTTCCTTATCATTTCAGTTCAGTAGGATGTTCCTCTGCTTCTGAAATCTCTTAAAAATTGTTTTATTTATTAGCTATCAAGGTTTTTTTAACACAATTATTATGTTTTATCTACCAGAGGAGCACTTATGGTTCAAGCATTTTAATGTAGTGATCACTGTCACATTCACAACAAATTTCTGCCTCTGAATATTGTTAAGAATGAAAATTTTTTGTCATCAGCAGGCAGAATAATTGAAGAAAAATCTTGGTAAGTATTGGTGAAATAAGGCAGCAACTTCTATCTTTAATAAACTGTCAGATGTTCCTTAGCTACAAATACCTTATCTATTAGTAGATGTTTGTTCACCTGGAACCTGCATCCAGCGAAAGGAATTTTTAGATGTTGTCAGATCAGTTGGATTCTCTGTTATTTTGAACACATCCATTAGGATCTCGGAAAGAATTTCCCTTTCCCAATATCTGCCTTTCCTTTTCTACATAAACTCTCTTTCAGTGCATGGTAAATCATAATATGGGGAAGTGATGGCACTGAGATGCTGAAAGCTTCAGAAACTCTTACCTGAGCTTTTCTACGTCACTGAGCGTCGAAGTGGGTGGTGATTAAATAACTTCCTTCTGTTTCTAAAACAGAAAGAGAGGGAAGGGAATACATCCTTTGTCTGCAGTTAATTTGGAGTTATGGCTTATTAGCCTCAGCATTTCAGACTGATTTTTCCAAATGACCATCTTTCATAATTTTCCCATGAAGAGAAAGTCAAACACGATGGAAAAGGTTTTGTTCCACTATGGACTGTAAGAAACAAAAAGCAGAAATGTGAAAATCTGCCAGGGAGGAGGGGACTTCAAAAATTTACTGTATGTTATACAAATGTCAAAAATATGAGTACTCTTACATAATTTGAAATATATATTTTTTTCACATACATGTATGCATCCATGAACATAGCTACATGTATTTTTGGGGAAACCCCCAGATTGTGTTCCCACAGTGTGGGAGATGATGGCAAAAAGGAAATCTGCGTGTGGGGACACCCCTTTCCTGTCACAGAGCAATCACAGCCCGTCACCAAATGCTGCTGTTGGTTAGCACTGCCTGCATCAGTCGCTGGCTTTTCATTCGCCCTTCACACAAAAGTTATTTTACAATTTGCCAGCTATTTCCCAAGGCTTTAGAGTGCCCTTTAGATATATTGTGTGGCTTTGCCCAAAGCAAACATGCACCTCAGGCTTGTGCACTATATTTCTTTCAGGGTTTCCTTGCTGCCATCACCTATTGATATTATTTGATTTGCAGCCGCTATTCAAAGCAAACAAACAAAATCTCACAACTTCTTAAACTTTCCTCCACGGAAGCCACTGATATTTACTGGGAGCAAGAGGGACACGTAAAGCTCTATTACACTTGTGCTCACCTGTCTTTAGAAATGAAAGCAAAGGTTTAGCAAATTATTTCCTTACAACTTTCCAGCCTGCCACTCTTAAGTTTCCTGGCTTTGTCCCTGATGTGGCTGATGCTTCTTCCCATGGCCATGAGTACCAGCCAGGAGGGACAGACCCTCAGCAAATGCCTGGTGGTCCCAAAGCAGCATTTTTTCCACCAATACCTCTGCCCAGAAGTGTGCAGGTGACTCAGCTCTTTGCAGAGCATCCAGCTACCAACCTGCTTGAAACACCAGTGGGTGTTTCAGGAGCTAAATGTGAGGGTCTGTAAGGGGAGTATCCCAAAAAACACCTTTCCAGATTCTTGTTTGGCTGGTCCCTGCTACAGCCCTGTGGAGCCTCAGTGCCACCTGGCACAATACTGGCCAGCACAGAATGGGATTCCAGGCTGTCCCCAGGACCTGCTGACACGAGTGTCTTCCTCCAGGTGAGGTCACATCCAGGTGTCCTTCATCTGAGAGCCAAACCCCTGCCCACAGCAGTATATTCGGTTCATATATCCACCTCCTGCTCACTTTCCATGGATATTTCTGGATGCTTCTGCTGTCTGCAGGAGGCTCTCCTCTCCCCAGCAAGCCCTCGGGCTGCCCCTCCTTCCCCACACATTAACAGATGACTCCCAGCATCCAGGCATTGACAGCAGCATTCCTCACGGCTTCAATGGAGACAGGCTTTTCCCCGAGGAACCTGCTCCATCACACCACCAGAGTTACTCAGATGTCATCTTCACTTAGCAGATACAGCAGGTATTATTATTTGTTTGCTTTTAGTGTCAAAAAGGAGCTACTGGGTGTCTCTTTGCCACAACTTGCTGCCAAAAAATTGTTACATTTAGAAAAAAAAAAAAGCTTTTAAGTTTAGTAAAGCAAACAAATCCTTATGTCTTAGCAACAGCTCCTTGCCTGTATTGAGTTTGGTGGTGGGTCAAGAAGCAGCTCTTCTCAGGAGGCTAAAGCACCAAGTACATCCAGCATTTAATTCCAGCAGTTCTCTGGACAGAGGACCTCTAAATCTCACTGCAATGTTTGATTTATTCCTGAAGGAAACTGGAATGGTCATAATGACCAACTCCCCAAAAAGCAAGCATTTTTTTTCATAAGCCCCTTTAATGCAATAACAGAAATAGAGCTGGATTAAATTAAATTTGTAAGTTTATCTCACATAAGAAAGTAAGTATTTCCTTTTAAAGGCAACCTAGTCTGCATAGCCCAGAGTAGCAGTGGCTCCATGCTAGAGGTGGATGTGGACATGAAGGGGGAAAGCTGGGATATCAAGCACTTCATAACTGTCCACAAGCTTGACACCTGCACCTGAATTAAAAATGAACAGGAAGGTCTCGTCTGATTTGAATGTAACTGCAGCCACCATAAGGTACAAGTGGGCATCTCTCAGATGAGGGACCAACAGGGCTCAGCTGTGCCTTCTTGTTGTTTTTATTTTTTTTTTAAATAACATTTTTATAATAAAGTCTGATTACAGCGATGCCTTTATTCATCTATTTCTGCAGGAAAGCCACTGGTAATTAACTTGCACCAAAGCCTGCAATTTGCATGTTAAAGTTTACAATCATCCTGTCACAGGGCCATAATAAGCACCGTTTTACAAGGGAAACTCAGTAATTGAGGGTTTGTTTTGCTTGTGGCTTGCTGCAAAACCTGGATGAGGTTTTTTGGGCCATGGGCTCTGCGTGCTTTGGTCTGAGCCGCGTCAGGGATGGAACAAAGTCCCTCAGGTTGGCTCCAGGGGAGCTGACAGAGGATCAGTTTGCCATCCTGCCTCCTCAATGACAGCCTGCCAACGCAACCAAACCCAGGCACAGGTCCATAAACAGGCTCTGACAGTGAATTCAGGGTGAAATACACCTTCAGAGGTGAACTCAGGGTAAAATACACCTTCAGAGGTGAATTCAGGGTAAAATACACCTTCAGAGGTGGCTGTTCGAGCCAGGGCTCCTGCGGGGGCAAACGCATGGGTTTTGTCCCAAATCCTGTTAAATTTACTGGATGAACACCCCTCTCCTTAGGGACCTTGCATGTCTCCCCCATGTGCTCCTTTGCCGGGCCCATCTGCAGCGTTCAGCTCCTCTGGTGTTAATGAGGAGGCCTTTTCTAAACCACTGCAAACAAAACCGTGCAAGGGATGAAAAACAATTAGCCATGTGTCAGTGTCTGATACATTTGCATTGTTTAGACAGAGTAGTTAATCACTGGTAAGACCACAACATGTGGTGTGAGTTTAGATTATAACTAACACATATCGAGCAGAAGGCTATTAGTTACATCTAAAGGCACCATTTGATATTATTATTATTGAGAAAGAGAATGCAATTAATTATATTACAGTGTCCTTGCAGGATTCCTGTGGCAACACCATGCAAAGAGCTGTTTGCTCTTAGATTCCTTTGGCTTTTGTTCAGGCAGGAGCTAGCTCAGGCAAGCAAAAGGCGTCACGAGCCAAGATTCTGTTCCCATTAACACTCCTGAAGCCCTGAGTGGTAATGGAGGGGTCAGCAAGGGTCTGCTTTTTTTTTTAAGGGGTTTTAAATATAGGGTAAACTTTTCATTTGTGTAAAATAGTTGGTCTGCTGAAATGTCACTTCTTCCCTTGGGCGGGGGATTAGCAAAGGACAGTTTCCATGTGGTCTCCAGAAAGGACTTCTGAGGGAAGGAATTTGATCCCAGATTTAATTAGAGGTGCAATATTTCCAAGTGTTCCCTCTCTGAAATGTCTCTTACCTATGGAAAAGAAAAGCTTAGGGCACTTCTTTTTTATTTAAAAAGGCAATTGTATTAATTCAGCTGAATTTTGCATTGGAATTGCAATGGCTTTGACAGTTTAGTTCCCTGAAAATTGCAATAAAGGCTTCGTTACACTACACTTTGTCCCCATTTGTCTTGTATACCATTGCCTTGCCTTTGGCACAATCAAAATAATCTTTAAAAATACTGCCATAAATGGATTGACTTTGACCTTCTGAGTATCTTGTCAATAAAGTAAAAATGATAAATGTGTTTCAGAGTTCCACAGGCGTAATATTAAAGCAGAGTCACAATCTGAAAAGTGACATTTGAAAAATTATATTGTGGGGAGGGGTCTTATTCTCTGTCAATGGTGCCACATAAATAAGCTCTATTTACAGTGAAAAGAGGTGATTTTGCTAACTGCCAGGTTGTGCAATTCCTGTGATGTGGCCTCTGCCTCTTACATCATCATTAGCAATTAAAGATTGCCGCAGCAAGGAATTAGCTGAGCCTTCTGTTGCTGAGGCACGGAGCAGAGCAGCTCCACCTCGGCCCCTCCTGGGACCACTCTGCAGTGCTGACGTGGTGAAAAGGGACTTGGCCTCATCAAGAAATGGCCCAGATAACCAAGAAAAGGCCATTTTTGCTACCTGCTCAGCTCTTTGGAGATAAACAACTTCTAACAGAATCACCACAAGGCTTCTTTTTATTAGGTGAGAAGAAAAGAAGTGAATATTCTGTAAAAAAGTCAAGAGAGGTATGAAAATAAACAGGGCAGGCGGGTAAACAAACACACGTCAAGGGGCAGCAGGTTTGATTCAGACCTAGAGATGCACATGCAGAAGCCCTGATGTGTTTGGCTTTGTGCCTCACGTTAGCCTGACCTCTGGCTTGAATATTTGCAAGCCTAACTTGAGATGATTTCTCAAAACCCTCTACTGTTGTTTTTATACCGTTTCTTTTTTGTTGTTTTTTTAACATTTCTTGTTCTAATTCTTTTCAGCACATATTTAAAAGCATGTGAAGTGCACTTTATACTCGAGCATCAATTTATATCAGGATTAAAAAGCTCATACATGTAGTAAACTAAATTAAAACCCCACGTATTTTCAAAGGTCACAAGGCTTAGGAACCTCAAAACACTACTTGATTTCTGAGGAGGAGTGACTCAGATGTCAATCCCTAAAATTAGGCTGGAAGCACATTAAAAGGTGAAGGGTTTTGATCCTGATTCAGATAAGATGAAAATCTAGATAACTAAAATCTTTAAATTACTAAGCTTGCACTTTCCTATATTTAGTTCTGGATTTGTTTGCCTTGAAAATCAGCCCAATCCTAAAATGAACCGGAACATAAAAGGATGTAGGATTTAAGCATTAAATGTAGCAGCGTCCAGTGGGATTAAACTGATTAACTTATCAATCTTTGCCCTTTTCCAGCCTCCCCAGCTCCCGAGTGCCGGCCGGGGGGACACCGCATCCTCCGCAATCCCCGCAGGAGCACCAGCTTCGACTCCCTGGAGCTGCAGCGCGGGGCCAGCCAGGACCTGGTGTGTGACCACTCCCTGCCACCGGCATGGTACCGCCTCACGCTCGGCCCCCGGCCCGCGGAAATGCCCACCAGCTGTGTCGAGGTCAGCAGAACCTGAGCACCCGCCCTGGGGAGCTGGAATAAACCCTCCTGGGGGGTTTTCCTCCCCATCCCTCTCTGTACTCTCCTAGGCTGTGTATCCTGTGGGGATAAGTGGGTGGTGATGGGAAAACCACTTGAATGATGATGATAATAATAATGATAATAATTACAGCTATAACGTCAACAACAACAAAACCAACAGCAATAAAACCACCACCACCACCATCAAAACCAACAATACCACTGTCATACCCAAGGGTATTAGTCAGAGGCCAGGATCCCTATGGAATAGCCAATATACAACCAGACTAGGCAATATTCCAACATAAAACCACGTGTTTTCCAGCTCTACAGAGGGATTTTTAGTAATCCGTGTAGGGCACCTCAAGCTGTGCCTTTTCCAAGCAACTGTACGGCTTTAAGAGTGGATTCTGCAGCCTGACTCTTTTCCCACATAAATTATCATGAGTTAGGGATTTCTTCTGATGATGAAACCAGAAGGGATAAATCAGAAAAATTAATATTTAAAGCAATCTTTGGGGGAAGTGAAGGAAAAGCTAAAGTTGAATCTTTTTCTGCTACAATCATCTCTTGCATTCTTTAGTTTCATAAGTATGCTAATGGCTTTCTGGAGCAAAAAACCCTCCACCACAGAAGACTACTCTATAAAAGAGACAAAACAATAATTATCTGGTTTTATGTGTGTTTAATATGTATGACAATAATGTTTAACTTGCAATCACTGTTGCCAGAGCAACTTGAGCCCCTCGCTAAAGTCATTGCCACCTCAAATATCCCAACTGCAGGAGATTAGAATAATTTCAAGCATAAAGTTAAACAAAATTATTCAGAAAATAATAAACTAATTACCATAAATTACTTAAAAGATGAAATATTCAACCTAGAGTGCCAGGATATTTCGTATCAGGTGATTTTCCTCTAGCTGGAGAACCCTCTCAAAATTAGCAAAAACATTTTATATCCATTCAAACTGTGTGAACTCGTCACAACTGAAGTGTATTTTAATAATCTAACATTTAATGAAATGTTAAGAGACAGTTGTTATTTCTGTAGAATTTCTAACACTTTGCACATATATACTATAAATCTTATTAACATGAATAATTGACAGGATTATTATTGAAATAATAATTTCATGGCAGGTCATCCTCGAATATCCCGATGCACTATGAAGTTTTCCAGGTTGCTCTATAAGTGTACATACATATTTTACAATATTATTTAATTTCTCATTATATTTCAGCAGTTTTGAGTATGTAGCAATGCTCAACTGTACGAGATTGCTTTCTAACACTACACGCTTTGTTTCTTCTAATCTCTTCCCTGGAGTTTTTCATTCAGGTTTGTGAAGGTGTATTCATTAGTTTAGTTTCCTATCTTGTAACATAATTCTTGCCATTGGTTTCTTCATTATCCTCTGAATGACAGTAAATCTCTGCTTCGCCACACTGATGAAGGATTACATCTGTTAGATGTCACAACTGGAAGAATACGCTTCTTTTAGATCTTCACCTTCTAAATCTGCCTCTACATTCTATCTCTTCCACTTAATTAAATCATTGTTTGATTTGGTTTCCCATTTAATTTCAGCAAAACCTCTGGAACAAAATAATTTAAATTAATAACTGCACAGCTTCCACTCCTTAATAAGCAGTTATTATAGGACATTCCAGTCTGGCTGGAGCAGGCTGATTTTAATTAAAAAAGTCAAAGACAAAACCCTGAACAGATAGAGGAGAAAAGAGACCAAATAAAGCCTGACAATACGGCTGCAGAATTAAAAAGTACATTACTCCATCACCTTGTAAAATATATGCCTGGTGATACCGTGTTGATACTGGCCAGATACAATTAGCTGCTTATCGATGGATGAGATTAACTTCTTAATTCAGAGTGCTGGTGGGTAAGGATTTCTGTCACCCCGCTGAGCTCAGGAGGGATTTAAGCCATAATGGAGATTTAGAGGTCCTGCCCGGCGTGGGGGAGAAGTGTGGGAGGACAAACGGCACGTGCTGGGGGACGGGAGGGAGGGACCTCCCAGAGGCTGACTCCTCCAGACAGCCTCTCAGTGCCTGTGTTCTGAATCTGGCCATGAAGAAACCTCCACAATAAAAATAAGGCCCTGTCTGCATGTGGTTTCATACCCGTAGGGAGCCTTGTGTCCAACAAAGAGGAGGATCTGGTCACACACGGGGGTTGTGAGAGCCTCAGGCTGCAACCGTGTCACAGCCAAGGGGCATAGCAAACTTTGCAATGAAAAATGAGCAACAGCTCTTAAGGAGCTGCTTCTCATCCACTAATTTCATTAAAAAAGGGAAAATAAAGGTAGAAAAGACAGAAAAAAAATCCATAAGCTACAAAGGCAAAAAAAAGACAGAAGAAAATCCCAAAAGCTTTTATGTCAGAGAAAGTGAAAATATTAATTGCATTCCTGAACCCACCATCCCTTGAACCCAGCTGCTGTCCATACACTTATTCCTCCAGTGGCAAAATTATTTTGATTGAAAGAGCTTTCCAATTTAGGCTTTGCCTGCTGAATTTCTCAGGGCGGGTAACAAATGCTCCTGACCTTCCTCCTTCTATTTCTTCCTTGCCTTTCCCCCTGTGCCCCCAAAGGAGGCACAGCAGTTATCGGATCCTGGACATGCACTCCTGGCCACAGCCACTCTCCTATCCAAAAATATATCCTAGTAGAAATCCAATACAAATTTGCAAATTTTAGATCCTCAGGTATTGAGGTTGCTGCTACAGATTGTGGTTTGTTCTTTAAGAACTGCCAAATTTTCTGTGAAAAGCAAAAACATTAAATGAAAAAAAAGGGTAGGGAAGCTTTTACTAAGATTAAGGCACCATGCTAAGAAGCAAGAAACAATGCACAGACATGGCCAGACCATAGTAAAATGACCTTCAGAGGAACAACAGAAGAGAGAAAAATTAAAGCTCAACAGAAAATCTATTAAAAATACAGAGAAGCAATTAACAGCCAATATGGGAAAAACATACATCAATTACAGAAATTCCAGCTTCTTAATTTACATAATACAGGATGTATGCATACATCTGGATACATGTACATATGGGCAAGCCCCATGGGAGGCATAAACACTAAAAAGAAATGTGAGGGAACATCACACGCTAATGTTATTGAAGATCTGCTCCACAGTCAGACAAGAGATCAATCTGTGGATTACAGCAGAGCACCGCACGCTGCTGCCTGTGATGCAAACTCAAATGCCACACCACGCTCACAGCAAAGCCAGAAATGGGCTGAAAATTCACTTCTTCCTGTGGAGGAGTTCCACTGGCCCCAAGTGCTTGTCCTCACCAGCAGCTGAATGTCATTTTGTGGAGGGAATGGCAGGAGAGGGAAATAATTTCATCTTGGCACA
Organism: Platysteira castanea; assembly: GCA_013397175.1. Classification (NCBI taxonomy): domain Eukaryota; kingdom Metazoa; phylum Chordata; class Aves; order Passeriformes; genus Platysteira; species Platysteira castanea. The sequence goes on along the minus strand of VYXC01009087.1, from coordinate 2,179,785 downwards.
TTAACAGTGTCCAGCAACTCCTGGTTGAGGGACTTCTGGGTTCAGACATGGGTTGTTGAATTTTCTTGTGAGGGCAAGAGGAGGGGCAGACACCGATGTCTTCTCTGTGGTGACAGAGACGGGACCCAAGGAAATGGCCTGAAATTGTGTCCAGGGAGGTTTAGGTTGGGTATTAGAAAAAGGTTCTTCCCCCAGAGGGAGGTCGGGCACTGAACAGGCTCCTCAGGAAAGTGGTCACAGCTCCAAGCCTGGCAGAGCTCAAGAAGTGTTTGAACAACGCTCCCAGGAACTTGGTGTGACTTTCGGGGTTGTCCTGTGAAGGGCTTGTGATCCTTGTGGGTCCCTCCCAGCTCCACAAACTGAGTGATTCTGTGATTTAAATTCATTTCTCTCCCATGAGCCAGCCCGGTAACTGCAATTTTTTGGCATACACAATTCTGCAGCAAGCTTTTCTACAGGCTGCTTATGGATATAAGCCTCTGTTTGGGAAGTGCCCAGTAATACCTGCCTGTAATGGTGTATCAAGATTATTTCCAAAACCCTTCTTCAGAAATTTCATCCTCTAAATGAGCAAAACCCTCTCCAAATCTGTGTATGCTCTAAATTCACATACAACTGTAAATGTGCAGGCAGAGGGACGCATTATGCAGTAAGAGCTGGTATTTTCTCAGTAGTTTCATTTTTAGCAATATAAATTTACTTTTTTACATATATACTGGGATCAAACATAGGCTTAAATGCTAATCTTTGGTGTATAAAACGAGGTCATGTTAAAGCGTGTCAAATCTAACCTGCCCATGATGCTTGATATCTCAGTCCCTGGAGAAAGAGATTATTTTTCCATACTCAGTTTCATTCCCTCCTCTTTAACCTCTTGCAGAACATTTCATACTCACAATCAAAACACAGCATCTCAGCTGCATGCCATTAATTTATTACTTTGTTTCAGTTTTTATTTTTCTCTGAATCCAGCCCCACTTTGATTTGCAATTGTTCTATGCATTTAAAAGCAAGTGACACTTTCAAGGTATTATTTAACCTGTCATTCTTTCTCGCACACATACGTGAATATTCCAAATCATAATGGTAGGTATGAGGAGCCTTTGTTTTTCTTGTTTGTTTTTCAGACGTGCAAAAACACTTCTGTAGAAATTACGATTACAGCCTCTATTGTTCAGAGGCATGTGCTTAAAAGAAAAACAAGACAGGCACCAGTTTAATTGCTACTACAGATATTCTTGACGTAAACTGATGTCTGTGGAGTTTGGCCACAGAATGGAATAAAAAAACCCTGACCTTATTCACTTTAACTAACTACAAAGAAATTTAAAAAAAAATAAGCTAAAGTAAAGTTTTAAGTGGATAACAGATGCAAAATCACAATGCTTTAACTGCCAACCAGCAGCACACCAAAAAGCCTTCCATCTCCATCCAACTAAAACAATGCATTCCTCACATATGGTGCTACTTATTTTTAACAGCATAATTTCAGCCGTACCCAAGTGACAAGAACAATCGAGCTTGATTTCTTTGTGCAGTTATGAAGAACCACAGTGTTCAATCAATCAAACTGGTTGATACTCCAAACCCCAAGCAAATGGAAGGAGACACCATTGGATTAAACAATAATGGCTTGTTCCCTTGTTTTGGCAAAAGGGGGAAAACATTTTTCTTTATTATTATTTAGGTTTTGTAAATTGGATTATTTAAATGATTATCTGATGCCTAATTAGGAGTCAAAAACACTTAAGGAATGCTTACCTGCCACATGGCGGTGTTGCAAAGATTAATTACGTGAGGTTTACAAAATTCTTTGAAGATTAAAAACACCACTTAATTACAATTGGATAAAGTACAGAAGGGTACTAAAAAGGGCTGGCAACAGCCTAAAGTGTCCCTCTTGTGTTGGAGAAGTTCTTCTTTGTGTGAGCGGTGTCACTGGACACCTAAACTTGTGGAGTTTGCTCTTCTGTAGAGGCAGGTGTGTAATTCCTCTTCCTTTTGGAAATGCTGGTGGTGGTGTGAGACTCCCACGTCTCTCCAATATCCTTAGAGCAGCAGTGACTGTAGGTAAATGCTCTGTCTTAAATGCCTATCATTTCCTACCTCTGTATTCAATTTTCTGGTTACTCTCCCAAATGACAGCTACAAAATTCAATGCAAATTGTGTCACAGCAGGGACTTGAAAATTTTGGCTCCATTTTTCTAAGTTTTTTTAGGGTTTTGGGGCTTTTTTCTATCCTTATCTCTACTGCTGGCTGAACACATGAATACACATTTGCCCTTGTCTTCCCAGGTCTGTCTTCTAATTCACAGAGGCCTCATGGAGCAAATCCCTTTGTCTACTGTGTGGCAACTTGCCTGACTCGGAAGGACCACACGCAGCTCATAGCAGAAAATAAATTCATGTGCATCACAGAGCTGCCAGGAAAACATAAATACTTGATTTATACCATGATCTTTCCTTGGCCAGCCTGTAATCCTGAATTACAGTTTGTTATGATAACTTGCTGTCTCACAGTCTGATTTTTCCTGGGTGCAAAACCCCCAGTAAGGGTTGGTCATTGCTTGTAATTTGTGCACATTACACAACAAACTGGCTCGCTCAAGTGGTTTCAGTGCAGGATTGGCCAAGGCAAACACAGGAGATCCCAGTGGGGGTTTATCAGAAAGCTGCACACTGACGTCAGTGATGCTAATCCACACTTTCCCCAGCACTGAAATGGCTCACAGACTCCTGGTGAGGATAAAAACAGAGGGAGAAAATCTCCATCCTCTTATTCCAGCATTCCATTTTTTTTCCCTCCCTGTGTTAACAAGGGATCCAGGCCCACTTTTATGTATGGATGACTTTCTGTCTTTTTTCACAGCCAGGATGCACTGTCATCTCTCTATTTATCTACATGGCCCCCAGCACAGCAGAGAGATGGGTGTCTCATTAATGAATTATCTTCCCAGCACTGCTGCAAGGCACAGAAGTGCTGTTACCAACTCAGCCACCTCCACCTCTGGTTGAGAGATAAGAAAGCAAGGCACACAGAGAGTCAGTGATTTGTTATCTGCCCAAGGTCAGGCAGCAGCCAGAGAAACTGAGGCACTGTGTGTGCCTGGCCAGAGGCAGCCCAGCAGCTGCACTCCCAGTGGAGGAGCACTGACGTGCTGGCACCAGTTACACTGGTAAAGGCAGCACCAGATGGATGCAATAGCTCATTTTCAGCAGCAAAACTTCTTGCAGGGAAAACTGTGAGAGTATTTTCTCAGTTGGGATGGGTAGGCTGTGCTGTGTCTCCTCACTAAACCATTCCCTTCAAGGCTCTGCGAGCTTGCACACATCTACTGGGCTCCAGTGCTCACTCATCCCTGCTGCTCTGCTCCCCATAACTAATTCTTCCCAGCTTGTGTGGTTCCAAACACCACCGGGGTGAACTCATCTATACCCGTGTTTCAGTTTAATTTCAAAAAGAATGTTCCAGTCCATCAATGTTTACTCACACATGCAGAGGCACTGAAGTTTGCGCTCTCCTCGAGCAAGAGGAAATTCAAGGTGCAGGTATCTTATCCAGAAGATGAGTAGGAAGCAGAGACCACTGAGCTCCAGTTTCCACCCTTCTCTCTGCTCCTGTGCTGCTTCTCCGGATGTTTTTTTTTTCCACTCCCCCAGGTCATTACAAGTGTATGCTCACAAACATGCTTTGGAACATGCTACTTCACACCACATCTCGCACTCTAGGTCAGAAGTTCACTGGGATGCAACAAATTCCCATCATCTGTATTTTTCCCAGCACAAAAAAACACCCGTGTCCTTTAAAGCTGTAAAAAAATAAACAGAACAAACCACTTGAAAAAGTTACACACAACAGCGGCTTTTAAAGAAAGGAAGGGAAGAGAAGGATCTAAAATTCCACCTGGCAGCATTTTCATGTTGATCACTTCTCCTTTGCTAGCACAGTGTTGGCACATTGCTCCTCCCCAGGGACTTGCTGGATTGTGTGAGCTCCAGTGCCACCTGCAAGACCACCAGGACACCACACAGGAGGGCAGGGTCAGCCTCTCTGCTTGGCTGCTGCCACCTTGAAGAACCACAAACCTTGGACAATTTCAGTGGTGTGTCTCTGGAATCCTTGTTTTCAGAAGCCTGACAATAACTAGCTCCAAATGGAAACCAGACTGTGTCATGTCATATTCTTGATTTTTTTCAACTCTCCTGCCTTTGCTGGGTGTGCACACCTTCTCCCCTGCCCCTGCTTGCTGGCTTGAACAGCTCCCAGGTGCAACTCAGACTGCAGGAGGGCACTGGTGCGTGAGTTAATAAATTTATCCTCTGACTTTCACCGCTTCCCCTGCTGCCACAAATAACTTTCGATCTTGAAAGTGAAGCAGCCAACCTCGGCCAGTGGGAAAAAATGGTGAGGTTTTCGCTTTGTTTTTCTTTTTTTTTCCCCAGTGTGATTTATAGCCAAACACTCACACTGGGAGGGATCATGTTCCCCAGGCTGGACTAGTAGAGATGGTTCACTGTCACTGGCTGGAGAAATGCAAAGCGACAGCAGCAGTCACGCTCTGCTGAATATGACTGATGTCTGAGAGCAAATTATTGTCAGTATTTGGTAATAATTTCCGAACTTTAGCTCAAACATCTCAGTGCTTTGCATATTGGCAAATGCTAGGTAATGGTGCAGAATAATGAGTCACCATTGTAATTGGCTTTGTATATTTAATAAGGCCCTGATTACACCTAATCTCCTCACTGAGGTGCTTAAATTAAAGGCAGCTTTAGAGAATCGTGTTCCTTTAGTCAGGGGGGAGAGCCTGACAGGTACAGAGGGCAGCTCAGATCTGAGATTCCTGAACACACATCACTAAGTTGGGAAATGGAAATCAGCCTCTCCCGGCCACGATTCAACATGCTGTCATTTAAAACATTTAGGACCAATGCTTTCTGCTTTGGAATTTCCTGTGTTCAGGGTATTCAGGGAATTAGTGAAAAGATAAAAGCCTGAAAGCAACAATAAAAAAAAAAATTCAAAAGTTCAATCATGCATATCCTGCACATATGTTTTGTACATCCTTAATATGTGTTTCTCTTCAAGAATGAGGGAGAGGTTCAGGCCCCACAAACATTTCTGGTCTGTGCTGGAAAGGCAGGAGCTGTCAGGAGCAGAGCAGCTGTTTTGCAGGCAGGTGATCAAGCCTGCTTACATGCTTTCATCTTCTTCACACAAACCAACCAAAACCAGAGGAAAATACTTTGGAATCCTGTTATTGTGGCCTTTAAGAGTTTTATCTGTGTAAAGCCAACTCTCAAAACCGAGCAAGACATTTTCATCCCCACCTACACAGCTTTTTCACTGACCCTCCAGGTTCACCACGCTCAGGTTCTCGGGTTTTAGTGATTCTCCACGGGGTCGTACCATGCTTGCTGTAAGCGGTTTCTTTTGTGTGCACCCTCAGATGAACAAATGCGGGACACAAGCTCCAGTGTGGCTGTCACTGAAGTCTGAATCCCTGCCAGCTCCTGGGGAGAGCAAGAGGCTCACAGGCTGTGCCACCTGGCAGGCCTTTGGGGGCACCAGGGACTGCTGCCTGTTCCGGATCCCCGTCACCGTCAGGAACTGCGGCGCTTTCTTTGTGTATCTCCTGCAGCCCACTCCAGGATGCATGGGCTACTGCGCAGAAGGTGAGGACCAGTAAAGTATTTATCAATAAGATTACTTGTGCCTCTCAGGCTGGGTGTTCAAAGGCCCTGGAGTTGCAATGTACATCTCAGTGACCTTGCGAGTCAAGCGTCACTCCCGCTAAGGCGCAGAGAGTGTAGAAAATAAATCAGTGGCAGTCCAAGGTGTTCCTGAAGAATAGCTCCTATTACCAGTGCAAAATGTAATCTGGTGTGTATTACTGAAGCGTTCTTTGCTTGGTTACAGCTCACATGTAACCTTTCCCACTGTCTTTGGCTCCACTTTGGCCTGAAGTTGCAGAGCGAGTGAGCAGAGGCATCTCGGCTGCACCGAGGCGCTGTATCCTGGATACTGCCTCTAAGGCCTCTTCTTATCTGTAATAATCCAGTATCCCTTCTCAAAGAAAGGTAATTCTGAAACTCTGCAAGGAAAAAGAAAAGCCAAACTAAACTGATAACATCTTTTTCATGACATTTATATAATTGTTCTCGTCAGAAATAATTTTTAGCCTAGTACGAGAGATGTAACCCCTGTTCGGTAGCTAGGAAAAAAAAGGGAAAGCAGAAAGCAATTGCTCATTCAGTTAAACCTCCTGAACTCTGGAGCATGGCCAGGTGCATATAGATTTCATCAGAAAACCTGCTTCTTTCTCAAAATGAAAAAATTACCTTTATCCCTTCCTTTCAGTGTTTTTGGACAGAAACACGACACTGAGGAACTAGGGTCATCAGCTGTTCAATCGGGCAAAATCCAAGCTTAAATAAATTTTAAAGAGAAAGATAACTGTTTTCTTATCTTTATCAATATTTTAACATTCCCACTTGAAGAAGAGGGAGGAAGAAAGGCTCCAAGAACATGAGATTAATTCACTGTTTGAAATAAAAAAAATACATTAAAATAAATGAAACCGATTCTTACTCAGAAATTACTTTTTAACTGAATAGAGTAGTTTTTCAGTTTAAGCTTGGCTTTTTTATAAACTGTAAGATTTCCACTACTCTTGTTCGAAGAATTTTTTTGCCAATACATTTTGGGTGAATAATTTTGTCCTATTTGATGATTCATACCAGTTCAGTGATGTAAAACTGCCCGCATTTCTCACAAAAGAAAGCTTATCCCTTCCCATCCATCCCAATCTCATTAACAGTGGGGTCCAGTCCTTCCTTCAGAGTCTTTAACTTCTTGCCTTTAGGATGTTTTTCCAGTGTCATGCACTGGATGGAAGACACCCAAAGCTGGAGATTTTTACTGGGAGTTTTTACCTCACTGGGTTAAATTCAGCTGTAAATATTGCACTGCAGGAGGCTCAGCTGGGTCCAGCTGGCATGGTCATGGCTTCCTGTCAGGGTCAGTTCCCCAGCCCCTTCTGCTGGAGGTTCAGGAGCAGGACAGTGGTCAGCACTTCTGAGCTGCAAAACAAAATGAATTTAAAATTCCGTAACTTGGCGGAAAGGACACAGCTGGGAAAAGCAGGGTTGGTGCTTGCAATTCCACTCACATCCTTCTGTGAGCTGATCACCTAACTCTGTCCTTCTGGGATAATTTCCTGCACACAGCCATGATGTGAGCCACAGTTTGAGGCAGCTTCTCTTAGAAATGAAATAGAATAGGGTATAAACAACTGGTCTTTATTCATGTTTTAAGTAACTTGTTTCTTTTTCTTACCTCTTGCTGCTTGCCCTGGACAGATGTTAACACATTGGTTCTCTGTTCTGCTGTAACAGCTTCATATTTTATTCTCTTGGGCTCCCACATATTATATTTTCTACACTCCTCCAAAAAAGTTACTTAATTTATCCTTTCAAGGCATCTGAGCCAGCTTCATGTTTTGTTTGAGACTGGGTCTCTAGAGATGAAAAACATCCCCCTACGCTATTACACATCTTTTTGTTTCTACTTTCTAGGTGAGTTTAACGGGAAGAAAGGTTTCAGACTTCATTACGTGTTGAAGCCTGCAGAAAGCAAGCTGTATTTTTAGAGCAATGGCATTATTCTGGGCAGAGGGAGACTATACTGAGCAGACCTAGCCTAGATACATCCCAAAACAGCCTGGAAAGCATCTTCACAGTATGACAGTAGGAGCTGGGTGCTTTCTGAAAGTCAGCTTAACCCTGCAACATAATGATTTCTCATATCTCTTCTGTGCTTATTGCAAAACTCGGATCAAAAGGCTGTGCTTCAGGGAAATGCAAAGCTGATGGCCTTTGCCAGAGTAATTAATTTGTATTAATCTGAGTGCTTCATTTCAATAATGTTTCTCTCACTACAAATTTAAAAAAAAACCCCACATACAGAAACATCAGGTCAGATATAACAGCAATAGGTAGTCAGTACACAATTAGAAATTTTTGCATTTCATATGAAGTACACTTTCTTGCTTGCATGGTTACTAATTAAATCACAGGAACATAAAACGTAATACATCTCCCACATTTAATTACATTGACATCGTCTCGTCGGGTGAACTACTGCAATGTCAAAACAACATTTTGTGCTACATCTCTCTTTTGTTTTCCTCTTCCAGACAAGCTTACAAGCCTGGCTTTGCAACCAGTGATCACTCCCGAGCTCGTGCAAGGCCGAGCCCACCTGAAGTGCAGCTACAGCCGCCCTTCCCCTGAGCCCCCCGTGCAGTACAGGGTGCTCTGGTCTCGCCTCTCCAGCCCCGGGAAGAGGGAACAGGTCCACCTCGAGACCACCCCACAGTCATTTTCCTACGTGGAGATGGACGGCGCAAATCTCCGCTTGGGAGACACGGTAATGCCACCCCACCTTCAGCAGCACAGGTCACACGCCCAGAGGGGATCAAACCCTTCTAAATCTTCGTTGTGTTTTTATTAGTGCTGCTCCTCGCTCCTTATGCTTAGAGCTGCTGCTCAAAAAAGACCTGAAACTGTTTCATGACAAGATTATTAAATAACATTAAGCCGGTTCAGGACCTGTAACATTTCTTTGAACTGCAGCGAGTTCTTGGAAGGTATTTTGCCATATTCTAAAGGCAAATTGAATATTTGCAGTTGCATTACACCTTGAATGCTGTGAGGTTTGTGTAAGTGGTGGGTACATGGTGCCTGAGCCAATTTTTGCTTAGTACTTTTTGTATCTTGCGGCAGTGAGATTTTGCAGCAGAGGCAGGCTCAGCTGCATGCACTCAGTAATTTTTATATCCATAGACCAGAGACACAATAACATCTTTTCACAGAAAAAAAAAAAANAAAAAAAAAAAAAAGATAATACATTTTTAAATTCGAGAGAGATTTATTTTACGGGTTTTTTCACGTTGTTCTGCCTCTCTGATTCCAAATTCCTGGTTCAATAGCATACTGAAAGATAGAGTTCATTACAAAACAATCTTTAAGAAGTATATTTGATGGCTTACACAGCAACAATGATCTAGTCTCAACAACAACAACAAAACAGAAACCAATACAGATGTGAAAAAAATTTACTTGTGTATGAATTCATGGCCTTTTATGGTGCAGAAACAAGACTTTTAAAGTTAAATTAGGTTCATAACTTTTAAAGGCAGAGGGACATTAGTGATGCTACAGCAAACTGAAAGAATAAATGGGGATAACAGCCTGGTGTTAAAAGTCATTTGGAAATAGTCTTGGAGTTTTGCAGCTCTTCTTTGAGATCATGGAATCATAGAATACCAGCCCAAAAAGAGGGTTCAAGGTTCATCTGGTCTAAATTTTCAAGAGGGTTCAAGGTTCATCTGGTCTAAATTTTCTTGGCAAAAGCATGGTCTAGACAAGAGAGCCCAGCACTCTTTCCTGCTAAAACTGAGGTGTCCGATGTTGGGGAATCCACCACTGCTGAAATTAGTCCAAAGGATAACTGTCCTCATTGTGAAAAAATTCTTTTCCTGTCTAATCAGAATTTCCCCCCATCTTTTCCATGTTGCTACTTGTAAAAAGGCACCATCTATCTTCTTTCTATCCACTCTTCAAAACCTGTAACTGTGTCTGGGAAAACACAAGAAAGACACTCTCATACCTGCCAGGTTCAGCAGAAAGGAGAGGAAAGAGCCACTTTATTTACATATGTCACATCTTATAGAATTCTCAACTGCACAAGGGATTGGAGAACATGCCACTTCCTTCCCAATCCCACTGGAGAAAAAAGATGCTCATCAAAGTTCTCTTATCACAAAAGGAATGAAAAACAGAAAATACTGTTAAGTAAACATTGGCTATTATTTACATGAAACTGTGTGAAAGAATCTGACTCCAAGGTTAAAATAGAAGGCTTAGCAAAAACCAGGGCAACATGTAACGTGGTGATGAGGTCTCCCCTCAGCAACAAACCCAGTTCTTCAGCCTTTCCTCAGGTGGCAGCTTCCCAGGCCTTGGCTCATCCTTGTGGCCCTTCTCTGGACCCTCTCCAGCCTGCCCACACGTTTTTGTGTAGTGGTGACCCAAACTGAGCACAGCGTTCCAGATGTGGCCTGAGAAATGCTGACTGAGATAACGATTTCTTTAGCCGCACTCAGAATCTGACAGATGATGCCCTCACGTTATAACATGAGGCAGGTAATTCTGCCAGTTTAATACAAGTTTGCATTATGAAGAGAGATTCTCATCAAAATAATTTCACTTGCAACCACTTCAAATCTAGTTTCAACAGTCCTGAGGGATTCAGAGAAAATATGGTTCTGTTAACAAGTAGCATTGCCAAATCTGTATAAGACTATTTTTATTATATTAAGTTTCCTGTAAGCCCTTCTTTGTCCTCTGTTGAAACGATGTGTTTAATTTAGTGGGTTTAGTGAGACTAAAACGTTCTCTTCCTTGTTAGATTTCTTTAAAGGTCTTCATGGCCTATTTGACTAATTATAATTATCCATAAATCATCACGGGTGAAAGCCAAGCGATGAAGCTTCAGCTGTAACTGAGAATTCAGTTTTACAGAACAAAGATTTTTAAAAAGCATTTCACTGTGTTTGCCATCCCAATCTGGGTGTCCAACAGGAGTCAAAAAGGAGAAGCCTCTCACCTCCAGTGGTGTGAATCTGAAGAAATTTAGCATTTGTAGAGCTACCTCAGAGAAACGGTGATGCCTCTAAAAGGGGAACCAAACCCTGGACACCAAACTCCACCACACAGAGGCCATGGGTAACTTTCACCCGCCCAAGAAAGATGTAGGTGGAAGAATATTCTCTCAGGCAGCATTAAAGGGAAGCCAGATTCACACTGATAAAAACTATATGAGAAAGGAGACAATGAATCAGAAGGACTTTCCTCTACTTTTGCCCTACTCCCTACAGAGCCCAGTGGTAGCATCGCCAAGGCTGTACACTGCCAGGGTGCACGAGGGGCATTCAAGGCAGAATTTGTCCCCCAGGACACAGAATTTGCAGCATTTTGAAAACTCCTTGCTTTTTTCAACCTTTTAAACTCATTATCTCTACCTGCAAGATAACCTGCATTTGGTCTCGACACATTCATGGCCTAAAATCACCATCTTCCCTGTTCATTTCTGGACAAAAAAACTACAGCCAAGCAAGAACATTTTTTTTTACACTACCTTTTGGGTGGTTGCTGTCAATGCTATTCTCTGTCTGTAAAAAAGTCTCCAGGTAATAGGTCAGTCACATAATGGAATAGCTATTGATATATTTTAATACACAGTCAAACCTTGGAGAAGAGCTGAGATTTACCAGCCAACATTCCTGAACTTGTATTGACTAAACAGCCTGTTATTTTTTAATAGCCATCATGTGTCCTTTCTTCCCCCATCTTTGGGCTCCAATTTTGTTATTTCAGACAGTAATGCTGGCAGCATAATGTTCATGAAACCATTGCAGTCTTAAATAAATCTATAACATGCCACTATTTCTCTGTAAGCTCTGAAAGAAGCCTACTCCATCTGATATGAAAATCCTGGCATTCCTAAGCCTTATTTATGTGATAGTGACAGAGGTCATTTCATTCCTCGAGGCACAGCCATCTATAAATTATAGCAGCACACTGTGAGTAATGAGTTATGCTAAGAAAGAAAGGTGTTTAGAGGAAAACCGTGCAGATTTTGCTCAGCACAGCAATCCGAAAGTTCACGCGGCGAGGAGCAGTTGTCACCCTACATAAACCATGGTACTCGTTGTAAAATAAGAATGTTTAAGCAAAACCAGCCTTTCTGAGCTCCGGGATAGAAGTGGCTGCTTTGCACGGCACTCTGCAACAGAAGGAGATTACGCCCCAGCCAAAAAGACAGCAAATTATTGCATCAATGTAGAAAATAACTATTTGTCTCTCAAAAGAGAAAAAGCATGAAATCTCATAGAGTGGTTTGGACTGGAAGAGATCCCAAAGATCAACCAGTTCCAACCCCCAGTCCATGGGCAGGGACACCTTCTGCTAGACTGGGATGCTCCAAGCCCCATGCAAGCTGGCCTTAAACACCTCCAGTGATGAGGCAAAAGATGGGAACTGTCCCGTTGTTCTTGGTGCTGAAGAAAGCCCAGTCTTGCAGAGCACTTATGCTTCACCTCTCAAGCAGATAGGATTTTTATCTTATTGCCAGCACTTCTAAGAGATGTCCCAGCTCAGCCCAGGGGAGAGGAGCAGCTCATACCAGATGATGGATCCACTACATTTATTGCACTTAGATGGAAAATCCTGGGCATATGGGCTCATAAATGTTAAATCATATTAAGTCTATATCTGTGTAAATACTCAAGCACTTGGAAGGCCATCTTGAGGATTTTCCCCTCCCCCTTTCCCAGAAATAGTAAGATCTAATCTTACAGAGCCCCAGTCAGCACTGACCCTCAGCATCTCCCCTTTAGGGTCACTTCACGCCCTTGGCTCAGCTCTCACGGATTTGGACTCTGTCATTTCCCGGTTCAGAGGTCTGCACCAGCATCAAAGTGACAAAGTGGCATTTCCCCTGCTTAAGTACTAATCCCCTCCCAACCACTGGACTTGTCAAAATCAACAACAGGATAGGAAGACCTGCCTGTTTGCAGGTCACACCTGAGTTTACAATTACTTTCTCAACCTTCAGGTAGAAAATGAGAAGCATCCCTGCAGAAACAGAACTCTGGGTGAACTTGAACACAGATTTTAAAGCAGAAAGGGTCAGAGAGTTGATGAGCAAAACTCTGCAGATGATAAAACACTTTACTACCACCCTGTGAAAATTTCCTTCCTTAGCAGAATAATGACCTGGAGTCAGCTTCCACACTCTGCTTGGCCATTTGACAACTGGGAAGTGCTGCCTTCTTCCTGTACAGCGAGTAGCAGAGTGAGCAGAGCTGGGCTTCCCGCAGTGCCAGGTCACACAGCTGCACCTGCTCCCTCCCTTCCGCAGCCAACAGCCCCTCACAGCGAGAGATTTGTGTTCTAAAGCTGCAAGGTCTAGTTCATTAATTAAATCAAAGACAGATTCTCCCTACTTTCCCCTTCCTGCTAACCCTTCTGGAAAGCCTTCCCAGAGACTTTGTTCCTACCCCTTTCTGCAAATACCTACAGCCAGATCATTTTCTCGAGCTAATGAGAACTATTTTTCTTTTCTTCCGGCTCCCCTAGAAATGTCATCCTTCAGTTCTGCTCATCCTTTGCTCTTTTCATCAAGGCTGTAAACCACAGCTCCCTCCCACACACACTCCCAGCTCCCAGCAGAGTGGTGACCCCAGGTTTTTCTAACCCCAGCCCATTAGTGTTTAATGGAGCAGGCAATGGCAGCTCCAGTGCCCTGACCACCATCGGGAGCCACCTTTCACCTGGCGTGGTGATTCCCTGCCCAGCCCTCCACCTGCAAGCCAGGAGTGATACCAGGCAGCCCCAGCCTGCTCTCTGACACGGATGATGTAGCTATAGGAGAGTGGATCCAACCCCAGAGTTAATAATCACCCCCACATTAGGCACCTGCACCCTCCAGCAACATCCAGATTTCCCTGACCAGGGCATGGCCAGCAGCAGGAAACCCTACATGGTTCCCTATGTTGAGAGGGGAGCTTCCCAAAGCTGGTCTTTGTTAACTCAACCCCTTGTATGAGCACAGGGGGAGAGGCTGAGGAGAGAGGGCAAAGCTGGGTCTGCTGGCAAAGTTCCCTCTCCGTGCCGATAGGAGGACTCCCCACACTGCATTCAGAATTAGTTAGGGGAAGAGGTGAAATTGAGTACATTATAATCATCAAAATAAGTAGAAACAACTAATTGGGAGGAAACTTAAATTCTGAAAGCTGTGGGGGAAAATAGCCAAGTGTGCAAGTTATTAGGGAGAAATTTTCTGGAGATGATGAAAGGTCCTAGGATTAAAATATTCTCCCAAATTGTTTCCCAGAGCTCCCTGACCCTCACCAAATTAATGACTGAATTCTGGTTTTAGATAAAGAAGCTACTCATGAGGTTCGTGTCAAAATGGATACAATTCTGTTTGAGTCCATGGAAGGGGGAAAGTCTGCTCCAACACACAGGAAAGGAGACACTTCTTAGCTAAAAGAGCCTCTTTTGATAAGAGTTTTGTGCCTAGAAGTAGTTTTCTGCCCTATGGGAAGTTTTGCCAGCACACAGGAAAAAGGAAGCATCCCATGTTGAGAAGCAATCCAGTCATCCTGTCCAAGAGCACCTGTCCCTTTAAAAGAGATGAAGAAAAAACAGAATTTGATTTTTTAAACAGATCCAATGAGTTTGTGGAAAAATACTTCCTAACTTGTCACGGCCATCAGCATGCTGCTGTCAATGGTGCTTTTATCTCTTTGCTTTAAAAAGGTTGCATCCTGAGATGGGTGTGGGGGGGCAAGAGAAAAAGGGAAAGAAAAAGTTGATCACTGAAGTGGAGAAAAAAGAGTTAGTATTTAGCTGAAGGCAAAAAAAGCCCTCCTTGGAATGACTATCATAATTATGTGACAAACTGTCAGCCTGCAGCTCCGTAGCTGATGAACATATCTGCTGATTGTGAAGTGTGCACCTAACAAGGAAGAGGCAATGCAAGGGGAGGAATGATATAAAAGACAGAAATAAAATGTAAATTGTGATGGCTGTCCATGCATTTTGAATTTTTAAAGTTTGTGCTAACCTCCGAAAGCACTGAAGATTGAGCTGGGGTGGACTAATAGTCCATGGATATCTCAGTGTATCATTAGGGAGTAAATTTTTTATTTAAGTGTTTGGTGCTTTATCAATAAAATATACCTCTAAAATATATATGAGAGGAAATACAAGGAGGCTGGGTTCTGATATTTCCTGGAATACCACTTTGGGGAAGATCACCAGGCGATTCCTCTGTCAGTGCTGGGCATCCCCGTGCCTGTCCCTGCTGCCTCTCACTGCAGCTCCCTCCCTGGCACAAACTCTCCTCGTGCCGTGCTCAGGGGGAATCTCACTGTGAATATTTTTGGTTAAAAGCACTGAAGCCAAAAGTGCAAGCAGCCCAGTGAGTGCAAATACATCATCTGCATGTGATCTGCTCAATGAGCTCTGCGAGGGGGCCAGTGCTATTTATTTTTTGGTAGGGGGAATATGCATTATCTGAACCCTTTCCCTGTTGTCACCGCCTTGTCAGATCCTGATTTTGCAGCCTCTCCCTGTGGCAGCTGCAGGAGAAGCTGCAGGAGCATGATCAACACTCTCTTTCTGCCTTCCCGGCAGAGGAACTGTTTTGAAAAGTCTGTAAGCTGAACACGAGTCTTTAGGGAAGGACTGGAGATAATAAATATCTAATGATAACAGGGGCTTATCACCTTGAGGAGACAACAACTCGCTCTCCTTCAGAGGCAAACGGGATAACTATGAAATAGCTGAGGAATTTTAACTGTAAAGTATGTCTGTGAGGTGAGATCTGCCTCTGTTTTTCCCCCAGTACACCCAGTATGACCTCAAGGCTTCCATCTTGTTAATGTAACAAATGACACCATTTTCACTGGGCCAAACTGTCTGGAGCTGTCTGCAAAAGAACGAGAAAAATTGTGGCGGTAAAAACATCCCAAAAGGCACATAAGCCTGGGACTGAGCTGAACTGGAAATAATCCACTTGAAAAGCACAGAAAACACTTGTTTTTTCCCCACAGCCCTACAGACGACCCTATATTGCTGGTGGGGAACTTGTGCTGTGCACAAATGAGGTAGGAAAGAAGATCCTTCAGTTTGGAGGAAAGTTGTGACTTGATGGTAACTAAGAGGGATTTTTAGGGTGCTAAAAGAAATATTCCAGTCTTTTATGCAACTCATGCCCGTATGACCACATGAATGTGGGAATATCCTGGTGTAGAGCCTGCTTTGCAGGTCGTGGTCATGAGGGTCATGCCTGAACCAGCAGGTTGGAGCTACCAGCATCAGCATGGCCAGTGAGTGATGCTGGAAAATCCATCCAAAGGTGTTTGTCACAGCAGAAAATAAATTGGATTGGTCCAGTTCTTCCTTGTGGATTACTTGAGGCTTAAAAAAGGCAGCAGCTATAAATATGTCATCTGAGTATCTGGAATTTGATTTAATATGTCACAATCTGTTACTCCATTTCCAAGAAGACGACTAAAAAAATATTCAGAACTACAGTTTCAGAGTCTATTGTCATTTGCTTTAAGGAAAATTTCTTTATTTTAATCTTATGATCCTAGAAATGATTTTAGCAATTTGGTTTTTCTGAAACCAATGAAACATTAAGTTGGCAGATGGTGTGCGGGCTCAGCAGAGATAAAGGTTGTGTGGCTGTGCTAGGAATACAACATAAGTGTCCTGGTACATTGTGTTTGGGAGCGTTTCTTGTTTGGGTGAATTTTCTTTTTTTTTTTATTTTTTTTTAATACAATATAAACCCTGCAGGCACATCTGCATCATCTTTTATAATACAATAAGGAAAAAAAAAAGGAGTGTCTCATATTGCTGACACAGTTTCTGTGACTGGATGACTCTCAAACTAATTTAAATTTTAAAATAAAATGCTTACAAACGTGGTACAGAGAGAAGGTATTTGATCCAGTGGACAGACTGGAGTCTGGGATCCCAACAGCAAATGTCTGAATTCTGACAGTAACATCTATGAACAATGTAATTTTTCCTCAGTAAAATGAGTGAAAATTACAAACCAAGAAGTTTAAAAACTGCAGAAGAAAACATATTGTAAGTATTCAGTGCTATTAATTGTTGAGACAAAAACCATGGTTCTTTGCTCATTAAATGTATCAAAAATTCCAAATCTCAACATTTACACATAAATATTCTCAAAGTCTAAATCCCCAAAATATATTTCAACAGTAGAATGAAAGCTTAAAAACTCTTGAGCAACAGGAAGATGCATAATTATAGCAGTGTTATTCAAGAAATGCTATAGCACATGCTCTTTATTAATTTATTACAGGTCTTTTGCACTGTCACAGCTTTTAGGAGGGGCACCCCTGAGCAGCAGTCACCGCCTGAGGACAGCGAAGGTTTCTATGCTGGGATTAAGGTAACGCTCTGAGTCACTGACTAGGGAACATTTGGAAATTGTGATGAAGAAACATAAGCCCTGATCATCATAAGCAGTGCTGCTTCGATGCTCGCTTTGAGAAAATGGCTTCATTTTGTCTGCAAAACGCCCTGGAGCACCCACTGGCACCATGTGCATGTGTGGACACTGACGTGCCACAAAGCAGGAGCAAAGCTGCGTGTCCCAGTAAATGTGCCCTGAAGAGCCCTGGGGGCTTTGTGTGGTGGGAGGACACACCTGCAGACCTGCAAGGATGCACGATTTTGTTGTAATAAACCAGAACAAAGTGAAGACAAAAAATGAATTTTTAGCCATCATCTTGCTATGGTCAGGCATTACAAAACAGAAGTTGCTGGAGATAAATTCACACTGAATGTGAGGAGCAGGTCTAATATCACTCAAGGTTTAGGCTGTCAGCCTGGCAGTCCAGGAGATTTTGGGATCTTCTGAGTGTCATGCCTCCATGAGTGGGGTTTGAAAAACCTGGCAGCCCATTCTGTGTGATAGCTGAAGAACAGTTTCTGAGGTATTCTTTTGAAATGTCAGAATTTTGCAGAGAATGGAAGTTCCCATTTCTGACTAGCCCTGAGTGCTGTTTCTGCTCTTTTCCCAGGACAACAGACAGACAGAAAAGGCACAACCCAAGCTCTCGCCCTGGTCTCCAAACCCGTAACATTTTATGTGCAGAGCAATTCTTCTTCCTGCCATAGAAGGGAAGGGGAATTGGTCAAAAATCGCACTTATTTTGCACCTGGCACAGACTACAAACATAGAGTCCATGACCACGAGATTATGCCAGACTTTATGCCATGGTATTTCTCCTACTGCACTGGGATAGGAGCTCTTTTAAACCAGGGATATTAAAAATAAATAAATTCTACAGTATTATTCACAGGCTTAATAAAAGCCTGCTTTGAGATTTGGAGATGAGAAGCAATTACACACTATATGTGGAAACTGAAAACATTTTCTTAATTGCCAAAAATGTTAAAGTATGTTAACAGCAATTTTACCTTATAAAATTGAGGATCATTATTGTAAAATTTATTATTATTAAGAAGATAATGATAAAGATTATTATTATTTTGTGAGTAATTATATATCTTCATAATTGATTAAAACCACTTAAGACTTCATAGATGTCAGTGTTGCCTGATTAATCTGCCATCTCCTTTACCTGTCAAGATCATCTAAAAGTTGTTTTCTTATTTCCAGTTTTTACCAGAATCACTAGAAATTGCAGAGGATGGCAAGGAGCATGTTTTGACTGTCCTGAGCACAGTACCCATTGCCTGTCCTGGGCAAGATGATCTCTGTAAAATGACATTGCAACTAAGTACTGAGGACTTGGGTAAGAGTTTTACATATCAACATCGAATCAATGCAATTACTTTTTCCAGTATTTAAGTTACAATCAATTCTAACAGAAAATATATAAATGCCAAAGGACAGAAGCCATAAAATCCACGAACTAGGCCATATTTTTATCTGCAAAATAAAACAATTGATAGTATCAGACAGGTTTTTGAGGGAAAAAAACCCCAAACCCATAAATCTGACTAGCAATAACCTGAACAGTAGTCTGTTGAGATTTATGGATGAAATCACTGAGATTAGAAGATCTTATCTTAAATTCCAGGAGCGTAAAATTCCATTTTAAGATTTTTTGTAACAGGAATGTTCTTAGGTAGAATAATTTCATTAATTATCAATAAAAAGCTCCCTGAAGATTTATTATTCAGTAAATGCATAGTGAAGCCTTTTTTCTTCCTTTTGCTGGCTTATAGTTTTTGTTTAACTTAATACAGAAGGAAAAAATCACTCTTGTGCTTATATATTATTCTCTTTCTAAGCATTTAGGGCTTTTTAAAAATTTTATTAACTTGAAAACATTGACAATGTCAGTGAGAAAACACTTGCCCTTTTATTCAGTAAATGCTGTCTTCAGGTCAATCAGGTGGAATATCCTTCCTGCCTAAGGCTGGCACGTACGTATTTACTTTCCATTAGCACTAAATAAAACACCCAAGCCTTTTTCTAACAAGTCAGTTCTTTCTTTTCCATAAGTGGCTCAATGAGAGAAATGTTTACAGATAGGATTACAGCTGCAGTTTTTCTACCCACAAAAAGCCATCTCTAAAAAATATTGGCAAACCCAAGACAGTTCCTGATATTTTTCTCTTCTTAATTCCATTTCCTAGCTCTCCTCACCACCAGCCAAGTGCTTAGACAGAAGAAAAAAAAATAATTTAAATGGTATCATAACACAATGATCTTAAACTGAGCAGCACCTTATGGTTCCAGCAGCTGTGCTGGCTCTCATACGTGGAGTACTTTGCATTTCTCCATGGCTCCGTGCTGCTCTGCTCTACATACTGCTCTTGGCTTGGGGTCTGTGCTGCTCCATCAGGAAAACATCTCTGAGCTCATGGGAATGGATTTCCTTGGACAGCAAGGCTGCCTCACACTCCAGGATTGAGGATGTTGGGCTGGTGTGTGGTGGGACATCCCCACAGACCCCAAACAGCTCAGATGCTGACTGCTCTGAGGATCAGACAGGAATTAGTCCTGGTCAAGGCTGTTAGTTTAACTCACATTTCATTAGGCATCAATCAAGGCTTTCAGAATCTCCCTGACTCTGAGAGCGTGGGCCAGGAGCTCTCACACGGGGGAGGCTGAGCTCAGCACATCGGACTGAGACTGACCCCTCACCGAGGTCTCCCCCAGCCCCACAGTGTGCACTTGACTGCAAGAAAGAGAGGATACAGGACTTGCAGTAGCAGCTCTAATTTCAAGCTGTCAATGGGCTTGATGTGTTGGTGCCAAGAGGTGCCAGGAGGAAGGCACAACTCATCCAATTAACTCATATTTGAAGGAAGTTGTCACTGAAGTGGAAAATTTCTGTTAGTTTCGATCAACTCATTTCTGCAGCTTAAACTAAGCCCAGCTCTAGCCCTTGGTTGCTCCATCCTGAGGCTGTTTCCTCGGATGCCACTGCGGCTGTTATCTCTGGAGCTATCTGTATACACTGAAGGCTGAGTATCTGCTCCTGGGTGTCTGCACTACGTTTGCTTCAAGCCTTTACTGTCTTTAGGGTCCATTAGTTTATCTGAAGGAACACTGTGGGCTTCTGAAAAATGTGTGCTGGACACAGTGCTGGAAATTAAAAACAAAAACCATTTTAGCTGAGATTCGTTTATACGGAATAAATTAACTGACAAGCTCCTTGTCTGCCTGAATCCATATAACCACACTGTTGTGCTAATTATGTAGGGAATAAGTGATAAGAAAGCTAATTACAAGCACAGAAATATCTCTCCAAGTTCAGACAATATCATAATGAATGCCAAGGCACAGCAGAGCCACCGGAGTTCGGCTTCTGTTAAGTTTATTGTTACTATTGTGACAAGATGATTTTCTTTGATTTTAAACTTTTGTTCTGGGTTGTGAGCACAGCTCATGGGGCTGTAATGGCAATAACTATTCCTCATGGTAACCTCCAATTTAATTGAATCAAGAACCTTGAAAATGAGCCAGGACTTTTCTATAAGAAGTGAGGTGAGGCAACCCTTAAGGATTTGATATGAGAGATAATATGTCATTAATATCTGTAGATTTTAGTTCAGTTCCCATAGTACTGTACAGGGTTAATTTAAATTATATTTCATGAGATTTTTCCATAAGGGATAAGACAGTGATTATTTGATTGTGTTAGAAATGCTATCTTAAAATACTTTAATGCCATCTCTATAAATTATTAAGCAATTCTACAAATGAGAAAAATTATATAAAAATCACTTATTTTAATATCAGAAAATCAATATTTTCATCTCAGATTCATTTTAGGGCCACCATTTCTAGAACTTGATTCTTATCAGATGATAATTAGTGGTCTGGGACAGAAAACTAAATATTCCTCAAGAAATGCTGTAAGTCCTGAAATCAGCAGTGAGAATCTGACTGGCTTCAGCAGGACCAGAATTTATTTTACATCAACCAAAGGATGCATGAAAGGTTGAGTGGCTTCTTGAGAAGCAAATACACACAAAACCACACAAATACAGTGCAGACCAGATGGCTCAGAACTAAATGCTATCGTAAGTCAGTGTGGGTAAGGGAAAACACACCTAGGGAAATAAAAATTCAGGTTTGCCCTTTACCTGAGACCTCAGCAGGAAGGGTCAGGACCTGAGGGAAGTGGACACTGCCGTTCTGGCTGCGTGTAGGGGTCTCTTTAGGAAAGATATGATGTGCAGTGCTATTGACACACTGATTTAGTCACCACACATCATTTCCCTACCCACCACAGATGCTGACATAGTCAGTATCTCCATAGGTTATTATTTTTCCTCATTTTTAAAGTGAATTTATCTGCACAACACTTCTGTGAAGGATATAAATAAAACTAACATCATTTTACAGACTGAGAAGCAAAAAACCGTAACCTAACTAAGCCAAAAACACAAATAGAGACCTGCTGCATTTGCCTTGCTGTCGTGGATCCATAGTTCACCAAAAACTGACTTGAGAACCCTCCCTTTCCACATCGAAACATCTGTTTATTTCAAATTAAATAACTCCCAGCAGATACCTCCTTATTCTCCAGACAGTGAAAGACAAGTGTTTTCCAGAAACACAGATTCATCTCTTTCTTTGTCATGAGAACTACTTGTCTTCATTCACTGGGCACGGACCCATAAAGATAGCACTGTCATCCCAGAAATATTAGCACCTTGTGGAAAAATAGACACCACTGAGTTTTTAGTCAACACTGGGGATGAAAAACCCAGCACAGTGAAGAGTGCAGAGGGATGCCAGATTCAGTCAGTCACAACTGTCTTTATGCAAAGCCCATCTGGTTCCAAGGCGTGCGTGTCCTGGAATGGGAAGCGTTTGTGCTGAACAGCACACGGGGTACGGGCAGCTCTTTGGATAACTCCTGTCAGACTCTGTGCTCGTGTTCACTCCAGGCAGCCAGGTGCCAGGGCCCCCAGACATCACCCTGTCGGCCTGCCGGGTGGATCTGCTGCCGGAGCCCTGCTCGGGGAGCAGCTGTGCAGCAGCCACGGTGACGGTGACAGCCGCGACCGACTTCGCGCAGGACGGGAACCGCGGCAGCCGCATCAGTGCTGAGCCAGTCGCACCGAGGGATGTGCTCTGGAGGGGTTACACGCCCAGGGATGTGAAGGTTAGGTCCTGAAATAAGCTGGGAAAAATGTCAAATCTTAATGAGAGGGTTTTCTTTTTTTTTTTTTTTCCTAAAGGAAATAAACTTTTAGGGATGATTGTTGTAAGGGTTTGGGTTGCAAGAGACCTTAAAGACCATCCAGTTCCACCCCCCTGCCATGGGCAGGGACACCTCCCACTATCTCAGGCTGCTCCAAGCCCCATCCAGCCTGGCCTTGGACACTTCCAGGGATGGGGCAGCCACAGCTTCTCTGGGCACTCTGTGCCAAGGCCTCACCCCCCTCACAATGAAGAACATTTTCCTAATATCTGATCTAACCCTGCCCTCTGTCAGCAGAGTAAAGCAAAACACTTTATGCATCAAGAAAATTAACATTTTAACATGTCCTTGTGTTTTGGCAGATTTAGGTTTGGTTATTAGTCAGCACATCAGTAAGGCCAAGAGCTGGAACACAGAGGTAACCAGGAGTGCTCCTGTACACTGGGAAAGGGGAGAGGGAGAAGGTGGTTTAGGGAATGAGCACCTTTTCGAGAAGGAGGGAGGGAGAAAACTGAGAGTTTGAAGGACATTTTCTGGAAAAGCAGAGGAAAGGCAGAGCCTCACAAGTGAGAGAAGAGAAGGAGATTCAGCAGTGCTGTGTCCATTTGTGACTGTGCCAGGAATCACCGGGGCACCTTTGACGACACGAGGCTGCTCCTTCTCTTGATTTATACTGCTACAAAGTGTACAGAATAAAAATAATAAGAAGCAATCAGGGAGGCAAGCCACACTTTTCCTGCAGAAAGCCTGGCCAAAGAAGCGTGGTGAGCAGGGACCAGCCCTTTGTCTGTGAAGCTGTTTCAGGACCTCAGCTGGGAGGTTTGAGCACTGTAATCCCACTGCCCCAGAGGGTTAACCAGAGCACAGATTTGTCTAAGCTAAATCTCTTAGAGCAGGGGCACATCCAAGCTGGCATATCTTAACTGGAAACAACCCCCCAGTGAAATCCACAATTTTCCTGCCTTATTTTTTGTGGATTTTCTCATGAGAGAATGAGATTAAACTGGACCACAAGAATTTTTGTCTTCAAAGGAAAAATGCCTAGCATGGGTGTATAACCTTTCATCTCCAGAATTGGCTTCTTTTAAACTTTTTAAGACTCTTAAACCAGAAATTACAACTAATTCAGTGTAGTACGCTCACACACTCATATTTTTTCTTGAAATTACAAATGCTTGCATTAAAATATGAAGATGTATCAAGTGTGAAATTGAATTAATTTTAATAATAAATTCTATTTATCTCAGTTAAAACTTGATCTATGGAAACATAATAGACATTACCTTCCCTCCCACTCTTTTTCCTGTTGCTGCTCTGCAGTTAATTAGAAGTTTTAATGTAACATAGTTCTTGCAACATAGCAAGAAAAGGTCCAAGTATTAAAATCCACATAATCTTTAGTCCTTCTGATTTGTTAAAATATTTTTGATCTATCTGAAAATTGAACAGAAATGGTGAGCAGAACATCCTGACACATCTAGACACCTGATAAAGAGGATTTCCTCAGCAAACTACTCCTGCCTTCAACCAGGAGCTGTGTCTTCTGCTGACATCATTCAAGAAAGAGCAGAGAAGGAAGGGCCACACAGATTTGCTTGTGCTAAATTTTTACTTAGGAAGTGTGAGAAAATGGGAAAATTCTGAGACACTTCATCTCACACTGTAAATCCAAATGATACAACTGACCCCAGCTCAAAAAGTTGTTCATTTTTTCAAGACTATCATTCTAAAAGTTTGGTGTGCCAGACCCTGGTGGGCATCTAAGAAGTGTCTCTGTGCCACGTTTAAGGGGCATTTTGAAATACGGGTGATGTGTTGCTGCAGGTGAGGAATGTTGTCAGGAACTGAGGTTCTATCTTCACCTTCTAATTCATTTATTTAATTTCACCCCTGTTTCTGCTTTGTCACTGAAAGACTGCCCAGGGATAGAGCAGCCATCCTTCTTCCCCGCTCCATGGATCCGGGTAGAACTAACAGAAGTGCACCTCTGGCCTCCTCGTGGGCAAAGAGGGAGCAAAGAGTTAACAGCCCTGGCCAAGAAATCGGTCTGGCAGGACGGATAATGGAAAGCGATAACACTCCATCACTCCCACCAGTATGACTGGGAGCTCTTTGTATCACAGTTCACTACCCAAGCTTGTCCTGCATTTTGGGGAACTGGACAGCAGAGCCCTCAGCCATTAAAAAAACCCTCTCTTGAGCAGACCTGGCAGTGTGGGTCCAGCACTGCCTGAGATTCAGGTGTTACAGCTTCAGAGCCCTGCCTCTGGCTTCTGCAGGCACATCTGCTCCCTGCAGGGCACCAGGGCTCTCACAGCTCCTCTGTGACCCAGCTGGTGCCCGAGGAATCAAGGGGTGATGCAAATGAAATCTCTGTAGCTGTAGTAGATCCTTTCCTGTTCCACCCACACACCTAAAGCAGTCTGATTTGGAGCCTCATCATCAATATCTGATCAATAACCACATCAAATAGATAAATTAGCCATTCAGATGCTGTAACAGGAAATCTGAGGTCAAATTAGGGGACAGGCAGCTACTACTATAACATGCTAATGCTACTTAATTACAGCATACCTTTTTACCATACTTCAGGCACTAAAATTAGTGCAATTTAATGAGCACTCTATTCTCCTGATAATTTCAGTGAAGGATCTACTCCTTAGCAAAAAGTTTTAATAAAAAATTTCATCTTTTACCAGATAAAGGAAGACATTATATCAGATGAACAGGAACACTTTGAACTCCCATACTGCCTGTGATTAAACTCTGTTGTTTGAAAGCAAAGCCTGTTTTGTCCCCATCCACAATCATGTTTCAGAAGTCAGATTGTAGTTTGTACTTAACCCATCAATCCTGCCCCTAATGTTTTGTGAGGAACAGTAATGAAGAAAAACTGCTGTGTAGACTGTATTCATTACACATTTCATTTTAACTAGGTCACAGTTCGAGACCTCCCAACAGGGAACTGCTACTCTTTCACTGATCCACACATTATCACATTTGATGGATGGTGAGTATTTTACTTTGAAATAATTTGGCTCAATTACTGCAGTTATCAGTTTCTGGATGTGGAATGCATTTGGGTTTACATTAGAATATCAAAAAAGCATTGAACAAGTTTGCTTACAATGAGGAATGTACTCCTTCAACAACACACGTGGTTTCCTTCCAGCTGTGTGCACGCCTTTTAACAAAAGGATTAAAAGTGGATTAATCTTTGAGAAGCAATGGTTTTGAGTCAGAATAATTTTTACAAGACAAAGGTCACATTCCAAAATGTTCTTCAAACAGAACCATCACTAGTGGCTTTGAGAGGGTGTCTACACCACGTCATTGTGTTAGTGACACCCCAGTGCCACCCAAGTGACACATTATGTCACCAGAGCAGCACAGCACACAGGGATAGCCTGGTCCTTCCCAGGAGTTTATCAACACCTGGTACAAAGTCACTCATCAGAAGGATGCTCTTGATATCTTCTACCTCCAGAGCTGCTTTATGCACAGCTGGAGTTGACAATCATAATCACAACCAAAAAACCCCATAAAGATGGCTCTAATGTCTCAGAGAAAAAAAGTCCAGAAATTAGAAGTGTCAAATACCAGGAGAAGAGTGCAAAAAAAAAATAGTTGTACATCTTCCTGTAGTGTCCAAATGTCCTTCTGTATTACGCAGCAATAAGCTGCTTAAAGACTTACTGAGCCAAAGTTGTGTCTTTGTGTTTGACAGCCTGAATTGTACAGAACTTTTCCTTGTTTAACTCCCCTAATCATTCAGGAATCTGGATATTTATCCCAGCTAACTGACATCACTGAAAGCTTTTAAAATTTTCACCTGGCACATTTCATCCAGAGCTTCAAATATTTCAGATGACGTTCCAAGTTTGTCATTCTGCCATTAATCTCCTGATGGCACAGACAATGACTTTGGGTACTCAGTGTCCAAAGGGGTCAGCAGCCTGTGATTTTCTGATATTCTGACATCCTGATATCCCAGTTTCAGTCCAGCATGCTCTGGAGGTGGCATCTGAAATGACATTGAAGCTGGAGAAATCTGTCGGTGAAATGTAAGCAAGGCAGTGATGCCATTAAAGGTTGTACATCTGCTTCTAACAAAGATTTCACCTAAATTAGAGATTAGCTTTGCTCATCCATGGCTTCCCAGTCCCCCTTCTGCTTTGCTGAACAGCATTTAAATGTGGTGAGGAACTTATTTCATACAACTTTGGGTGCTTTTCTTGCTTTAGAAGCTTCATTAGAGCTGCAAGAGGTTCAAAGATATTCCCATGCCTCATGTAGCTGCAATTATTTCAACTCTGGGATATTAAACTAGATCAGAGTATTATTTCAAACTTCTCTATACATTTATATTCTAAAATATTCCCTTTTGATTTTAGGCTGAGAACAGACAGTGATCTGTCAGATTGTTGTGTTTAGGCAGTAATAAATTGTTGAAAAGTGCCTCTTTGAACAGGGACACTCTTCCAGCCATGTAGCACATTTTTACATTGCTTCCGTGGAAAAAAAAGGTCTAAAATGAAAGAAAGCAATTTTATTTGAATCACTCATTTTTTAATCCCATTGTTGATAGGACCCAGAAATGCTTCTAAACAATTTATGTTCTATTTTATCACAGGGAGTTTGGAAAAGCCCATTTTTCTGTGTCACCCTGCCTCAGAGTCACACAGACTCAAAAGAGAAAAATCCCAGTATTAGCTTGGCCCCTCAAAAACTGCACGTTTTTCCTTGTGGACAGACATTCATTACTGCTCTGTCCAGTGCAGCTTTAAATGAGCCACCTTGATGGGGCTTCGTCCATCTCAATAACTAGGTTATTTCCCTAAGATGTATCACTTCTTGATATTCAGCCAAGTTCCTTACCCATCATTTCACAGTCTCATTACTCCTACTTAAATTCCCATTTATTATTGTAAATAATTTCTCTTTCAATTATTATAATGGCTATGCTACCTTATTACACATCAGTTAAGCAACTTCCCTGGCTTCCTATCCAAAAAAAAAATGTTACCACCTTAGCAAATGATTTTAAAGCTCCGTATTTAAGGAGTGGGGAATGCAATCCCTGCTTCTGTCCTAGTACAAAACTATAACCTGAAGGCAAAGGCCGACATAGAAGTCTGGAAGTGAAGCATTCCCCTGTTTTCATGAAAGGGAATGTGGTGGGAAAATGTGTTTGAAATGAGAAACTTTTTAAGGTTTCAAAATTTAAATGAAAATCATTAAAAATTTTAAATTTAACTTAAAAATATTTATTTGAATAAATTTGGAAAATTGAAAAGTGTTATAAAAATCAAAAGACTGGAAGTGCTTTTCTTATTGGCAGTAACATTTTCTTACTGAAATGGCCACTTCCGGTGTGTTTTTTAACTTCTTTTGTGATGTTTCCAATGTTTTTAATCCGACATAGTGAGCTCACGTTACATCTGAGGTAGTTAGCTATTCATCAGACAACTGAAATACCCAACTCCCACTCCTGGATAACGCTCCCCTTTGCTGTGCCTCCTGCTAATATATGTCTGTAGGAATATTTATCTTGTAATCTTTTCGTTCTTTTCACCAAAGGCAGTGATTGAAAATCAAAGAAGAATGTGTCATATTTTACAGCATGAGCACAATCAATTTGTGTATATTGGAGCGTAGATGTGAAATAACGTTAATTATACCAGCTAAAATCCAGAGAGAGCACTTCCTTTTATAGCAAAGTACCTTCTAAATTAAACAAATGTGAAAGCCTGGTAAAGCAAAAGTATAGCCCTCATTACTGGTTATGGCACATTATAAATATAAAAGCTTTTCATGCCATAAATTGCAGATTCTTAAATATGAAGTACTAGCTTAAAACTAAATATGCAGAAAATCCTTTTAGGACAAAGTAAAAAGAGAATATTTTTTGATTGGGGAACTATATACATCATTTATGTTATTTTGCATTTTACCTTACCCAAAAAAAAGGTTCAAAGATTTTTCAGATTTCTCAAACATTTACATTAATCCACATTATCCCATCAATATTATCATAAAGGCAATGGCACCATTTGCTGGTTGGCTTTAATGGCTTTCATCACAGGAGTCCACAACTAAGTCCTGGGCAGGAGTAGCCTTGCCAGGTGCTGTTTTTGATAGTTTGCAGCAGTTTAGTTGTCCCCAGGCATCCAGTGACTGCTGAATGTAACACAACATCTGCTCTGAGAACAATGTGATGTGATGAACGCTCTGAAAGCAGAGAACGACTTCAGCATCATCCAGTCCTTCACAGGGTCAAGCCTACCATGAAATAGTTCTTAGTAGCAAGGAAAGAGGCAGCCTGGAGGAACATGAGAACAAAACAAATCATTTGGTGGCAAAGCTGGGGTGGAAAATCTTCAGGAACAGTAAACACTGTATATACAAAAATGAAGTGTAGCTTGGTGAAGCATAAGTGCAGGACTCTCACACTACTAGTAATAGTTGTTTACGTACATCTATCTTCCCTTCTGTCCCTCTCTTATGATTAACCAACAGAAATGATTCCTACAGAATATCACTGCCATTACCAAAAACTGAGGAGTGTTTTATAAGTTTTGGATAAAGAGCGTAACTCAAGCCATGACTTCATGTGGGGACAAGAATTTGCTTCACCCCTTGGGAAACAACCCAAGCACACAGAGGGGGAGGGAGGGAACCCCTTTTCAGCCAGTCTATCCATTGCTGCAGACTATCAGGGAAGCAGGATGGGGAAGTGCAGTGTGGAGGGAGATCTAGACACAAACAGTGATGCCTGGTCCGCAAGGAACACGCAGAACTCCCTCGTGCAAGAGCTGCACTAAGTCAGCTTCAGGCATTTAGTGCCACAGGCACCTTCTGCAACGTTGTCCAAGGAATCATTATCACAATTACAGTTGTATAAACACCACAAAAGTTTACCTGACTACATCCAATTATCCATTCAACTGATTCGAAGGTGCCTGGAAGCTCTAATTTAGGCACGGTGCAGGTTCGTTACGTGCTGTGCAATCTATGCCATGACTTAATTGAAGCACTCGGAGTGACTTCCAGGAGGGTTGGATTGGGTCCACTGTCAACGATTAGTAAGCAATAAATAGCTGCCCTGACTGCAAAGGCATTTATATGCATATGCAAATACAGCCCTCTTTACCAGGCAGAGGTGATTCCTCTGGGCACAGCCGATCTGATGCCCTGTTTTCCATCAGCCTCCCTAAACACCTCCCCTACACTGATCCTGTAGAAGGAAATTCTGGAAAGTGCTCTCATTAAATATCCTCTCTCCTCTTTCTCACCCCAAAGATATCCAAATGGAGCAAGTGCTTGATGTTTAAAGAGATTATCTATTTTTTTATATTGTCCTTAGTTTTGATCCATCTTAGCAGCAGCACACAGGCAGTCTACTACAGGATTTATGTACCTTATTAGAAAAAAGGATGAGACAGAACCATCCAAAATATTATCACTTTATAGCCAAATTGACTAAGTTTTTCAAGATGAAAGATCAAGTCAGATGTGTTTTCTTTCAGAGAAAAGCAACTGGAGTTTAAATTTTTACTGTGTTTTAAGCTACAAAGTTATCTATAGCTTTTATTCTGAGGAGAAACGAAATGTAGAAGTATACATGTGAAAAAGTCACCGTTCTCAAGCCATTTGTTCCTCTGCATAAGAAGCATTAATGGCCTGAAAAAATATTGATGTTTGTATGGCACTGCTTAAAAAATAATCCTGTTATTTAGCAGAAGAATTTTATATATTCCTTTTTATGGTTTTTTTTTTATTGTAGAAAAGAATAAAGCTTATTATTATAAGCTGATAGTTTAGTTTCCATATTACTGAATTTCATAAAAATGATGTTTAAAACTAATCACAGTGCCTTAAAAGAAAGCAGAATAATCCATTGTTTTTAAAGATGGAAGCTGTTAGCTTATAGGGAGAAACTGTCAACAACATATATTAAGTATATGGCTACTATTTTCTTTTACATAACATATTAAAATAAAATAGAATGATAATAAGACAAGTTTATGGAGTGAGAGCACAAAAAACAAGCAGAAGAGGGTCCTCTCGCAGGCCTCTGTTGTGGAAACCCCATAGACTCCGGATGGTTCATGCAGAGGGCAAACACTCGCAGTTATTAAAGTTATCCTGCTCTTGGCCTCACTCAGATGGAGCAGGAACGTTCCTTACAGAAAAGAATGAAAGTCCTGAATTGTTCTCCACGCTGGCTTGTGCTGATTGCCAATCCACTGAGCGTGAAAGTTGCGCTTACGGGGAAGTCGTTGAGGGGGAGGAACACACGTCATTTTAGCAGGCTTTCAGTAGAATCTCAGATTTTCACAGGAAGCCTTTACCTAGTCACAGCCAGACTTGTAAAAATTTGGTGATTAGTCACAGAAGAGGTTATTTGAGCCCTAATTTCCCTTTGAAGAACATCATACTCTAAAAGCATCCGGTTAGAACCAAAACATATTTATTAAGACCCAGAAGGCAGAAACTTCTTCCCATTTGCTTTATATCAAATGTTTATCCTTTTTATCCATGCCCATTGCCATGGCAGCAGCTGGGACACAGCTCCTGCTTTTCTTAGGAATTCTTAGGCACTTCCAGCTAAAAACTGCAGCAGTGTTCCCTTGGATACAGAGCCAGAGAAACTCTTCCCGGTGTGTGGATTGTTCCCTCCTTCAAGGCCAGCCACCAGGCTGGTGTAATTAAGGAGTGCTGCTGTACAAGTTTGTACCAACAAACAGCTGGCACAGGTGGATGATGAGGGTCTCTAACCCTCTCTGGTTTTGTTTCTTTGTGGCTGCTCAGGCGCTATGACAACTACAGAGTGGGGACGTTCCTGCTGTGCCGCAGCGAGTCGCGGGCCTTCGAGGTGCACGTCCGGCAGTGGGACTGCGGCGGCCACCGCTCCGCCACCGCCTGCAACTGTGGCGTAGCTGCACAAGAAGGGGGTGACATTGTGGTGCTGGACACCTGCAATGGCCGCTTTCAGGACAGCAGGCCCCAGCTGACCATCAAAAGCACCGAGGCATCGCCACGAGTCAAAATCCTGAAGTCTTACGGAGGCAGGAAAATAACAGTACGTGCGTGGACGGTTGAGCGCTCCTGTGGTGGTTGTGCTTTGAAAACACGTGTTTAATATTTCTGAATTATTAATGAAGTTGCTAAGAGAATATCTGAAGCCATCAGAGCACCTGCAGCCAAATGTACCGCAAAACGAGGGGCAGGGAAGTAGCTGGTTAAAGTGTTGGTTTAACAAACTGTAAAACAAAACAAAACAAATACCTCTGGAAATTTCTTGGCGACACAGCGGAGCTCTGATAGTGCTACTTACTCTCTGCAGCACGGCAGCCCACTCCCTGTTTGCTTATGCCAGGCACTACCCAGCCACATCACATAAAGCAAATTTCTTTGCAGAGCTCAAGATATAAATATTCAAGGAAAGATCGCAGGTAGCAGGATAATGGAGTTTTAGAGTGGAGCAGTAAGACACTATTAGTCGGATCCAGAGAGCCCCCAAAAGCTATGAAAATGGGCTGTAAATGTGCAGCATTTGGTGTAACGTAAAGCATTTGCCTAAAAAATATATGGCCACAACTTACTTTGCATAAGTATCGCTTATCCACACTAATCCACAGAAATCACTTGAAAAATAAGAGCAGGTTGCACCAGGGGTTTAGGTAAGGAAAAGAGCCGCAAACTATGGCCAAGAAGATAATTTTATCCTAGAGCTGTATCATCAAGATTTATTGCCATGAAATGTTTTGGATGAAGATTGGTCCACAGCAGAGCCAGAATGATGCAGGAAGTGCCTGTGCTTGGCTCTCCCTGTGATCTCACTTGGAATAGATCTCAGGAAGGTAGTAATTGAAAGTCTGTTAATTATAGAATAGAGAAAAAGCAGGAATCAAGCTGTCATTTCATTTTGCAACTGAATGCAATATAATTACTGTTTTATTACTAGAACAATCTTAGCAAGGAATCCCTATTCTCATTTACACCTGAGGCAAGACTCGGGGAAACAAATCAGAGCAGACTGGGGACACAATATGAAAACTGCTCTGATCTGAGTGGGTGTCTGTAGGAACTGTGAAGCAGAAAACAGGATCCCTGAGCACACCACCGAGTATGGTGCATCCCAATTCTCCCAGCACTTGTCCATCATTATCCTCATGCAGGGTGCATCTCTCATCAGGAGATGGCTCCCCGTGGCTCCCATGACATTCAAGGGCGCTTGGAATGGGGTTAAGTCATGCAAAGTGGAGCCAGTCACTAAATATCTCTGCAAACTGACAACTCAAAAAAGGTTCTTTGAAGCCTCAATTAGCAGCATTAAATCCAGGTGGGATGAGTTGCCCAGGGCAGCAGGAAAGGAAAGGGTTAGAGCCCTCCAAACTCCCAAAATAAATCTACACTTGGAAATATTAATCTGGACAGCACAGAAGACTGAACAGCCCATGCAGTTCTGACTGCAAGGGTTTTACACGCAACCCTGCAAGAAATGCTCCTCTCTGCAGTAAAGCATGTGATTAGAAGACACTGCTTTTGTGAGGAAGGAAATCAAATTCTATCCAGGGCTGTGTCAGTTGCAGCTCTCCTGCTCCACCTACTAAACCACCAGGAAAAGTTAACTCATCAGGCCAGTTGAGCTTTGCCTTGGGCAGTCACTGGGGCTTTTTAAAACCAGCTTTGTAAGTGAAACATCAGTACAGCCAAGGTGGAGGGACAGCCAAGGTGGAGAGACAGCCAAGAACTTCTGAGATGTTCAAAGTACTTGTTTTATATGACGACTTCCATCATTCCCCAAGGCCAATAATTTTTGGGAAAAGATGCTTTAAATGAAAACACAGAAGGCCTGGGTTCAAACCAGTGTCCCCAGCTGTCCTTGCAATCAGTGGCACTTTGCTCTTGGGCTCATGGAGGGCTCAAAAAGTATTCCCATGCCTGGAGTAAGGGGTAACTAAAATGGACAGGATTATAATTTAGTGAGGCCAATATGTAAACTCTGGATTCCAGCACAAGAATAAAAATATGAGCTTGTTAGTCCTTCACAGACTTGTGAAGATTTGATGGGGAGGAACTTCAAAGGGACCAAAAAAATCCCCACCAAAATAAAGGAAAGCAAAGGACATTATTTGGATGAATAAATTATATTTAAGTAGGGGCCACTTAAAATAGGAAAATAATTATTTTGAAATTATTATAATGAGATGTTTGAAACTCTTTAATGTACTCTATAAGATTAACTGAAAATGTTTAATTTTGGATAAAAAGAAAGTATTAAGGTTACTTATCAGGATAGTATGTTCCTGCTCCCTCTCCTGGCCCAGATAATTTTCAAATAATTTATTTTACCTGTAAAACTAAAGCAAAGAAAAAAAAATATTTCAGTTGAACAGATATTTTCCTTTTGCTTCTTTTTATTATTATTTGGTTAGTAAACCAATCTGAAAAATCCATTATCCACACAGTTACTTCTTGTTTTGAACCCTGCCAGATTTTTTTTCTTTTAAAGGTCAGTGTAGGCTTACCACTAGTCCTTTAATGAGAAAATTGCTTTATCCACTTTAAAACACAATCATTTTCTGGGTAATCCGGCCTTGGAAAATGAAGCGATTCTTCAGAAGGAAGAAAGCTGTTTTTCAATCTTGGCAGTTTATCTAAAAAAAATTATTTCCCAGGCAAAGACACAAGGGTGCCCTTATTGCCATGGAAGTAGCTTCAAAAATTAGCTGGTGACTTACCACTGGGAAAACTTCAATGGACACAATTATTAATTTTAAAAGAAAGTACTCGTGCAGTTATATATTTATGTCATGCTATCAGATATAAATGCCATGGAATCTGAAAGCAAGCTAAATAATAGGACAAATAAATATTTATTGTGTTTCTAAGTGATCTCAAATTACCTCTGCCATCATTAACATCCTGCTTTGATATTTTCGTTTATGGAAG
This sequence comes from Platysteira castanea, assembly GCA_013397175.1. Classification (NCBI taxonomy): domain Eukaryota; kingdom Metazoa; phylum Chordata; class Aves; order Passeriformes; genus Platysteira; species Platysteira castanea. Next base: position 2,145,510 of record VYXC01009087.1, on the reverse strand, counting down.
GAGATATTTTTTATTGCATAAAGAAAACTTGATAAGAGCTTCAATTCACAGGGATTTTTTTCCTGCCTCTTCAGATCCTGTTCCCTTCGGGAGCGTTTGTTCGAGCGGACATGAGCGAGTGGGGAATGGGGGTGACAGTGAGGACACCGGGCAGGGACTTCAACAGCACCCGGGGTTTGTGTGGCCTCTTTGACGGGATCGCTCACAACGACCTCAGCAACGTGCCCGAGGAGAACTTCATAGAGGAGTGGAGGTACAGAGCCAGAGAGAACCCACCCAGGAGATGCTCTTAGCAGTGTTTCAAATGGTCTTGATGGGTTTATTTCATTACAGACTCCCCTAATGACCTGCCAGAGAGATCTGCTTAACCTAAGGGAGAAGCCTGGGGACCCATTTGCGTCCCAGCAGCACAGGGGCTTAATTTTCAGTCAGCACAAAACACATCAGCCATTACCAAGAGAGAAGTTTTATATTCACAAGTGATGTCATGTTAACAGCTGTGTTAAGATCCCTCTCAGCTGTTAAAAAAAAATGCAGTTCTCACCCACACTTGAAAATGTAGATAGCTGACAATAGGGATTAATTAAGGGTTTCATATTTCCCTTGTTCTTTTATTCCTGAATACTAATTACAATATGTGAGTATAGATTAAATGTTACATTTTGACAAAGTGTGGTAATACATGGACCATGCTAAAACTTAATATCAGCTCTACTAATGATGACAGTGAGCTCTGAAAACTTGTGCTTTCTGGGACAGATGGTCTGGAAACAGAGCCAGGAGTCTGACTCTTAACATACCACTGTCATCTGTCCCTAACCCTGTCCCTACTCCTGTCTCTATCCCCATCCCACATTTTAATTCCTGTTACTGAACTTCAAACATGCCTAACAGGTGTTCCTAAAACCAAAATGGCTTTGCTTGTGTAGTCTGGTTTGTGAAGTAAGGAAAAAGAAGGCAAAACATTGTAACATTGCACTTATTCTGTAGATGGGAACTCAGCACAATCCTGTAGGAACAATGAATTTTTAGACCTCTTGCACTTCAGAATATAAACAAACACCTCTGCCATATTCTAGTTCTATTCAGTGGGCCTAAATAATGGCTATCTAACATCTATTTTGACCTGTCATTACAAATTGTACTATTTAGAATTCAACAGCCATCATTAACATCCTAATAATGTGGTAATCAGTCAGAGATTGCTTCTGGGAAGGCAGATGGAGAAATAGCTTGGTGCAAGGATCAACCCATAGCTCACTACCCCCAAAAAAATCTAAGGTCCTTAGGAGAATCTGTTCAAAGCAAGTTTGTTGAAAGAGCTGAAGCCAAAGGGTGGTACAAAGGAATTTACTTATGAAGCACTGAGGAGTTTTCTAGGGCTCCGTTCTGTACGATGGAGATACTTCAGGGAAGGCAGAAGCTCCTGCTAAGTGAGAAGGGCAGGAGGGGTGGTGAGTTTCATCTTGCAGTACTCCCAAGGATGGATTCTCAAGGACCCTTCAGAACCTGGTTAAAAAAACAAGGCAATAGAGAAACTAAGGTCACCTCCAGAGGAGGCTGGATCATTCTGTGATCCACTCATGGAAAAAGGGTGCAGTAAAAAGCAAAAGCCAGAGGGTGATTTTTCTGCTGCTGTTTTTGATTTCATTTTAAATAACCCTGAAAGCGTGCTAGGTTTTCTCCAGCACCTGAAGCTAGACTGAGTGCCCACCATCTGGCAGTTCAGAGCTTTCCCTGGCTCCCACCTCTCTCAAGCAGCTGCAGGGCTCTGCACGCACAGATCAGTTTTACACACCAGCTTTCCAACACAACTTTTCAACAATAAAACAGCATCAGAACTTCCCAGCCATTAAATAGCAACCAGAGAAGAGACCAATTTTAAAACATGTGATTTAAGTAGGTGAAGTAAAGTTTTCAAAGCATTTAAAAATTTATCAAGAAACCAGCAGAAATGCTGCTAAATTTTGCACGCTTTCTCTTATAATAGAATCCAACTCGGTTTGAAAAACTTGTCTTTGGTTCTTCCTGGATTACAGTGGGTGTCTCAGAGGAATGGTAGCCTGGTCATCTCATGCAGGGGACAGAGGGCACATCCGAGCCCACTTAGGAGCTGTTGGTACGTGCATGGCTGTGAGGAAGATTGGGGTTTCCATTCTTTCCACACCATACACCCCTGTTCTGTTGACAGGGGCTGACCAAAAGAAGGTAACTGGTTTCATGTAGGATCAACAGAGGATTTTTTTTCAATAAAATATCAAGGCAAAAGAGTTTCATTTTGTTGAAATTTTCCTTGGTTTCTGTCCTGATTCTGGACCAATTTATGCGGTTCATTTATTTTTTCATTAAATAAATTATATTTACAATATCCTCTAGTTTATGTAGTATTATATCAAAGGAGAAACTACTTCTACTGCCTTAGTCTAGGTTTCAACTTACTTGATGATGAGTCAGGGAAGCTTCAGGGGCATGTAACCCCTCTATTAGAGCCAGAGAAATGGACCGTGAAGGACACTCATTCAGACACTAAAATCTGTTGTCCAAAGGACAGCTCTCTCAATCATCAAAAATGTTTTGTTTTTCTAGATTATAGGAAAGTGCAGAACAGCTTGTGCATTTCCAAGAGCATGAAAACCATCCTTTTGTCTCATACTGTATCCTGCTGAGCCCACACTTTGGGCAAAACGGTTCCATAAATGTTTGTGCTCATGTTTCAGGAGGAGAAATAGGTTCATTTTTCCCGTGTCATTGAGACGTTCTATTTAAAAGTTATGGTTGTGTCAATGATCACAATAGTAATATCAGATATGCCCTTGTAAATATATTTTAAAAAAACTGGATAAAGGCAATTATGGCTTCCAGCAACAGTATCTAGTGTTTGGCTCCAACATGCTGGCAAATGCTTTCACTTTCCTGAAACTCCAGCATTCTGGCTGCAAGACAAAATTAATGCCAAAATAATTTAAATTTTTGGTGCTATTTCAAATTTGTCTGGTAATGACATGCTGCCAAATGTTGGGACAAGAAACATATCCTTTTCTCTGAAGCTCTAGGATTCCTCTTATGCTGCACAAGTAAGATCAATAAGAGATATGAGATTTCTGAAAAACTTGAATCGTGGCTGTTTATTCAAACTGCACTCTCTAGAAGTTCATCCATCATTAAAGACTAAATTTAAAAGGAGGAAGAGAATAATCTCAGTTTATGTGGTAGCCTAGACTTATGTTCAATAGAAAACTGCTTTGTGCTGAAAGAAAAAATCAAAGAGAACTTCAGCAGAAGAGAAGAATGAAATGAAGTATGAAAAAAAAAAAGTAAAAAAAAAAAAAAGAAAACAAAAGGCATTTAAAAGAAAAAAGTCAGCAAACCACATCTTAGAGAAAACTATTGATAAAGAGAGAACAGGCACATAGATAAAGATGATTTTAATAATATAGGATTTGAAATAAATATGACTTTTCTGTCATTCTCCAAGAGTTACCTGGGTCACCCAGGGACAAATCCAAGGCCTTATTTCATGTGAGATACGCAAAGGGTAACCTGCACCTCAGAGAAAGTTCTGCAAAGAGAAGTCAAGTGTTGGGCATAGCTCCAGCAAACCACTTAAACATCTGGTACTAAATGTCCCCATATAGAGCTGGAAAACACACAGGACAACTCAAGAAGGGCAGTGCAAAAGTGACTAAAGAAAACAGAGATTAAATTTAAGCATTTTCTTAAGTACTTTTGTAGATTGGGATTTTATGCTTACCCCAGCCTCAGGGAAAGAAAGTTTCCTTGTATGATAGACTAATGTGTTGAAAATTTTCTCCCTCTAATCCCTTCCTATTTTTAAATCAGAATTCCTCCAGGGAAGAGTTTATTTGACAAGACTCCAGCACCTTCCGAGAGGAAGAAAAGGAAAAGTTTCTGCAGGTGTCAGAAGGAGAGCACCAAGCCTGTGCCTGTGGTAAACACAAAAAAAGCCTTTCAGAATCCTTCCCCTCAGCCCTCTGGCTGCCGTCAGGAGCATGCGGATCACAGCTCTGCAATCCCATACCTGGATGTTACATCTGAGTTTGTCACTCATGCAGAAACAGAGCCAACTTTGAGAAAAGATGGGAAACCACTGACCAAGTCTTTTGGTCAAAGATATTTGTCTGAATCAGTCCGAAAGCGAAGAAGCCCTGAGGTTCAGCTAAAGCCCCTCACACACGATGTTCCCGTGAACAGCAACAGCTCCATTGGATCTACCAAACCAACAGGAGAGCTAAGGAAGGCAAAAAGGCAAGACAAGTACTATGAATACTCATCCTTTCACCCACTGCATGGCCCAGCCCAGAGAGACTCAGAGAGCTTTGCATACTTTTTCCCCGAGGACTACTTTGAAGGGGTTCGGATGAAATTTCCAGTGTCATGGCCCACTCCCAGTGGCCTGACTGCCACCAAAGCTCGGGAGATTTGCCACCAAGTTCTTGCAAATTCCACCATTGGCTTGGTGTGTAAAGGCCTCCTCGGAAAACACCTGGATGAGGCAATTGATATTTGCCTTCTGGACCTGCAGCTCAAAGATGACGTGGCTTGGGTGAGGGCACTGATAGCCCTTTTGGAAAATGAATGTGAAAGGAGAGTGCTGGGAAACAGAAATGGAGTGTTCCCTGTTGGAAACCAGGAGGAAATCCTCGCTGCTCTCCGGTGTCCCGCGCTCTGTAACAGCCACGGACACTGCTCGGAACTGGGCTGCGAGTGCTTTGAAGGCCACAGCTCCTACGACTGCAGCGTTGCCAAAAGTAAGTAAAGCATTCTTTCCATATTGGAATTATTAAGTAGAACATCTGCACAGAGTTGTTTGCTCTTCAAGCAGTGCTACCAGTAAGGTATTTGATGAATTAGTAATCAGGTTTTGACCTTGAAGAGCCGATCAAAATATCTGGTTGGCTGGTCCTTCACTTTTTTGCCTCAGTAACTTTTTAAAAATGGATTTTACAAGCCCCTTAGCAAATTGGTTTTGCAGAAGTGATTTTCTTTACATCTGATCTATCACTGGCATGCTGACAAGCAGGCTTCTCACAAAAAAAAAAAAAGAAGAGCGTCCTGCTCACCTTGTGGTCAATATTCATGTAAACAGTGTAGAGTTATTTCTCTCTTTTTTTTTTTTCCTGGTCAACAGAGAATAAAGTTTGAACATTAATTTCAAACACTAGTACTAGTAACAAAACAAAATTAAAAGTGACAAAATGAACAAGTAACCCTGCCAAAGCCATCAAATAGCTACAAGACATACTCGAACCTGCAGACCTGATTCTGCAAATATTCATGAATTACATTTAGACAGAAGACTGTCCCATTGGGTTTGTTTCTTCTTTAGAGCTCAGCCTCTCAAAGGATGAGTCCATGTCCAATACGAGTGCCGAGAGTGCTTTAAACTAAGCACACGCAGAAATGTTAGCGCTGATTTGAGAACGAGAGCTCTGCCTCAGCAAACCACACAAGCTCATGCTTGAAGTGACAGAGAGGTGCTTCAGGCTCAGCCTTACAGCTGAGTTCCTGCAGCTTAAGGAGCCACAGGGTTTCAGCTGAACTGAAATGACAAGGTGTGCTCTCTTAACCCACCCCAAATGTGGAGGAAGGCCTTTTTCTGCAATTCATAGGACATTGGTCTGTATTTAGGACAGGTAAAGCTCATCTCTAGGGTCAGAGTCCATGGCTTAGCTGAGGCATCCAAGTCTCTATCCAGCCCCAGGAGCACATCTGATACCCCAAAACATTTATTGTCAGGGATGGGATCACCTACATTCTTCACAATAAACACATCTTCAGTGCATGGGTTTAAAGCCGTTAAAATATTTCCTGACATTTGTTTTTTGTTAATAGCAGGCTAACATTTGCTGAATAACTTCCTAAATATGGAGGAATTCATTCTGTTTCACACAGAGAATAATTGACACTAGGGACTGAAAAGTGAGTTGAGCAATTTTGAAGCAATTGTCCAACACACAATTCAATGTTTAACTTCATTTCTCTGTGATACAGAAGGGTTAGGGGGCTTCCTTAGGCCAAGTTTTAAAATTTTATTTTGCTATGGCTGAAATCTGTCAGATTAGAGGAAAATAGCTTCAATATGACCTTTCAAGTAAAAGCTAATGGCACCTTGTCTTCTTGCTGTGACATCAAATATAAACAAGGACAGAGTACAGAGCATAGCCTGAGACTGCACAGGGAGGTGAGAACTGGAAAACAAACACACATCAGTTGTGGCAAACACCCCCGAATCATTGCCTTGCTCTGCCCTGACTGCTTGGTCTGTCTGGTGCTGCCTTTGCTTTGTACACATTTAAGGTTCACCAGGACAGGCTGCTGGGCCATCTTGTCCAGACAATGCTTTTTCCAACAGAGGATGGACCAGCTGAGCCTTGGGGTCCCTTCCAGCCTGGCACTCCATGAACCCACGATTCACTTTTCTCCAGTTGAGGCAAATGTGGTAGCTGGTCTTTGCTTCAAATCACTTCTCGCGCTCACAGTACATCTAATTAATCCTTCCAGTTTTCCACTCACTGGCTTCTCAAGTCCTTGCAGTCCCTCTGACACGGAAACCTGCTCCACTGCTCCTGGGCTTCTGCAGGATCTCCACTGGGTGAGAGCTGCTCACGATGCCTTGCAGTGGCTACCTGAAAACAGAGGCTAGACAAGATAAGGAGAATAAAGGCAGGTATTTATTTGAAGGGCCCTCAAAGGTACGCCCTGGGCAGTCAAAAGCCTCTGAGGGGCTCCACCCAAGATGGACCCTGGGTCACAGGTTTTTCACACTTTTGTTTCAAGTTTGGTCCATTTGCATATCAGGGTTAATTCTCCAATTACAACCTCAGGCAATGAAGTAATATCCTGAGTTTCCCCCCTCACCACTCAAAGCCTTTAGTTTTACACATTTTAGGGCCTGGGACAACAAGGTGTCCTTGGAGTGCAAAATTAGAGAGGGTTTGTTATGTCTAACCAGAATGAGGGAACAGGCTGTATGAAGTTTCAAAGCTACACACCAAGCAGTACAGGATCTGAAAAATATAAAAATTAAAACCTAAGACACCACTCAGAAGGGCTGAGTTTTTAGCATGAGCATCGTCTTACTTGGTCTGGTCCCTGGGAAAAGGGAGCTTGGTGTTGGACCTGCAGAAGAGATGCACTGCTGCAATTAGGGAAGTATAAATTTCTCTTAACGTTTATACTGCTCAGTTTGCTGGGGGGGAGTTTGTCACTGTCATGAAAAAATTAACATTGACAGCTTCAGCAGTTTTTGTGACACAAACAAATACTGGCACAGAGATAATGGGATGGAGAAACACCTGAAGTTCAACCTGACCTAGAGAAGAATTGAGAATACAGAACCCAGAAAAACTGAAACCAAAGTAACAAATGGCATGCTTAATTTTCAGGATATTCTCCCTTGTCTTTGGTATGAATGCAGAGAAGTTAAGAGAAAACCTCGCAATAAGTTTGTTTCAACATTAACCATGGAGAGGAAAAAGTACTGCCAGTCTAGAGTGAATCAGTGGGGTGAACTGCAATGAGCTCCATTATTACAGACTATTTTTGAATTCATTTATTAGTGATTTTGGATATTTTTCTATATATACAAAAATAGAAAAGCTGTGTGTATATATATATATATATAATTACTTCATCTTGTGAATACAATGTAAAGCACATCTATACATACAGCCAGACGTCAGATTCCCTACAAGGAGAAATAAATCTTAGTTCTGGCATGCCAATCACCCTGACATTATAATACTTAGAAAAGGTCATCTAGATAATTTGGTACAGTCAATCAAGACAAGCCTTCATGTGAGCTTCACCTTTAGCTGTTCTTGATTTTTGAATTTCCTTCACAATATATTTAAAGATATTTGCTTGTTTTCACATTTCACGGGCAGAAATGTTCTACATAGACAGCATAGAATCATTTAGATTGGAAAAGACCTGGGAGATCATGGAATCCAACCCTTAACCCAGCACTGCCACCTTCACCACTAAATCCTGTCCCCAGGTGTCACCTCTAGGTGGCTTTTTGAACACTTACAGGCAGGGTGACTCCACCGCTTCCTTGTGCTGCCCGTTCCAATGCCTGACCACTTTTTCAGTGAATAAATTTTCCCTAATATCCAATTTAAACATCTCTTGGCATAACTAGATGCTGTTTCTCCTTGTCCTGTTGCTTTTCACTTGGGAGAAGAGACCAGTCTCCACCTGGATACAGCCTCCTTTCAGGTAGTGCAGAGAGCAAGAAGGTCCCCCCTGAGCCTCCTTTTCTCCTGGATAAACACCCCCAGGGCTGTTCCCCTGCATATCCCAAGGTACACGTGTGATGGGACACCTCTTTCCAGGGAAAAGCACAGCAGAACCACACAGCAACAACGAACCTCTCAAATGTCAGCTCAAAGGGCTGGAAGGGCTCTGAACCTGCTGATGTCATTAAAGCCAGGATTTCACACCAGAAAAGGTTATTAGAGATGAAAATGAAGATCAATCTCAGGCATAAAGCTGCGTGCTCCAACCAGAACAGCTTGAGCCCCGTCACTGGGAGCTCAGGAATCCTGGCCTGGGTGGCAGAGCCCAGGAAATCAGCACTGTGCAAGCACAGGCGGGATAAGCCCCTGGGCTTTGTGACTGACAAGCAGAGGTTCTGCAGGAAGGGAAAGAGAGGAGAAATTAAGAATTGAATTAGGTTCCTGCAGGACATATAGAAGTGCTGCCTCTTTCACTTTCTTTTCAAAAAGTCAGGACCCAAGAAACAGGAGAATATACATTGATTTCAGAAAAGCTGAGTTTTAAGTGCCATTGCTAGGGAAAAGTTATTTTCCAGCAGAAGCTACATGAGTAATGAAGGAGAAGGCAACTCCTTTTGCTGGCTATATATTTTCCCATCAGTTCCAAAACAAATCTCCGTCTAATTTTCTCGGGCTGGAATTATAGATGTGAATTAAAACTCCCCCAAGATCAAGGAGGCCATCAGCATAATTCAAATATATTTTCCAAGGTCACCCAACCTCAGCTACGCTGCCAATACATAACAATATATTCTGCCACTGGTTTTGGCCAGCAAACACACACAAAAAGATGGCCCTGCAGTATTTTTAGGGATTGGAATACAGGCCATAATATATTTAGAGTAATTTTAAATGAAAACACGCACAAAGAGAGAATATGTGAAGTGTGGCTTGCAGACAGGCTCACTCCTCTGCTCTGCCCGACTCCAACAGGAGCAGTCCAGGTGGCCAGAACTATAATTATCCTCACATGAAAATCGCTATTTGGAGTTGAAAGGCACCTCTGAAATTTGGCAGTGCTCCAGAAGCTTAGAATTTCTTAATGTTGCTTAACATTTCATGACCCCCACCCCCCCAACACCTGTATAAGGTGCTTAAAATGTCATTACCACCTGTAATTAAAGGCAGAATCCAATTACAGCAGATAGCAAATCAGGTTGGTGCTTACCATTTGTATATATTGACCATGTTGCTTATAAAAAAAAAATTGGGACTAGTAAAGCACACATAGAGCATGTAATATGCAGATTGTATGAAGCTCTAAAGAGCAATTACAAGATAAAAGGTAATGAGGAATAATAAGGACAAATTAGTTTCAGTGAAGTAATGACACTTGAAGTTTAAATTTCTATGTGGAAAGTTCTGGGGAGACAAAAATTTAACCAGCAAAGAAATCAAAGCGAGCAAAAAATGATGGTGGGAAGAGGAGAAGGTGAGGTGGAAACGCTCACCTACCACACTTGCAGATATCCCATTTTCATATCAATACATTTCACTGGTGTTATTAAGAGGGGCTGTGAACCCAACTGTATTTTCAGAGCTGTGAACCACGACCACACAGGTCCCTCAGACCCATCTGCCACAGCAGCTACATCGATTACACCCTGTTATTTTTAGAGTGGTTCTATAGACCTTTCTGAATTCAACAGTCTGCTTCGGGTCTTGTTCATGTGCTGCAATTAAATAATAGGAATTAAAGCATGCAATATTTAAAAATAAAAAATATATATAATGAGCAGAAGTATGAGGTCAGCTATTACAGCTCCTCAGGCTGGTTCTTCCAGTGGAAAATGTCTCTTCCTCTGGGAAGGATAAGCTCAGAGCTTTGATCAGACCAGGAGTGCAAAGTCAGGTACATATTATGGAAATCTCACTGTTTATGTAACTGTGCTTTATTTTTAAGTTTAAGTCTCATTTTCAAAGACAAAACCCAAGGAAGACATTTAAATAAAATACCTAATTTTTTTCAGGATCCCCAGGTGAAAGGGAACAGAGTATTTCAGCTGTCTACATCAAACTCCAGTCTGCTTTGGAGACTTTGTATGGGAGCATACTGACTGAAATAAATACTTTTCACCCACTTCTATTCAGTGTGGGAGATTCAGTGATCTTTAAATTCCAGATTATAAGGATTATGTAAGGGCTGTTAGCATGTCAAGTAAATGAATATTTTTTGGCGTTTTCAATATGTATTTTGCTGATGTGATGCAGAGGGAGCCATCAGGGTGAATTGGGTCAATAGATGCTCTCCTTGCATAAATTAGACTATGCAAAGTAAAAAATGCATATTAAATTTTTCAAAGAAAATACAATCAATTTCTAGAATCCCCAAGATATCTACAATGAAAAATATTACTCACTGTGTGTAAGGCTGGTGTCCTCTGTGGCTGAGACCAGCCTGTGATGCTGGTGTGACCAGATCTTCAAAGGAGAATTCCATTTTACAGCACCACAAGGGCCCCATAAACAGAGTTACCAGAAACCGTGACCCTCTGCACAGGAATTGAACAATTTTTCAAATTGTTTGGGTTAGTAAACAAAGAAAAAGCAACCAAGCTTTTTGCTAATATGGCAAAGCATGTTCTATGGCAGAGAGGATGCAGAACACTTTAGCAATTCTATTGATTTTTCAAAATTGGATTTCATAGGAAGAGTCAAACGTGCTTGTGAGAACAGCAGACACCATGCTTACTGCTTTTAGCACTCACCAAACAGAGGGCTATTGCTATAAAAAAAAATGTTAAACGGCATTATTCCTTAAAAAGCCCTTCTTCTTTTCAAATAGCAAGGCATTGGGCTCAATTCTACTCTTCATTATAACAGTTCCATTGACTTTGTTGGACATAATATTAACAAAGTCACAGTTGCTATCACTTTGATGAAGTTACACTATCAAGACAAAAATCAGGTCTCTTTTTCACAAATATTCTTTTATTTTTCCTTTTTTTCCCGTACTAATTGTTGACTTTTACATTCCACAGTGTTGGCTTTTCCTGTCTGTCCAGCTGAGGGAGGTTTGAAACTTTCCAATGCCTGTAGCCTCCCCGCTCCCTCTCGTGTGTGCAGTTCACTCGACAGCTGATGGGCAGGGGGAAGTGTTCTGGTACCAAATTTGGAAGCTGGGGCATCTGTTTCTATCAAACACATTTGTCTTCAGCAGTGAATTCTGTAAGGCAGGGAACACTTCAGGCAGATCTCTGTGTACCACTGCAGCATAAACCACACTTTAATACACAGCTCCCATCCCTCTGGGATTGCGTTCTTTACACTGGGCTTAAAGATATTAAGGATATATTCTTAGTTCCTTAAAGCTGACATGAAAGAAGTGTCATTAAGATATCAATACTCCATAAAAGAGGCTCTATACAATTTGAAAATGAAAACTTTTCTTTTAAGACTTGTTATCTCCACTTAATATCAATTTTTTTCTCTCAGCTTACTGAATAATATTGGGAAGTAGATAAAGAATATATATGAAGACACATATTATGCAATTCAAGATCACATCAGGTTCAGTTAGTCAGCTTTTTCCTAGTTAAAATAATTTATGATTTAATACTGACAGGAAACTGGGGGAAAATTTCTTTTAAATGTTTATTTACAAGACACACTTTTCTTCTCTCAGCCGTCTACAGAGGAGTGGTTCTCATCATCACTGAGGTCCCGGCACAGCTTGCCCAGAAAAGCTGTGGGTGTCACATCCCTGAAAGTGTTCAGGGCCAGGTTGGATGGGACTTGGAGCACCCTATATGAAGAAAACTATTCTATAGTATCTGCAAGTCTGGGCCATAAAAATTTATGCAAATACATTCTTCTCAGGCTAAAAACAGAGCCAGGATTATCAGTCATAATTACAAAAAGTTTAATGATTAAATATCAAGTTTGAGACTACCTGTCAAAACATCAATTTTTGAACATAGGACCTATCAGCTTTTGAAAAAGAAGTCTTCTCTTTTAAAGGAGTGAACACTTCCAACCACAAAAGTTTTAGTAAGAACTACAAAATTTACAAAAGAAAAATAGTTTAGAATCAAAAGAGAAAAAAGCATGAACTTTAACTGATGCATCCTCACTGACACCCACATACTCTGCTTGGAGACACATTTTTCTCAGTCACATCAAATATATTTGTGGGCAATTCTCAGGGACTGGAAACTTCTTGCTAGTTTTGAAGCCTTTCTTCTTTTCATAGCAGTTTTACTTTAGGTTTTGCTGGTGCAGATGCAATAAACAAGCATCTGAAAAGGCAAACATCAATACCAGCTTTAATCTACTGTTTTAAGTCCCACTTCTTTCCATTCGAGGCACAGACCCGGCTGAGCAGGAAGAGGGCTATTAGCTTTATAGTTACAAAGTCAGTAGAAACCGAATTTTAAAAGGATATCAAATCCTCATGATAAGGGACATGGAAGGTTGCATGCCCACTGATCCATACTATTCCCTGCAAACCAGATCAGGGAGATTAGTCTTTTTGGGAGATTAGTTTATTTGCTTTAATGCAAAGCAGTGAAAACAGACCAGTGAAACATGTAGCTAAACAAAACCACTTTCCGAAGTACATAGAATTAAATTGCTAGAAAAGTTTAAGAAATTATAAGTCTGATTCAAACTGACCAAAGCCAGACAGCCCAGAAGCATGCTTATAACTTCTTTATGTCAGGCTGTTTACAGGTACCACAGGAAATTTCAGCCTTAAATCTTGTTAAATCCACAAGAAAACAAAAAGCCTTGAACAAACAACTTCCTTCTCCAAATACTCACATGCACACACAAGATAAATAACAAATTCACAACTGTAAACTAGAATTATAACCTGCAAACCATTCAAAAGTCTGATTTAAACTGACCAAAGCTAAAAAATCAGAGCAAACCTGAAATACCTTTAAATCATGCTGTGCAAAGAGCCCACAGTCCCCCAGATACAGAACATTCAACCAATTGTGAACAAAACCCTGAGTGCAATAACCAGACTTAATCTAATTCAGTAACTTTAAACATGGGAAAATTAATAAAACCAACTAGTTGGACACTAGAGTGGACATAAGGACTAAGATGACACCACAGAGCCCCAAATCCCTTTGAGTGGCATCACTGCACTCCCTCATAGGAAGCCTCAAGATGCTGCCAAGGATTCTGCCCTGAGGTGCCACTGAGGGACAAAATCTGAGACCTGCTTTGGTGTGCCAGTGAGCACCAGGCATGCACAACCAGAACCTTACATGATGTCACCTCTCCAGGCCATCTGGAAAAGAAGAAATATTCTGTAGTCAACAGCACAATCATCTTCCTTTCTATTGCTGAAGTACATTGCTAGCAAGCCTTTTAAAAATAGAAGGATTAAATAAACCTAAAATGTCATAGTGAGATTTCTAAAGCAAAAAATAATCTGCCATATTGTTGCAGCACATGGATGCTTTCAGTGTGAAACTGAGCCAGGCCATTTCTCACAAGCAGCGAGTTCTTGCAAAACTCTTTTCCCCCACACTCTGCCAGGGCTCCTTTCTACAACCCGTACTGGATACCTGAGACCCTCAAAACAGAAAACCAGATTCACTCCGTGCCAGTGAAAAGTCATAGGTCCGGAGTTTGGTACTATGGAAACAGAGTCATTTAGGCTGGACAAAATCCCTGAGGTCATCGAGTCCAGCTGTCAACCCAGCACTGCCAAGCCCAGCACTAAACCACGTCCTCAAGTGCCACACATANAGAGCGTCTTTATTGTGTCTCCGCGGACACACACACCTACACGGTTTTAAATACCCCCAGGGATGGTGATTCCACCACTTCCCTGGGAAGCCTGTTCCAGTGCTTGACCACCTTTTTGGGGCAGAAATTTCTCATAATATCCCATCTAAACCTCCCCCACTGCAATTTTGAGTCCATTTCCTCTTATCCTGACACTTGTTAGTTGGGAGAAGAGACCAACCCACACCTTGCCACAAGCTCTTTTCTGGGAGTTGTAGAGAGTGAGAAGGTCCCTCTGAGCCTCCTTTTCTCCAGATCAGGCACCCCCAGGTCCTTCAGTTGCTCTGGTTCTCTGAGATCTGGTTTTGGAACCGGGAAAAAACACAGTTTTCCTTTAGAAGGCAGGGAGGTCACTGATGTGCAAAACTCCTGGCCAACAGCATGTGGATGATGAGAGCTTTTTTTAGGGAGGATTATCACATGGGCTTTGGGTCACGGATAGCACGAGTTCCAGGATAATGCGGTGACTGTGTCTATGATTACTCTAATAACCCTATATACAAAAGAAATACAATGTTTGTGCATTTGAATGGAGGCAGACTCAGGCTTGCTCTGTCCAAGATGTGAGATAATTCAGCACCTATTTGCTCTGCTACAGAACCCTCATGTCTATGGTAGTTGGAGGTCCACACCCACACCAGCAAGCTCTGGTATGGCAAATTGTTCGACCAGCTACCTGATTCCAAGGAAGGGGCACCTGGGCATCATGGGCCATTTACTTGTGCACTTCAGCAGAGACCTAACCCAACCCAGCACTTATGATCTGGTTCTTGACTTGCTTTTCATGGCTTAGATTGCTTATTTATCATCCCCTTTAAGAAAAGCACAGCAGTTCCTTTCCTTCTCTTTATTCAAACAAAATTCTTGCTGATTTCAGTTTCAGGTGTGTTGTTCCAGCCCAAAGCTTCGTGTAGCTTTCAAACACTGCAGAAGAAAGTTTATTTGTGCTGGGATACTTTTCTAATCAAATGCGTAAATCCAACATGAACCATATCTATGCATCACTAAAGCTTCAATAAGTGTAGTTTTGCAATATTCTTGATTTCGTGCCAACTGTCTTCATTTTACTTCCACAACTGTGCATATTATTTACATAACACACTGTAACAAATACCTGTAAAACCAACCATATTTATGTGGGAGGGGGTTCAGTCTATTATGTAGCCTGTGCTCCTTGTCAGGTTTGATTCATGTAAATGATTACAGAATGAAACCACACTGTCAGCAGCTCCGAATTTACTGTTCTTTTCTGGAAATTCCTACTGGAGATGGGAGGACAAGGAAGGGAAGGTGGGGGAGGTGTTGTGCCTTGAGGGATGCACAACACAAGCACTGCAAACCAAACAGGACAGATCCCTTATTCTGTCACCTGGGGTCTGGAGGCCTTTGAGATTTCCAGCTTCAACTCCAGACTCCTCTCTCCTTCTTATCTCAAGACAGTTTCATTAAAACACAAGATTTTTTTTTACTTTTTTTCCTCCAACATTTCCTGCTGTTCCTCACTGTCCCAATGCCAGGTGATAGATGCATTTTTTTGTTTACTTGCTGTGTGTACACTCTGGGCACTGGAAATGCAGTGGGATGCCCATGCCTGAGCCAGCAGATGTGAACACACAGCTTCTTAAATCCTCCTCCATAACTGCTGCACCCTGCCACACATTCTAGCCCCAGGTACCAACCTGAGCTTCAGTTTTTGATCTACCAGTAAAAGTCAAAGCACATTCTTGGCCTATAGGCCATACAGAGAAAAGAAGGAGGATGTTCTACCCTGGATTTTGTTGAATTTTGACATTCACACTTCCTAAACATAAATTATTAATGTTCAGATATATCACACTTTTTACAAGCTTCTTCCAGGAGCTGCCTGATTACCTACAGATTGCTCTCCTGCCTCTAACTCGGCCCTCTGCTGACATCAAACACCCATCCCAGGTCTCCACAACCTCTGCTTGCTCTGGGTATCTGCACTTTTGCCCTCGCTCTCACCTTTGTGATGTTTCCCAGCTCTTTTTATTGCTCCTGTCTTTCTCCCCTCCAGTCTTGAGCTGAACTACTTGCAGTTCTTTTGCTGAGGTTTTTCAGGCTCTCCAGCATTTCCTTCTGATGCCATCGCCTGTCTGGACTTACCAGCTACCCCTCCACTACCACAGAGCAAGGAACAACCACACCTTGATCCCTGCACCCCCAGCAAGAACAGGGTCTGGATGTTTCAGTGCTCAGCTGCCAACTGCCAGGAGACTTTTCCAAAGCCAATGGCATGGAGATTTCCTCTCCACTGTTTAGCTGAAACTGGCTAATGTGCAGCAACACTAGAAGGCAGAGGGGAAGACAGACAGAAACCCTCACTGAAACCAAATGCCTGAAATTCCTTCACCCGTTACATGTGACACCTCATTTTAAAAAACAGACAAAAAAAACAACCCTTGTCAATATTTATGTCCTGCCTCTACTGGGGTCTAAAGACTGAACTCTAGTATCCATTTCTTTTAAAAAGGAGAGATTATAATTACTTTTATTTTCCATCAGACTTAAAGTTGGTAAGACACCGATGTTTTTAGTTGTTGCCAAGTAATGCTCATATTAACGAAAGGAAAGGACTTTCCAGGTTCTCATGCCCTGGCAGTGAGTAGTCTGGGGGTGGACAGAGAGCTGGGAGGGGACACCAATAGGACAGCTGAGCCCCACTGACCAAAGGGATATCCTATATCCTATTGCATCACTCTTGGTACATAAACTGGGGGGAAAGCTGGCCAGGGGCCACTGCTTGGGTACTGGCTGTGCATTTCTTGACAAGTGGAAAGCAATTGCATTGTGCATCACTTGTATATTCTAAATATTTTATAATGATTATTATCATTTCTGTACTTTTCTTCCTTTTCTCCCCATTAAACTGCCCTTAACTCAACTCACACATTTTTCACTCTCTCCCCCTTTTGATTATCTCCCTGATCCTGCCAGGAGGGGCAGTGAGCGAGTGCCTGTGTGATATTCAGTTCCCAGCTGGGGTGAAACCCTGACAAGTGTGTACAGAATGATTTGAGAGGAATAAATACAAAGTGCTGTGCTGGTGCTGTAAGTCACTGGAAAAAGCACTGGGGCTGGGTAATCCTGCCCTGACCCTGACACAGGAGTGTGGCCATAAAGATGTGAGGAAACCCTTGGGGGAGTACAGCGGTCTCATCAACCAGCAGCTGCCCTGAGAGTGCTTTTGGGGAACAGGAAGGGCTGCGGGAGCACATTCCTGTGCCTCACTCCTTCCCAGCCTCTGAGTTTCTGCTTCACCCACAGAAGCCTGAAAATCTGCAGTGATAATGAAAACATTAATGCAATGCAAGCTACCTCAGTACTAGTGGGGCTAACTATTAAAATCTCATGAAAAACATAATGAAGCATTTTTTTTACAATTTTATGCACTAACCACAGAAGGCAGCAATTTATCAAAAGCAGTCACCACATCTGACTAATAGTTTTGTACATTACAGGAATCCACCAGTAGCTGATGAAAGCTGATAAGCTGTAAACGATTTCTCTTCTTGTAAATATTGCAAAGTGTCCAGCAGTGTTGGTAATACTGCTGCAATAAAATCAATTTAAAAAAAAAAATGAAAGAAAAGCTGAAAGCATTTCAGAAATGCAAGGCAAAAAAAAGTCTTTTCACTATTTTTCATGTGTTGCTTTCCTTTCTTCTTTTCTCTGGAAAAACACGAGTCATGCTGCTCTGTTGTTACAGGCTGCAATCTGTTGGGATGGCAGTGTTTAAACAGCATTTTTCCTAATTACAACCTAAATGGCAGAGCCCTAAAGGAACAGCGAGGTGCTGGGGAAGGTTATCAACTCAGCTCAGGGCATTTTGCCCCTCCAATCAGAGCTGAACTAATGTACCATTAAAATATTAGGTGATGGAGACCTTCTCTTTTAGCTAAGCTACAGCTCAGAGAAAATTGATGGGCAATATTGCTTTGCCAGAGCAGTGGTGATGGGGTGGGGAAGAGGAAGCTAAGCAGGGATAACAACAGGGACTCCACTGCTGGTGAGCAACGTCCCTCCCAGGGCTCCTGGTCATGCCCCTGCTATTAAATATCATTCAGAAGATAAGAAGAAAATGCTCTCCTTTGTGTTACTTGTCATCATAGCGGCTTCTCCTGACCCCTAGAACCACAAATAGTATGAATAAAAATATGTAACCATGATCCTGACCGACTGCTGTAATTGATGTATGATATTGAAGCCATTCTGAGTGTTGTCCTACCCAAGAGCTGATGCAAATATCTACCAAATTATGATTTTTCTTAATTAAAGGTGTGAATTCTGACATCTAATGGATTTGTATTTTTCCTCTTTAGAAACAACTCCAATGTGAAAGCAATGAGCAATATTAAATGGTGGACACCCAAAGTGCAACAGAACCCAAAGGAAACTTTACCTGAGAATCATAAAATGTTTTAAAAACAGCAATAGGTGAAAGTCAGCCTTGTAAGTGGGCCAGCAGAGTCTGTACATCACTTAAGTCCTATTTAAGGCCTCAGTGCAGGGAAACAGCTGGTGCATGACCCTTGTGCTGACACAGTGCAGAGCTGAGTGTTACCATTAATGATTTAACCCTCACAAGAAGCTTACCTTTGAGGATCCTTTTACTGCCTCCAAAACTTTAGGGGAAAAAAACCCCAAAAACAAACAACAAACAAAAAACAAAAACATAGGACTGGATTTTACCCTGCTTTTTAACACTACAGGGAGCCTGGTGGCACAGTCATCTCTTGTTCCCATGCTTCTCCGTGCCATGGGATGAGGCCTTGTCCTCTCAGCTGCGCTCCCTTCCTGTTGCCTGGGTCAGCAGCAGTATTACCACTGGATACTTAGGTCAACAGAAGTTTTACCCCTGGAGACCTTTTGACATGAAGCCACAGCCTCAGTGGATTGACTCAGGAGCCCTGACACTCACTAATACACCTTGCAGCTCTGGGTGCACAGGACAATATCTAATGGAGGTTTGCTGCTTCCCCCTCTGACAACTGCTGTTTCTCTATTCAAGAGAAATCCACAGGGAGGCAAGGAAGACCCCAAGGAAAAGTATTAAACCACAACAACCAGGAACAACTACAACAAAATCTCTGATAAAGCAGAACAGAACAGCGTGTAAGTGCTGCTCTCTAAAGCTTTGTATCTGTCTCACCCTTGCAGAGCAAGCCTTGGAAATCACCGGTTTGGAGAACAGGGGCCTCTGCGACGTCCGTGCCTCGGACTGCTCCAGGGTCCGGGTGTTTGGCCTGGGATTCAAAGAGTCTCCCAACTTGCACTGCCAGGTCACCAGGTTAATCGTAAGCAGCCCTCTGTTGGCTCTGAAAATATTGATGATCCAGCCAAACTTTAACACGGTTACATAGAAATCTTTTATTCTGATCTATGCTATCTTCTCTCAGTGCCACAGCAGGTTACAAGTACCTTACAAGCCCATTGCCAATGTGTTTGCTCCCAGTGAGGGGAGCTGCAGAGGCTCAGACCTTTCCAGGACTAGTTCCCTGGAAATGCACCGCTATGAGCTCTTGCTCATTATCTCTGTGGAGGTTTTTTTGACTCCTGTTTGGTTCAGCTGCTCTGTACTTCATTGAAGCCTGAAATCCCAATATTATTTCTCATTTTGTACATCTGGAATCACTACACTTGGTTGTTTTCCTAATCACATTTAAATGCTAAGTTTTGTGGTTGAACATAGGGTTTCCTCAGCACAGTCACAGAGGCTCTTATTTGAATTTTCTTAGTCATAGTTCAACACCAAATCAGAAGTTTTGATGAGCATTAAACCCATCTCTTATGCTAACACTGTAATTTTATCATAAACAACTATACACTGGCAATGCTGCAACTGAGTTATGTGGTGGATCAGTATCCTCTGATACAAAATGTTTGATTAAACTCATAAATCCACCTCAGAACAGACACTCAGCTGACTCCCAGGCAGTGCTGCCACACTCTCAAGGCACAGCTGAGATTTTCTGTGCCCACTTAGGGCTCCAGAGGCTCTTACCAGCTTTACCAGGAATATTTTGTGCAGCTGACCTAGAGGAGTAGCTGACACCACCTTCCAGGAGCCACAAGCTGGCTGCTGGGCTCCAGGAGGAAGCACAGTTACTCAATTACATCACTGTGTCTCATCCCAGCTGCTCATCCCAAGTGCAGACCACAGCACTTCCTAAATCAATAGCCCACCTGCACGCATGGCTAAGCATGGCTTCCCCTTTACTGTAGCTATAGTAACAGCATGATTCCTTTCAAATAAACCACCTAAGAATGCCTTTTATTATTGATTAGAAATGTAAGCATACACTGACAACTGGAGTCTCTTTATAGGAGCCTTCAGTTTCTGCACTCTCCCTCTGTTCTACTGTAGCATCTCGATGGTGAATGGATATCAAGAGAACAAGAAAGCACAAAAGCAGATTTTCTGAGCTCTGAGACTGTTGACTGCCAGATCCCACTCCTGAACATCACAGAGGCTGTGCACTTCGTGGCCGGCGACGAACCGTTCGCAAGATGGCAAGTGAAAGTAGGAATTTTATTATGTTTCTAAGAAACGCTTTAGAAAGAGAAAATCAGTTGACATGGTAAATTAAAATGCAAAGCACAATTTGCTTCCTTTCAGAAATGAAAATGCCTGTAGAAATATTCTCACTAGTGTCATGCAGAGAAAAAAAAAACGCCCCACCAACCAAAACAATGAGCTAAACCCAGGTGTCTCTGTAGCCAATCCAAACGTGCAAATTACAACCACTTCTAGAGGTAATCACCTGAGATTGATGCAGTTGTGCTAATCAATTGTTAATCATTAGTATTCCATTTCTGAAGATGCCAGCTCAAACTCCTGATTAGGCAGCAAGTGTCAGAGAGCTCTGACTCCCCGGCTGCACGAGCGATGCATGCATGGTGAGGAGAAAGGCAGGGGCTGGCTCCTGGGCAGGCTTCAGCTGGGATGTCACGGTCACAGTCGTGGCCTGAATGGCTGCAGGGAGAAGCATGTGCAGTATCTGCTTCTTCTGGGTTCTCTGCTGCAGTTTTAGCCCCTGTTTTTTCATAATTTTCTAAATATCCCCAGAAACCGGTGCCTTCCCGACCCTGCCCACCTGCTACCCTTGGTCTCAGTCTAGGCCTGGATGGTTATTTTCTGCAGATCAGTTGTTTTCTTACAAGACTGGGATCTTTTAAACCCTCTGTAGCTGAGAAGAATATATTGCCGTTGTAGGGAGACTGCAGATGTGCTCTGAAAATTGCAGCATGCAAAATGAAGCACGTAAAACACTCCCTTCACCATGGTGTTACTGCTTGTCCTGCGCCCTGCAGCTGCCTGCAGCCCAGCTGGGGACACGTGCTGCCACATGGCCTGGGGGAAACAGAAAGATGTTTGGCAGGGCTTTCTAGTCAGCCTTTATTTTAAAACTATAAGGATTTGGGGGTATGGGACATTAGGGTAAAACCTCTCTGGTAGCAGGGCCTGACTGTTTGCTGCTGGGGTGGACCTCAGGCCTTCCTTGTGTCACACACCAGGGCTGAACCAGTGGGGAAGATCCTCTGCTCAGGATTTCAAATTCCAGAATTTCTCAAAAAAGGTATTGAACTCTGCCAGCTGTGAGATAAAATGCTGCCTCGTGGTGGAAGGCTCTGAGGGGGAGACACCCTGGACGTTCTTGGCCCAAGAGGATGGCTAAAATCCTTGCATGCGCACAGGAAGGTTTCTCCAGTGATCCCAGGCCAGCATCCTCTCAGCGCAGGTCTATTACATTTCTGGTTGTGTTCAATTGCTTCCTTTCAGCCTTGGGGAGGTCTGTACAATTTTTCTCATCCTTTCCCCTCAAAAACAGATACAAAAACTCTTTCCAGGCACTAAAGTTCAAGAAAACCTCTGCACCTGTAGGCCTTCTGCCCTCTCCCTCTCCTTCGAACCCTGCAGAGGAACCAGGCTGACGGCTACACAGTGAATGCTCAATTAAATCACCTCGGTCTGCACGTGAATCCTGGAGCTCCTGTGGATCTTTTGATGAGCGAATTGGGAAGGCAGAGCCCAGTGCTCAGTTTCCAAGGCAGCTGGCCTTACATGGCAGCACAGAGAACAAAATCGTGGAGCTTTTCAAGATAAAAAATTACTTTCAATTAATTCCACAGGTGTTCAAAAGTCCGTGCTCTGGCAAGTTCCTCATAAGAGTTATTGCAACATTGATGATCTGGGTTATGTACCTACGTATCTACTTTTCAAAATTTAGCTAAAAGATTTTTCAGAACCAAAAATCAACTTAATTCTTTCTGGAAATGTCACTGTTGAATATTTTCAGAATATCTCCCCCCTTCCAAATCAAATTTCAAAGGAATCAGAAAAATTTCACTAAAGCTTTTTTCACTACCAGCACTGGGGGAACAGGAGCTCTTCTTAGTGCTCTTTCATTTTATCTCTGTTGTATTCATGTTTCAGATTTTGCCCATTGTTTCCATGACATGCTGCTGAACACAGATAAGAAAGTACATGTGGCTACATCAGAGTGTTTGGCATAATTAATTGAGATATCAAAATACAAACCCTTGCTTGGGGAGCAGATGTCTTGAGCTGACCAGGCAGATGCCTGGGTGAAGAGGTGAAAGAGATTGGCAGGCACTTATCTGATTTGGGAAGCAGCTCTCCTCCTTTTCATTGAGTTGCTGTTGCTGTATTTGTCTAGAATAAAAAAAATATTCCCTAAAATCTCAGCAAGGCAAAAACTGAATGTGAACTCAGCACAGTTTTATAGCTTTCATTTTTAGAAACTTTCATACAAAATCTACGTAGAGTGATGCCAATAGTCAAGGTCATTTCTTGACAGACTAAAAACCTGAGGCAGGAGCAGTAGACTTCCTGATCATCCTTTCCATTTATCCAGAAGCAGCTCCTTCTTCTCAGATGATACTTATGCTCAAGCAAACAAGGCCCAACTCTAAGTGGGTTTTTGTCTCTTAAGATCCAAAAAAATTTAAGGTTTCCTCAGCTTAGTTCTCATCAAAGCGTTTGTTCCACATCACTAAGATGACTAATGGAAAAGCAATTAAAATAGCTGTAAACCAGCCCAAATCTAAACAGAGACCAAAATGGATGTTTATAATAGAACGTAGAAAAAAAATACAGATTAAAAAAAATAATCCAATTGCCAGTGTTACATTTCCCTCACAATGCTCACTTCAGACACAACAATTAGTGGAATTTTACAGCTTTTTATATTTTTCCCTGTCTAGCCATTTCTTCACCCATTATTAGTGCACTGGTATTGAGACAACATTGGACACTCTGGTAAAAGAAGGAAATTAAATGAAATTTAAATTGCATTAGGAATAATAAATCCTTAATGGAAGCCTTGCTGCCAGAGTCTTTCAGTGAAGAGCAGGTCTAGAGGGGGTTTGTCTGTTTTGGGTTTTTTCAAACTGCAGGAGAAATTCTTTACTTCTTTAAAAAGCATTCTTACCAGTAGCACAACACCCTACAGTCTAATATATCAACAGTCTAATATTTTCCTTAAACCAATTAATTTTACCAGATCAGTGAATTTTACTAAATTTTTGGACCAATTTATGTTAGTCCAAAGAAGTTATTTCCCTTCCACAAGTTCAAATTGGGAATATCCATGGATCCTGCCTGTTCCTCTCCTTGTGGTGCTTTCTGCAGACACAAACACTCTCAGCTCAGTGCATTTTGAGCTGAGAACCATCCCATGTGATACTGTGGGAGAATCTGCTCTATTATATTCCATGAACTTTCAACCAATTCATGATAATTGGTGCTTATTATGAAACTTACTAAGTGTTTTTTGCTTCAATTTAACATAACATTCTTTCTGTGAATTGAAAGAGCTTATTGACTGATCAAAAACTTTATGGCCTCGATCTTGTAAAAATCTCCTGCAAAGGGACTGAGGATGTTTCAGCTTTGGGGTCACAGGAGAGATGGAGAAGGGCTGGGGGTTGATTTCATAGCAAGAAGACACGGGAGCACCTGATGGATACAAAGCAAAGGCCCTGCTAGGTCTGCTAAACAGCAGTTTTATTTTGATTGTGAGAAAATAAAAACTGAAAAATGCCTGAAAAAAGGGCTTGGCTTTCCTGCTGGTTCTCATCAGTGTCTACAGCATGGCTTTCCCCAGGGTTTTGGGGTGCTCTTTAAGGTTCACACCTTTTAAGATGGGTCACAAAGCTTTCTCAAAAGCTAACCACTTATCTGTTGCTGTGTCCCGCGGCAGTAGGGAGGAGAGGAGAGAGGCAGCAGGCAGGATTCCAGCAGCAAGATTGATTTATTTCAATATTTTACAACTCTTTTTATAGACTTTTTGCTTCACGATGTAATTGGTCAGAGGATCAGCCACCCCCAGGGGTGATTGGCTGAAGTCCTACAACATCCATTGTCAAAATATTTTTCTACTGTACTATAAACAAGTCTTAGCAAGGTTACAGGTGTTCATAGCTTACAAAACTCTACTGATAGCTTCTGTGAGAGAGAAAAGTCTCTCATGGAATTAGAAAGAAGCAAGAAAAGTTCTTGCTAGCAGCATATTTGTATTCACACTTATGCACACTGTTCTGGTATATTTTCATTTTTACTGTGGAAAATATAAATTTACTCAACTCTTTTGTATTGTGTAAGCATTCTTATATAAAAAAGGCCATGTGCAAGGCTTTCTGAATTACCCACTTGTACCCACTGTGAGCTGGGACAGGTGACTGCTCTGATGTACCTTCCCATAGAAATGAGACTATTGCTTCCTCATATTGTCCACTCTTGCATATTTTATAAGGTTAATTTCAAATAAACCTGTATAATACACATTCTCCTTTTTTTTTTACCCCACTTTCAGCCCAAGGATTTTACTTACTGACTTGCTATTAGTAAAAAAGTGGTTTTGAGTTCTAGCCAAAAATGTTAATTGTGTTTCCCAACTCCTTGAAATCCCCCTTGTAGAACTTGAGTACAGCTTCCATAGGGGTATCAAAAAAAAAAGCCCCTCAGGATAAAACCTAACAGCAATCAGAAAAGCTGAATGCCAGCTGAGCCAAAAGATCTTTTGGTTATTAATGAGGAGTTTCCAGTTTGGAGCATTAAGCAATTTGTTAGCTCGCAGAGCCACTCACAAGTGGTTTAATTTATCCTGCTGGCACACATCCAGTTCAAGGGGGCAGTGGTATATGCTCCACAACGAGCAGACAGTCTCCATATGGAACATTATTACTTATAAAGATGATTTTTGTATCATTTAGATCACTAACGATGGCTTCCAGTACAGTAATTCCCGCGTGCTGACCCTGTACGACGCGGTCTGCCAGGTCTGCCAATTCCATCCGACCGGACTTTGTAAATTAAAGGTAATTTAAAGATCATAAAGGTTTAATACGGATCGTTCATCTCTTCCTTAGCCCTCTCCCTCCCTCTGATGTACTGTGTGCAATAACTGCTCTGGAAGGGGAAAACCTATTTCACAGATCAGCTGCACAGCCCAACACTTTGCTTTTCTCTTTCACAGCCTCATGTCTGCGATACTTTATTTCTTTTTCATATTTACGTGGGGTATGAACACCTGATAGAGCATGCTTTATGATGGACCCTCCTCACACAAACACCTCAGGAAAGTCTGTGGCTGGCAATATTTATCCTTTGCAGCTGTTAGTGGGAGTAAATAAGAGTGAGGAGCCTGCCCTGAAAGGCTTAACTTCGCTTCTGAAGTGTCTCTGCTATTTTCCCTCTCCCAGCCGGTTTGGTGAGGGTATATCATTTCTATTCCCATTTTCTGCCTTAGCAAGAGGCACACAAAATGCATGTTATACAGCTTTTGTCATGTGAGAACACCCTTGAGAGAACATAAACCATTCTTGCTTACATTAAACACTGCTAAGTACAAACATATAGTATTTTGACAGTTTCAAAACCGTAATCAAAAGTCTAGAGCTACGTTTTAAACTGCCAACATATTAGAAACTGCCTGCAGAGTACTATAACCCTCTGTTTTCCTGTGGAATTATTGGTGTAACATCCCTTATAAAAGATCTTCCCTGCTCTTTTTTTCCTGAGACCTGCATTAAGCAAATTATCTAGTTTGCAGTGGGGCTTCAAAAACATTTTGGAGGGTATTAGGTGGGCTATTTGAATGTGCTGATCCTGCTTTCCTGCCCTGAGGCAAGTATGAATTAATAGGAGGCCACCAGTCTGCTTTTTTATAAAATGAAGATTAATCAGGCACATCTTAACTCATTTGCCTCACTGTTCTCATTAATGCTAATGAGAAAATAGTTTTAAAACCTGCACTGATTGCAAGCACATACCAGTTACTAAAATTAAAAAAAAAAAAGTTCACTTTTTTTTTCAAGTGAGTGAATAGAAGTTAAATTACAGGCCCATGTGGCAGTTTGACCCTGACTGGGTGTCCCAAAGTCCCTCTGTCACTGCCCTCCTCAGCTGGGCAGGGGACAGAATGCAACAGAAGGCTCGTGGGAGAGATAAGGGCAGGAAACCCAACACAGCCCAACTGAGGGCAAAACCACTTCAGTTTCAGATAAAAATAATTGTGTCAGAATCATTTCACTTAAAGCTAAGGGGTTTTTGTCAAAGGCTTTCCTTATTCTTATGTTTTTGAAACTCAGGAATATCTATTTTCTCTCAATATGGTGTTCTCTAGGGATTACAGTAATTTCTATTCTAAGATGCTTCAAGGGAATATTTGAACTAGACTTCCAATTGCATCAGACCACAGTCTAATTACCCCTTCTATATTACTCTGCAACACCTAAATTGCTTTCAGAGAAGGTGTTTCAATTAGGGGACACTTTATATCAGGCCATTTCACATTCTATGTTCTTTTATGGAGCCCATTCTGTACATCACTATCACAGAAAAAAAAGCATCTTTTTTTTCTTTCATCAGAGCATCAAGCCCTTGAAAACAACAATGTAATAAAATCTAATTAACATCCAGGTTTTAATGCTGGAGATCTGTCATGTTCTATCATGTCGGGGCCATTATGAGAATGCTTTTTGTTTCTCTACCTTACCTAAGTGGTATTATTTAAAATATTGACTAATGCAGTTTGCAAAAGTTTTAGAGACCAGTAAAGCAGTAGACAGAAACCACAAGGCCAGTAACAGGACATGTATCAGTCCCAGAAAAACAAAGGAAGGAAAAGAAAAAATGTGTTTGGTCTTGGCAGCTTCTCCCTCCTGCTGTCCCACTGTGGCAAGGATATTCCCTTTGTTCCCAAAAGTACTCCATGTTTTCCTGGGAATCTGCATGGTCAGACAAAGTCCCACCTGCCCATGTAACTTAACACAGGCTATAAGGCCTAACTCTGCCACTGGACCTTCCCAAGGGATAGATCTTTAACTACACCTGTTCATTGTGTCCCTGTGTTCACTTCTTGGAAAACCCAAGTGTCTTCAGCCCTCGTGGACCCCACACAGCCCCTCTGGCCCTGGTGGTGTCCCCAGCAGGGGCAGGAGCAGGCCAGCCCAAAGGCAGCTGTGCCCACAGAGCATCACCACACAAACGTTTTTGGGATGTTCTGCTCCTCCGAGGCACCGTGGATGTGCTCAGCTGTTATCTACAGCTCCCTCAGGGGAGCCTAAACTCTAATGCACTCTTTTATTCTGCTTTTATAGCATTGCTTTTGCATATATTTATGAAGAATTCCAGAAATAAGAGCAGGAATCCAATATTTCAAATGGAGCTTTTATCTAGTCTCGGGTTTTGTGAGTCTCGTGGAGCTCACCTTTTATGGATACCTGATACTGATCACATTAACAGTCACAGCAGGGAAAAGTGACCACATACACCACGTGAGAGTGGAAATGCAAAAAGAGTCACATTCTGTTGCATCCTTCATCCATCTATGACAAAACAACACCACACTGCCTAAGCTAAAACATTCAAAGCTACAAGGATCCCAAGCTGGAACTGGAAAACTTCCACGGCTTGTTTCCTCACTGTAAGAAGAAAGCACCAACATTTATATTGCTACTCTTTCACTGTTTCAAGAGACAAATGAATTTCTGCTTATATCCAGAAATTATTAATTGCTAATTTCTTATATTTCTTATTCCTTTTTTTTTTTTTTTCCATTGCCTTCACATCCCATCTGTTTTTATTTCCCTTTTTTTTTGGCAGGAAAATACTTGCAATATAGATGGGCTTTGCTATGGTGAAGGAGAGTCAAGTCCTACCAGCCCTTGTCTTCTCTGTGAACCCGACATTTCTAAGTTCACCTGGTCTGTTAATGAAAGTAAGACAAGGGTTTCTTTTCTAGAATTTAGAAGCACTAATCTGTGAATTTATGACTCATTTTATTAAATATATCCCTCCTCCATTTAACTAACCTGAATCCAGCCTGTGCAGTGCACATGGACTCTTTGCCACGGGAATAGTTGGGTGCACCAGAAATGCAGAGTCTGCTGCATGCACTGTGCATCTTTTTCTGTCTGAAACCAGATAAATCTCAGATTAATAAATGAAAAAAATACCTGAAAATTAAATTTTGATATGCCAGTGCCTCATGCAGTGCCCAAGTCTGTCAGCTGAAGGTGATGAACCCTAAATATCTCTGTCAGCATCTTGCAGGTAAAAATCTTCAAGGAGCCAATTTGGGGAAAACACTGTTTTTAAAACACTAGTGTGTATTTTTGGTGTCTGGAAGAATTGCTTCCTTTCTCTGAGCCAAATCCTATGAAATGCCACAAAAGAGACCTTGGCTTGGCAGGGAGTCCCGGTGATGGGGATCAGCCACTCATTACCTTCACTGCCACAGAACCCAAAGGCTGATTCTGCACCCCTCGAGGCGGGGGTCATGGACAAGGCTGCCTTTTAAAGCATCTCCTGAAGGCTGAAGACTTAATCATAGTTTTTTCATGGCTACATGCCCAGTGTAAACAACAACCATTGCTTGCCCCATGCTTGACAGACAATCCGTGTTTCCAGCAGCGTTATCCCCAGAGCCCATCTCCTCCCTTACGTGAGCACGCTTCCATCTGGTCCATATAAAGATTATATTGCTGCTTTTATGTAGATCCATGTAGTGCTTCTAGACAGAGTTTCTCTGCACTTTTGGACTTTGTAAACACAAACGCATTACAGAAAGTTATGTGAGTCACAGAACCAGCTGCTTTGTTTGTTTGCAGTTTTATAACATCCCAAAAGCTGGCCAACTAAAAATCCCTTTGGATGCCACTTGAATGAGTAGTTAAAACACCTAAGGGTAAGTCAGACTTGAAGGAGAGCCTGTACACTTGAAAGCTGTGTGTTTTCCCCCAGAAAAATATTTAAGTCCAGTGAGGGGTACTGTCTGTGACTCACAAACCTTGCCTCCTTTCTGTCACAGAATCACAGAATGATAGAAAGGTTTGAATGGTTTGAAATGGACCTTAAACATCATCTTGTCCTAACCCCTGCCATGGGCAGGGACATCTCCCACTAGACCAGGTTGCTCAGAGCCACACCCAACCTGAACTTATATTGTTTTGGTCAGAGCAGCAGCATCCCTAGGGATGAGCTGATCCTGAACATTACACAGACAGATTGATTACTAATACCAAGACAGCCCGATTTTAAAATTCAGGAAATGGTTTAAAAAGTAAAAACTGCATTTGTTTTGAAATTTATTAACCTAGAAGTGATTTGGGAACTCTGAAACACATCATGGTTCACTTTTAAATGATGTCAAAATTTAAAAATATTTAGAAGAAAGTGTTTGTCAGACCTGTTTTCAAAAGTGTGAAAGCTGCTTGAAAAATTCTGAAGCAATAGGGAGAGTGTATATATATTTACTAGATGGCAAGTAGATCTGTAGAATTAGAAACACTCCTCCAGAGAATCCTTTCAGAACATCTGATTTTATGTCATTTTGTGCCTACCACTTCCACTTACCATCCATTCAGTTAACACCTTTGTGTTTATCCATAAGTGCATACCCTGCATCAATATTTCATTGATTACTTTGGGCACAACTTTTATGAGCTCCATGGCTTTAGTGTTTGGGAAATAAAAGGTAAATGAATAGATGGAAGCTTTCAACAGTTATGCCAGGACAATCTGCTGGACAAGCATTTTAGAAAGCTCTCATAGCACAGCAGCAATAAAGGAGACACATATTTAAATAATTGCATAATCTAAACCATGCTGTGGAAAGCGAAGTTGGATAAAAATTATATGCACCACAAAAAACCCCTAATGGTGATTTCCCATGAGCATAATGCAAGGAGTCCTTATGAGAACACGTATATAGTTCATCATTTTAGAACGTGGCTTGAAATTAATCCTCAGCATTAGAAATATGCTTTAAGTTAAACATAACTATGGTCAAATTACATTGTCAGAAGGTTCCTTTAAATATCAATGCCTGTCAATTTGCACTGCTGGTTAAAGAGGAAAGATGCCTTGAGACTGGGGAGGCTTAGGACACAGAGATGAAATTCCTGGCCCTGAAAAGAGCTGCTGTCACCTCAGGGTACTCATCTGATCTTATTTTTCCTTGGTTTCTAATTATAAAATGTAATAATTTTCTCTACCTTGTCCTCCTCACCTATGTACATTGAAAGTATCTTCAGGTAGCGCTTGTCTCCTGCTGTTAAATAGCCTTGTAAAATTAGGGGGTTTTATCTTCATTAAGGAAATACTGAACGTAAACAGCAACCCTAGAAATAACAGTGCCAATGGTGATGTGATGCACACCACTGTCACTGGGGATAGAGAGTCTCAGCATCGCTGATGTATCTCTGCTGGCACTGAAAAGACCTCTGTTCCTGATGGAATGTGCAGCTGAATTCAGTCAAACTGCTCGGCCTTAATTACTCCTCATGGGTAAAGGCAGGAGAGTCTGCTCAATGGAAGAGTTACAATTTACTTTTCCCCCTGAGTTGCCCTCCCAATTCATTTGTAATTCAGCATTTTGAGATTTATTTTATTTATATTTAAATGGATGGATGGTAGATAGATTAAAGGTGTATGTAAGTACAAGAAATATAATTAACTGCAGTAAGAATTTTAGTAATAATTGGGATTAGGGGGAGATTATAGAAAATCATGTATTATTTACTCCCATATATCAGATAGCACATCAAAATTAATCTAGGTGCAGGATGGGACAAAAATTCAGTATAGGGCACAAAAAAATGGGGAGGAAAAAGGTGTTCTTTTTGGTAGAGCCATGTGCTGCTTCTAAGGCCCAAAATCACTTCTTCCGTGAGCCTCTGGGTACGTTCTGTACGTTTTCTTTGAGAGCATTCCTTCAAAGACACACTCTGAGAATCTTTACGTGGGAGAAACTGGAGTTTATGTAATCATGGTTTCATTTTTGCTGTTTAGACAACCTGCCTCCTGTGTTCCAGGCCCCCTCCAGCCAGCTGCTGACATTTATTGGTGAGAATTTTGTTTACCAGCTAATAGCAGTGGATC
Source organism: Platysteira castanea (assembly GCA_013397175.1). Lineage (NCBI taxonomy): Eukaryota > Metazoa > Chordata > Aves > Passeriformes > Platysteira > Platysteira castanea. The sequence goes on along the minus strand of VYXC01009087.1, from coordinate 2,114,034 downwards.
CGGAAGGGTCAGCTGTGCTTTTCATCTTGGAGGCTGGGCCACGGGGCGCCAGGCTCTCTCCTGCTGGCCTTCTCCTCTGGAAAGTGGATTCAGAAGAAACGCAGACCTTTGAATTCACTGTGTCAGATGAATGCAACGCACAGAGCAGGTACTCTGTAGAGGTAAGGGAAAGAACTCTTTAAAGGAAAAACAAAACAAACCTGTTTGTCATGTCAACATTATTGTGCAATTGTCATCATAGCTAATAATTTGTTACTGTCTTGAGAAGCGAGGCTTCAGCTATTTCCTCATGTGTATAATATCCAGCACAGCAATAATGATCAATTAATGGAATAAATATCTCTGAGAACATAGAAACTATATAGACAGGGAACAAGAGAGAGTGCTATTGATTGCTGTTTGAAAGAACATTCTTGCAGAGCCTTTTAATGGTTCATTAATCTGCTTTAAAATTCACATTCTGCATCTGGATTGCACAAAAAAAGCATATAACATAAAAGACCAGGCTTTAGCTATAAAAAGGAGATTATAACTCATTCTCAATGATATTTTTAGAGGATGTCTTGCTCTTATGTCATTACTCCACAGTCTAAGTTTCTTGGCAGAGCTTGTGCATGGTTTTGTCTTTATTGTAAAGGCTAACATTAATCCTCTGATCGGATGAGCTAATATAGCAGGATGCAGACTCTTGACATAACAAGAGTTTTGTGAAGAAAAGATTTTTATTCGCAGAGATTCTTATTTTTACTCATTCAAACCACAAAATACCAATCTGCTGAACCCACACAGCAGAGGGGAAACTGAAGACTAGATATAGTTTTAATGGAAATATTTCAAACTAGACCTGTGTTATCTAGGGGAGATAATGCAGAGCTTTGAATCCGTTGAAATGCAGTTCTTGTACATACGTAAAATACAAGCATGGATCTCCCTTCTCTGAAGAGAGAGACCAGATAAGGAATGCCACAGTCATGTTCCTGCCTGGGAGCCATTTGTAATGTGAAAGAGGAAGGTGAGCAGGCAGGCAAAGAGTTTTCCTTTCTTCTTTGAAGAATAAGGAATAAATTCTGCCGTCAGATACGATGTGAAAGCTGCTGTTATAGCAAATAAGGTTGAAGTTTTTTCCTTATAAAAAGTCAGAATGTGCCCCTAAATGATGAAAAAAGAGGTCTCTTTGAAGTCGAGCTCTCAGTCAAATAAATAAGTGCACTGAGTATAGGACCATCTATCTAGACAAAGGAAATTGGTTAGAAATAAGTTTCCATAATACAGGATAACATGTTTGCAGTGCAAATCTCTCCCTTCCTAAAGGGTAACAGTGCACCTCCCAGCTGTGATTATTCACAGGAATCTTACCAGAATTCCATTTCGCCTTCCCCAGGTTGCAGTGAAGCCCTGCAGCTGCCTCAGCGGCGGCACATGTGTCACCAATATTAAACACCCTCCAGGCCTCGGTGAATACCTGTGCTTATGTCCACATGGATTTGATGGAGATTTCTGCCAGGAGGACACCAGGGACTGCAAATCAAACCCCTGCGGCAGCGGAACCTGCGTGGACAGCGTGGAGAGCTACTTCTGTAAATGCCCCCCTGGTTTGGGAGGTAACACCTCACTGTTGGCAGCCCTGGTTTAACTACAGATCTATTGAGCACAGGGTTTTTGAGGGTGGCATGACCACAACATCTGCCAAATGGACTGCAAACATAATCCTGCTCTTCTGCTGCCGTGGCTTAGCTTTAGACATAGAGAAAGTGCAAAAGCAGCTATCTAATGAAAAGGAAAAATGACCTAAAGCTCTGCTGTCCTGAAATGATCGCTCAAGGAGGATGTGAACCTCCCAGATCGCTGTTGCTTCCTGCTCATTTCCCAGGGATTTGTCTATCCGTGAGATGAGCTACGAGACAACTGAGTGAAAGAGAGAAAAGGCAAAGATCCAGGACCCTTTTGCACTTGACAGGATTTCACTTAATTAAAGTGAGGACAGAACTAGGATTAAATGGGGGGTTTTAGGTCTAGGAGGGAGAAGTAGAGATGGAAGACATGGAAAAATAAATTGTCCTTTAGTCCCGCTTGAAGCTTCATTAAATTTAAGCATTAGAAAATCACAAATCCATTGAGTTGTCAGACATGACGATGAAACAAAATTTAACCCTTGAAACTCTTCAAGGCTGGTGCCCTGGTTTCGGAACTCTATTCAAGCCAAAACCAGAACAGCTGGCCAAAATGTGATTTTAAGAAAGGAAGGGAAGAAAGAGAGTCACTTAACCCCTGCTCTGCTCACATTCTTGAGACCCATAAGGTTGGCTGCTGTTAGGTTTGAAAAATAAAGTAGAAGTAACATCAAATGCACATAATTATTACTCCTTATAGCACATATATACAGAAAAACCTCATTTTTAAACAAAAGCAGTGAACAGACTTTACCCAGTGGGCAAGGTAACCTTCCTGCCTGTCAGCAGCTCGTGAAATCTTCATTGTTTTGGTCATGTGGGACTGCAAGCCCAGACTTCATTTTTGTAAAATTCCAGCAGAAATGAAAATCATTCAGACATAGAAGTCCAGATAAATGGCCTAAAAGATCTGTGACACCTAATCTGTGTTGACTCTAGGTAATGCTACCTAATGGCCAAAGCCTGCTGCTGTCCAAAGGCTTTACACCACCACAGAGACTCCACTGAGGCAAGAACACACAAGCCTAAGCATGGAGAATAAAGTTATAAAGTAGAAGTTTGATCAAAACATAAAAATCCATAAGCCAACCAAACATATGCAAAGTGTCTTCAATCCCCTGGAAGGAACATTCCTATGAGCACAGGAAAAATTGGGAATTTTTTATTGTGTATTTGCTTAAACACTGAAGATAAACAATGAGAAAAACTATTGATTGCCTGTAAGGAGTTGGATGAAATGAATAAAAGTCAATTTAATTCCATGAGTTAATGACTTCAGCGGACCTGCTGACTGGAGAGACAGGGGCACACGGCACCTTGATGGCCAGAGATGCACCTTTAGTTCTTGCAAGTTAAATAACAGTGCAAGAGTTTTGCTGTTCTTCCCTGCTCTTCCCAAAATGCCAAAACACAAGCAACAAAAGAAAATAAAATAAGATATGATTGAGTGAAAAAGGAATACATCTCAAAGTTTTAATAGCAGGTGAAAAATTATAAGCAAGCGGAGCTGAAAGCCAGCTGGGAAGCAAACGATTTTACTTCAGGGCAGGTTCAGTGACAACAATAAAAGCTCATTCTTGATGCTGTGTTTATGCCTCAATTCCCCAGAAAACCATCAATAATATAATGAGAAGGCAATGCTATGCAGCTCAAGTGACAGCACCAGTTCACCATCAAATCTCTACAAATGACAGGAAACAGGCAGTTGAAACAAGAGGTGAAATTGTGAGAGCTTCCCAAACCCCCCTGCAAGGGAAGCAGCAACTCAGGTGCATCAGTGTAAGGGCAAAATGTAAGAATGGGAACAAGGCAGGGAGAAAAGCCAGTAGAAAATCTGAGAGCAGGCTGACTCCAGAATTATTACTGGATCTCTGAGTGTTCAAAGCTCATTCATTTTTCATCTGCGTTGTCAACAAGATAGCAAGGATCCCTGTTGTTTATTCTTTTGGCCACAAAAAGCAAGAACGTCACCCAACTGAGAACAGAACCCATACTTGAAAACTATCCCAATCACAAAATCATTATTTCTTTCCCCATATACCAGTGATTAGTACAAAGTTGGGGGTGGGATGGGGAGCAAGATGGAATGATAATTTCATTTTATATTTCAGGAAACTGAAGAAACTTCCAGGATTTGTTAATGGATTCTAATAACCATAGAGCCCCTAAACGAGATTTTTTGTTCCTTTAGAGTCAGCTTAATGTGAACACAGTCAAAAAATCTTACTTTGCATCTGTAGGTGGTCAGCTCCTATTGATGCATGAAAGGACTTTATTTTCTCAGACAACTTCCCATGCAAGGATGGAGAAACATAGCTGGCACACAAACAGATGGTTCAGCCTTGGAACTTGAAGAACTTCTATTCCTGTTAGTTTTATTTGTACTGCAGCAGTGCCAAGGCAGTTGAGACTCCCCTGTGCTACAGTGCACTGGAGGTCGTGCAAACAGAATAATTGACACTTCTTGGTGCAGACAGTTTTCTGTCCATTTCTGCTGCTTCTTCAGCATCATCCAGCCAAGTTTCCGTCTTCGCAAACATTTGCCCTTAGTTTCATCAGGATTATCATTATGTCCAAACTGGTCAGACACTGTTTAAAATCAAATCTCTCTGTGTGAAAAGCAGTGCTTGCATAATTTCACCTTTACATCACAAAAATCAGCCAAGTGGCTGAATTTTAAAATTTATCTTATCACTTAAGGTATTTCTTTGATTCTTGTAATGCCCTCATCTCTGAGATTTGAAAGACAGCTCTCTGCAGTGATATTAAAGTATTTAAAGGTGAGAAGGAGAGTATGAGAGGGACCAAGAGAGAAGTGGCTGTTGTCACTGAAACTGGAACTTTGCTCCTACTCTCATTTTTTATGGTAACACGTTTAGTCTCTGTATGATACTCCGAGAAAGAAAGTAATTACTAATCAGAGTGTACTCATTCAATGTGTTCCATAATGTGATGTCTAATAATTTCCCAATGCATCACCAGAAATCAGCATCAGAGAATAACAGCCTGATGCCAGGAATGTGATAATTAAATAATGAACGATAAACAGGCAGCCAAAATGTAACAAGAGAAGGAAACAGGTCAGCCTAACCCTGCAACACTGTGTCCAGTTTCAATAAATGGAGCAAGAAGCATGAAAACCAGAACAAATTAGCTTGAGATGTCATAGGGAAAGGGATGCGGCTTTCGTGCTGCTGTTCTTTTTTTCCTCAAGAAGCAGCAGGCATGAGAAGGTGATGTCACTGGCTTTTTAGGCAGCTCAGTCTATAGAGAGACTTCAGTTTGAGTTTTCTACATTGAGATGCCATTTTAACTTGAAAGGACTAGTGGAAGCTGTCTGCAATGCTGAAGCAATGAGAGATTATGTTGTAAGAGATAAATAATAATGCTCTGTTTTTATCATCTTGCAATTCATTCCACTGTGACAAATTTCTTTTTTGAAGGGAAAAAAAGAAGATTCGTTTATCCTTAGACCTTTTGTCATGACAAAGCTGGAGGTCTGATGTGGAGCAGACCTTTCTGTACCTGTCTTGAGGCAGGTACCTGGACTGTCCAGAAATTGTCCCAGCTCCTGTATATTCCTACAGGGACAAAGGGGAGGCCTTAGTAGAAGTGGTCTGGGCTGGTTTGTGACCTGTCCTCGGGGCTGGACATCCTGTGACCAGCAGTAGCCAGGCAGGTTTGCCCAAGTGCACAGAGACAGCAGCATCTGAAGCCTGAGGGAGTTTAAAACAAAATTATATTTGATGACTCTGCCTCATTGCTGTTCACATAATAATCTTAACTCTTGGGTCACCCTCCCCTGGAGGTATTCACTAAATCAATCAAAATTGTGAATTTGAATACCAGTTGCTTCAAGAGATTTTTAAAACCTTCTTTCTAAAATCAGCAATAGTCAAGAGACATTGTTTTGGATCCAGATCTTGTGGCAGCCTAACTTCTGAACACCAGTACTGTGGCTCAGTGACATTTTCAGACCATTTCTTCAAATTTTAATTTTAAGTAGAAAAGCTTGGAGTTGTTTTTGGGTTTTTTTTAAGTCTGATCCTTTTGTAAGGTTCACCTTCAGCCAGACTCTATCAGGCTGGTTCACTCTTGTGTGGGGTTCACATGGAAATGGAAAACACAAGAGGTCAGTACACGGCTTCTCACAGGCTAAAGCCAAATGGTGGCATTCTTTGGCTTCCTCAGTATATGACAAAGATCTCACATGAACAAGACAACAAAAGCAGCAGCAAAGATGTGAAATGCAGGGGAACTATTAATTTCATTTATGTGAATTTTTATTTAACGTGCACAGCTTTCCATGAGCAGGAGTCTCACGTTCAACACTTCTGGTGCCAGTAACGACAGTAATAAACACAGTGATAAAAGCAGGTTTAAGTGAGACAGTGGGGAATTTGGCTGGAACATGACTGACATACCCTGTAATGAGTTTGTAGCTGAGAAGTGAGCCTTTGTCTGCTTCAACATTTGAGCTGAAGTATAAACAGGGAATCTTTCCTGATTATTAACTTTCCCTTTGCTTTGCCACAGGGCTTACTTGTCAGGAAGACAAGAATGAATGTGAAGAGAGTCTTTGTTTTCCTGGAGTGTCTTGTATGAATACCTTTGGATCTTATGCATGTGGAATTTGCCCCAGTGGGATGGAGGGAAATGGTAAAACTTGCAAATGTAAGTGTTTTACATGATTTATTTTAATAGACTGGGGGGGGAAATGGGTTCAATTCTACTACTATTATCCTTAATTGAGTACTTTGCCACTCATTTCGAGTACAGACCTTTAAATGTACAAAACAGATTATTGTCATGTTATATTAATGTAGATATTTGCAAATTGCTCTGTTATTTTTCATTTTGGTAGAGAACGAACACCAGAGCACACAAAAAAGTACCTTCCAGACAGATAATTTGCCAAGGACATTGTGCACATTCTCCACTATTTCACTCCTAAATATGTATTCATGAGTGAGCGTTTGGGGAGCACCCCCAGGGCTGATTTTGCTTTTGGTGACAGCTGGAGAAAGAGTATGAGAAAGAAGATTCCAGTGCCAATCCTTCCCATCCTTTCTCCTCTGTTCCCAAGGTGTGTTTTTGTTAGAGGACACAGCCCACAGATGCTTGGCATGAAGTCATTCCTCAGATCCCAACTGGTGAAGACAACGGCCACGAACAGTTTTAGATCTGCTCCATACTTGCTTTTGGAGCAACAGATTCTGCTGGGGAGCCTACAGTGACTGTGAGACATTCCCAGTGCACTTGGCAGTCAGTGACACGCTCTGCTTGTTTCACTCACATAGACACAAGCCTTCTCCAGAGCACTTTTTTTTTTTTTTTTTTTAACCAGAAGGAGATAAATCAACATTTGAAGACTTTTACTTGTTAGGTTGTTGGTATTTCCAAAGAAATCCAAGAAGTGAAAGATACAGCTATTTACTGTGCAGTCATTAACATCTCCTCAAATTCATTATAGGAAGGAAAAAAATATCCATTGTGAACGGGCTGAGTGGTAACTGCAGGGTCCTGGCACCAAACATCCCTTCAATCATACTGCCAAACACCTGTATATAAAGTTTTCTGTGCTGTATCATTTGGCCACATGGATTATTTCAAAGTGATTTTGCATCTGTTTCACAAATGCATATTTTAGTGGTTAATTTGACCCATGAAGGAAGGATGTACCAAAAAATGTGCTTTTGAAAAAATACAATGTTTCTTACTTTGCATTTTTTTAATTACAGGAAAAAAAATTCCATTTCTGAAGTGCACATTTATTAGAAGGAATAAACCTGAGGGCTTATTTGTTCGCCTAAGATAGGATAGAAATCATTATTTTTAGTTCTGATTCAGTGACTTAATATTCCTGCTCATACTTCCCTTGCTTAAGCAAGTATAAAGGGAAAGAGGGAAGGAGAACAGAAGTAGTTCTACAGCTCCTAAAGTGAGCAACAGATCATTCATTGTTTAATACATATAAAGAGTCAGAGTTTCAGGCTTTATTAAGAGTAGAATATTCAAGAGACCCACAGCAATAATTGTTTAACTTGCAGCACTATCCGCATTGACTTTATCCCTAACTCATTACCTTACAATTATGCAGAAAATCACGTTTTTCAGAGCCTCCTCATTGCATCCACATACACTTTTTACAGCTAATTTTGCACACACAAAGCTGTCAGCTGAACTCACTGAAGCCAACAAACACACTCACCAGAGTTTCAGAGAGAAACTTTCAAGGGGAGGCAAGACTCAGAGCCCAGCTGCCAGGTGAGGAGCAGCATCCCCACCCAAGGGGCAGGGCTGTCACACTCTGCTTCACCTGAGGCTTTCCAAGTGCCCCGAGCCCACTGAAAGATCACAGTGCATATTAACACTCCCACATAAGCAAAATTCAGAGAGCTTGGGCACAATAATTTTTCCTATACTTGGTGGAAGCTTTGCTGTGTGCCAGCAGCTGGACCCACCTGATCTGCCTTTCTCTGCTTGTTGGCTTCCAGAGTGAACTCCTGCCAGGTTACCTGATTTGCTGTTGCTGTGGCTTTTTATCATCAATCACAGCTAAGCTCTAACACCTTGTTTCTTGTCTCTGTGATATTTTCCACAGCTGTGCTTGCTGCTGACGTTACAGAAGCTTTAAGCAATGGCAAAGGTGAATTGAACAGGACTAAGGTTAAGCAGCCACTGCAGTCCTTAGAGGCAAAGGATTCTCCTGTAATTAAGAACGTTAACATAAGTGATAGCCACGGTAGGTATACCAGGATATGAAATCTTTTTCATTTGGGGTGGTTTATATATACAGAAATCATTAATTTTAACACCTTAACAGTAAATACAAACTAGCTGTTTACAATACAAGAAAATTAGAGTTAGAAATAAGAACCCTCTTAATACATCAGACTGTGAGCTGCTGCTAAACAATTTGACATGGAAGGGAGGTAATACAACAGTAACAAAGTGGTCAGGCTTAATTAAAAATCACATCACTTCTGATGATGGGAGATGACTGAGAAGAGTGGCAGCTTATGCCAGCTTGCCATAACCAAATGACGCTGGTGTTTAATTTCAGTATTCAGTGGGCAGCCACTGAATTAATTCTGAGTTTTAAGCATAAGTGAAGATCAACTCGAGGAATGAACTTGCCTGTGGCAGTAGTTTTTCCCAGAGATGCAGCACTACAGCACTCCCTGACATGGGTGTGCACCTGCACCATGCTTGTGTTGTTCCTGCTCTAACGAGTGTTGCGTGTTTAATTGATTTTCTAGTTAAAGCAGGCATCAAAAAATTGAGATTGGTTATATCTGTTGTGAAGAGGCATATGCAAAATAACAGGGTCTTTTTTTTTTCCTTACCCTCTTTTTTTTTGATATCTGTACCAGGCCAGCCAACCCCTAAGCAGAACTTGCCTCTTGCAGGTAGCCTATAGCATGATGCTGTAGGTAAAGTACAAGAACAATGCAGAAAATACTTGAGGATTATGATGGAGACCTCACTGGAGGCAATTAAAAATGATCTACAACCATAATTAAGATTGTATTCATCATCTATTCTCTGTCTTGACACTGTTAAATACTCCACAGGCAGTTCATATACACTTGCTGTACAGTGACATCATAAGTGATAAAATATTATATACTACCAGAGTGTTAAATTTTGCACATTGTCCTAAAATAATTAAAGCAGTTTTCTGTAATACAAGGTTTGACACATTAAGGATGATTTCCAGATCAGAAACATATGTACTTCACAGTGTAATTTCAAAAGTAGGGTATAGGTGCTGTAAGGTTTGATAATTACCTTCCAATTATAAAAGATGAAAAACACGTCAAATAATACCTTTTCTCACTCAGTTAATCTTTCACTTATGCTGAAAATTACAGTTTCTATATAGTACATGATAAATGCCAAACAACTTCACATAATAAACTTGAAAACATGTAATTAGAGGACTAATAAATCTTGCTTTAATGAGAAACAGCTGTTCCGTTACACTGTGCCTACAGGACATTCTCATGTTTGGCTCAAGGTTTGGGAGGTTTAATTAGACTTTTAAAAGAATAAAAGCAGGTATAAAGCTTTAGCTGGGCTGGGGCACTTCCTGCAAAATTTTAGATATGCATTTTATCTGAGAAATTATAAATAACATGCTTGAACTCCCTTTTCTTTGGCCATGCAGCACCTGTGCCACACATCCCCACCTGTGCCAACAGGCCGTGTTTCCCTGGAGTGCTGTGTTTTGACCGGAAACCCCCCTATGTTGGGTACATCTGTGGCCGGTGTCCAGCAGGGTTTTTTGGAAATGGTCGCGTGTGTACCAAAGTCCCCAGACCAGGTAATGTCTATTTATTTAGAATTTTAAAAGGTTTTGCATAGAGAGGCTGTGAGAAAGTGTGAGCTAGCCTGGCATTAGAACTCACTGTACTCTGTAATCAAGCACTGATGGCTGTGTTCTGTCACTCTCACCTGGGCAGCAGCTGGTAGGAATTATTTCAGGAATACCTGGCTCCATGAGTTGAAATCCAATAGATTAACCACCTCATTTGCTGCTAGGGGGAATTCTTCGTGACAGGGCTTGCTGGATGGTATGAATCACCACATCTGTATTTCTGCCACAGCACTGGCACAGGACTTCAGAAGGTTTCCTCCTCAGTAAGATCAGAACATGACACATGCCAGTATCACTCAGCCCTCCTTCTTCCCTAATTCTTCTGCTGTAAGGCGTCTGTTCTGCAAGGTGACCTGTGAAGACAATAATAAGGTGTCATGCAAGAACAACTATACCAGCAACTGAAGGCAACAGATAATTAAAGAATTTCTGTAGTATTGCTCATAGCCTGAGCAGTAGTCTTCCTTGGGGAGCTCTGAAACTCAGCTGCTCCCATTAATCTCTGAGGACTGAAGAGAAAGCCTCATTAAAAGAGGTCTTCTGCTGTGGTAAAAGAAAAGCTGGGTCCTGACCTCAGGCAGAAAGTGGCAGTGGCACAGCAACCACTGTCATCTGATCCTGCTCCCTCTCAATGACATTCCCATAATTCAGGGTACAGTTCTATAGGGACAGTCTGGACGATTGTCCCTTTTTACTGCACAGACTGCACTGCCAGGAGTACACAGGTTTATTCCTTAATAGCAGTAGTTGCTAGGTTAGGTTCCTTGGTTTTCTTCTAGATCTTTTCTCTACGTATTCAAGACAGAGTGGCTTGAAACCTGTCAAATTGTTCCCTGACCTACGCTTGCTCAAACCCCCTTCACTTCCCATTCTGTATCCAAACCAATGATCGTTACCTTGGTGTTATATTTTAACACACTCTATCAAAGTGGAAGCAATTTTCCTGCTTAGTGTAGGTATCATCCAATCTCTTTGAACTATAAATTGATTTTAGCCAGTTCTCAGAATCTAAAGGTCACAAAAATAAACCCAACATTTTTTTCTCCCTAGCAGTGAGCATGTACAAAGTATTACTTAGTCTGCCAGCACCACTAAGCCAGCTATTGACTCTTCTATAACTTGGGGAAGCTGTAAAAGTGGTTGAGGAAGAAAAAAATTCATTGTGCATATAAATAACTTTTCTGTTATTGCCCAAAGCTGTGCTTTGTCATTAATGGGATAATGGGATACACATTGTGCACCCCAAAGGTCCTTTAAGTGCTGTTGAGTAGAACAGGCATGCTACAGCTGTAGGTATTGGTACAGTAAATCAGGCACACTTACACTGTGCTTATATAAACATTAACCAATAAATTTGTCTGTGTTCTAGGAAGGGGAATGCAGAGAGTAGCTGCCATTTGCTGTGATTCATACCTGCCATATACAACTCCAGGCAAGATTTAAGAAATATCCCAGGTATCAGGATCTGAAAGAAGTACATGCTTCCTTCCAAAGCGAGCTGTGTGTCAGAGGCAGGGGGATTCTTTCACATTTTTCTCTTGAATATGCAAACTGGGCCAGGACTTCATGCTGCAAATGATGCCAGCTTGAAGACTTTGGGAAGGGAATGAAGAGGAATTCTATCTTTTGTTCCAATAGAACCTTACACTCACTCCTGTGAATTATATCACAATATAAGCAATGAGGATCTTGTGCCTCAAGGTTAAATGAGAGTAGCCATTTGTTTTAATACTTAGAAATGAAAGCAATTATTGCAGCTGTATGAGTGTCCTAATTTATGGCCAAAAGGATGGGTTTAACTTTCCTTCCCATGTGCTTTGCCAGGAGAAGCAGAAGTATTGTATAGCATTGATGATTAAAAGAGATCAGACAAAAAAGAACTAACTTTCAATTAAATTTATGTACAGTTGTGGATTATGATTATTGTGAAATCCTCCCTGTTGGAATAATAGCTTCTCTGCCTTGTAACTTATGCCATCAGTCTTCAAATGAAACAGAACAAATCCTCTTCAGCTTGCTACGGTGTTCGTGAAGGTACTGAGATTATGTGCCGCTTCTTTCCAACTCTAGTAATTTTAATCTAAAAATACTCCTGCTAATCCCTATTTTGTACTTTTATTGGCTGCTTTTGACACAAAATTATACTCAATTGCAGTGATTTAAGGATTAATGGATAAGTATTTCTTCATAGTGAAACTGCAAAAATTACCCAACTGCCTTTGTAAGCTGCCGAGGAGAAAAATATTCCAGAAGAAAATTGTTTCCTAAGTCAGTGTTTGATGAGCTGCACCCAAAAAGTCCTCCAATTTTGATTTATAATCAACAAAGTACCATTTTCTCAGCGTTGATATATGATGGGTATTCATCTCTTGAAGTGTTTGACTTACTGCAAACTCTGTAACACTAAAAATAAGTTTCTGAGCTACATTTATCTGCTCAAACAACAATGCAGGGCCTCATTCTGTTCTCACTATCTGGCCTATATCTGCAGTTTGTACCACTTTAAACCAACCACACTTGGTTGCAATTTTGCTTGAAGTACATCAGAACAGTCTTGAGGAAAACCAGTATGGAATTTCACATATAAAAGGAAATAATAATTTTTTTTTTTTTAAATCAGATTCTCCTATCAGAAACAAAAAACTATTTCTCTTCCTTTCAGATCCATAAAGCAGGTATCCTACATTTATTTAAAAATTTACTAGTAGGGTCAAAAGTCCCTTAAGTCTGCTGGCATTGCAGTAAAGAGGAAAGCCTAAGGAATTTAAATCTGTCCAGGCTTCCCTGGGCACATTTCACTTTTGTACAAAATATCTGTTGCTTTTTTGCTAGAAGAGGCGGCTCTATTAAATCAAACCATCCAGTATCATTGGTCATATTCTTGGCACAAAGAAAATGAATATATCCTAATGGGGATGCTGGTGATGTTCCTGCACGCCGCAGTATCAGTTCTCGTCAGATGCTGTGGGTATTTCTCCAGACTGGCTTCATCACTCACAGTCACACAGATACCCATCTGTTTGCACTTTCTTTAGCAGGTTAGAGAGGTTGGTGTCATCACAAAGGATTTATTTTTTAACTATTAGTAAATCAGCAGTTTTACTGGACAAAGCAGTGCCACATCCATCACCGATATAAGATTGTTTGTTCAGAGCCAGCTCTTTCTGCCTCTCCTGGTTTAGGCGGCTGAAGATCAAGGGAGAGGGTGATTTTATGATCTCTGTAATCGATTTCTGCTTTTCCATTCTGAACAGCGCTGCAAGATCTCCTGTCATAGCAGTTAATTTGCAGTATTGTAGACATTTGGCACTTGCTATACTTTTGCGTGTGCAGCTATTTGTTATGTTTACCTGCTCTGCGCTTCACACTCCTCTGGTATCTGCACCACGCGTCTGAATTCGCTTTGATTTTACATCAGAGAGACCTCTGTCACCTTCTCATTTGCACCACTGTCAGATCAGCATCAAGATGTGGATTTAAAAGGAGAGTAAAACGTTTTGAAGTAAAAGAACGTGCGTGTTTTTAAACACGTACTGCTCAGTCAAACACCAGAGGAACATATTAACCTCAAGTTTTGCATTCTTAAATTTTAACTTGGAAATCACTTCTGTCATTATTAGCACTCATCACTGATCACTATCCATGAAAAATAAATAACTCCGGTAAGAGGTTTGGTCGCCAAACCAAGGTTTCACGTCTGGAGCTAACTGCAGGAGTGGGGACCTCTTACTGCCTGGAACCAATCAAATGATTTTGTTTCAAGAGATGACTGAAGAACAGAATAGATTCCTTTCATCTTTTATCTAACAGAATTGATGAATTTGCATTAAAAGATCAAGGCCCAGATTCCAGTTTCACTTACACCAGTGTAAATCATAAGTGACTCCTCTGAACGAGTAACATTACCCTAATGGACTGAGCTGAGCACAGTTCCTGGAAGACACAAAAAACCCCTGTTAAGGCAGGCACATCACACACAGGACTTTTAAACACGAGATCTGTGCGTACCAGTAGGTGTAGATAAAAGGCAAACACTGTTCAGCATTCAGAGAGTGCTTTGCAAAGAGTAACTAACCCATCCTGACGTGGTTTATACAGCGAGTTACAAGGCTTACGTGAAGGCAGAGATGTAGATGCTGCAGCCATCAGTGGTGAAGTTGCCTGAGATCCTTGCAAAGACATAACAGAAATACTAAACAACCAGTAAAGGTACTGATTTGCCTCTGTGTGGTAACAGCTCTCAGCTATGCTTGTGGCCTCCAAAACTGGGAAGCATTGCATCTCAGTGGCTTCCAGCTCCTAGCTCTGACTCAGGCCACGGAAACTCTGTCCACAATTCATCTTTGGAATGCCTGGTGGGAGTTGCTGGTCCCTTTCATAAACACTGGTTCAGCGTTTCTAGCCGGTGTATTTCAGGACAAAATGTACGTTTTTTTGATGGAGCAGTTATGATGTAACGATGTCTCCTTCAAGGGATATGTGATGAAACGGCAGCTGAAACAGGGTTAGAAATGCCACACAAAGACATTCCATATAAATTTGGTCTTATCAAAGAGTCAGTTTTGCAAATGGCATACAGTAATCTTCATGTGAGGCCTGGATCAGCCTGGCATTTTGGACATAAGCTCTGACCCTTTCCTGCCCTCTGAGTCTGTAATTGCCACTGGAAATCCACTCCTGTACTTGTCAAGACTGAAAGGGAATCAGAGACAGTCTTTCTGATGTCTTTGTCCTCCTTAAGGATACCTCATAAAATATTAAGTATTTTCAGAAAAATATCAAGAGACCTGTACAGTATATGCTATGACCCAAACATAACAACCAAAGTAGGCACAGTGGGAAGAATATGTTTAGATAATTTAAAAGAAAAATGGTCTCCAGCTTCACTGATCCATACACTCTGTCAATCCAGAACTTGTTAAGTGCTTCCAATACAGATGATATATTTAGGAAATGATGTAGCTCAGCAATAGAAGACCAATGAAGCCCAAGCCATAAAACCACTAGGGAAGAGGACTCAGCTATATGCCATGAATAATATTTACATTCAATCAGAATATCAAGTACAGATTACGTTTCTCTCCTACCAAGAATGTGCCACCTTTTGCTTAAGCAATCACTGGGCTATCATGACTTTTAAGTGATGATAACAACTCAGTCTCCAACAAATAATCTACACAGGATACAGGCTCAGTAGTTTTTTACATTGACAGAGCAGAGCAAGATTATCTTCTCTTAGAATTTCCAGGCTCATTTAATCATCCAGCTATAATAGCACACAGCTCTTAAAGTGAGCCAACCCTGTCTGTACAAATTTGACAAGATTGCTGTTTTGTTAAAGGCATTTAAAGGCCTCTGTAGAACTGGAAATAACTCAGACTGGACCGATATCCTGGCCCTATTAAAGCAACACAGGGGTTTTGTCACTAAGGGATAAAGTGAAGCAGGAGTTGATGAGAAAGGACTCGTAAGCAACACAAAGCACAGCACAGTACAGGGGGCTAAAAATAGGTGTGAAATATGCAGATTTATCACTGCTCAGGACAAATTTAGGACCAGCTCCTTAACATCTTGCTGGTTTTGAACAGGTACATAGTGGTACAGTAGAACCCACTTCACAGGACCTCCTTGCAGAACCAGTTCACTGCCAAATCAGGTGAATTTTACCCCATATTACACATCACATGAACAGGGTTGGTTCCTTCCTGAAGGAGTACAGCAACAGCCTAAAACCAACACAAGACAATTGATCCTCTAGGGTGGAGGGGAAAATCATCACCCATGATAATATATTAGATTTGGAATTTCAGAGTATCTGAATAACAATGTTGGAAGGGATCTCAAAAGGTATCCAACCTTTGTTTTCTCAAAGAGAACTAGCCCAGCTCTTCTGTGACATACCATCTGAAATCTTATTATTGAAATTCCTTGTCTTTTCTTTTCTAAATTAGGAAGAAACTATAGGTACTTGTCAACCTAATCAGTTGAAATTGTGGAGAATTCCATAAAAGCATGATTTCACTGAGAGTATTTATAAATGCTTATATGATATTAAAATAGATTCATTACTGATTCCCAGTAAGGCATGGTTCATTTTGTGTCTCAGCTTTCATATGGAAAATAACACAATTTTTATGTTTGTAGCCCAAACCAACATAATTATTGTTTTAGACTGTTTATTTCTTGACTTGAATAAAAGGAGAATTTCAGTAAAATATTCAAATTTAAGCTTATTTTTTCTTTAAAGAAATATTATGGCTTTTCTTTTGAAGAAATGAACTTTCTTTATAATCTATTATTACTGTTCTAAAGGATTCTACATAGATATTTCAGAGAATTAGACAGGGGTGCTTCAGAAACCATCCGCCTTAATTTAGCCTATTTTGTATATATCTATCAACCTGTTCATGTCATGAGAGAGTCTGAAGACCTGTGAGACATCATCAGATAAGAACACAGTTTTTATTAATTTTTCCTTTTATCTCAGTACTGAGAAGTAAAATATACCGTCAATTCTTGAATAGAAAATATAATTTAGTTCCATGAACTCTATCTTAACACCACCTTTGTAGCTGCTGAAATAATCCAGTTTCAGGCTCCAATAATTGAAGGAGGCAGAACACAAAAGAGGAGAGGTAAAAGTTCAGGCCTGAAAGATGGACAAGGGATAATGAAAGGAAGGGTAATGAAACAGCTACGAGGGGATTAAGTGGGTGATCTGGGGAGTTTTGAAACACCACCACACTTCTGCTTCCTGTTTTCTTAGCTGGGTATTCAGAGAAAAGCACAGGAAGAGCACTTCTGACAACAGCAGCAGAGAAGGAGTTAGAGCCAAGGAATGTAAAGAGCACGGAAGGAGATCTGGCAACAAAGCAGTGAGAGGAGCACGGCCCCTGTGCAAGGGGTGAGAGCACATCAAACATTCTGAGGTTTTTCCAACCCACAGGAGGGAAGTTTTCAATTAAATCTTGAAACAAACTGGAAAGTAGAAGATGTGTTTGAGAAAACATTGTTTGTAAAAACATAGCAGGTTTATAAACCTCCATAGGCAATCCAAAAAAAGAAACTGATAAAGAAAATTGTTGGTAGAGAAGGAAAAGAAATCCATGTGTGGGGATCCATGCTCATATCTTTGCAATCAGTAATTCTTACACCATTTTAAAAACGCTGTCTCTAGTGCCCCTGATGTTAAAGTTTGTATTGAAAACATACAGAAAAAAATCACAAAAGGAATAAAGAAAATCCCCCAACAAACAGAGTCTGAAAACAAGGTGCTCGAAGTACATTATTTTCCTCAAAAACACATTTTTCTGTCATTGTGTTCATTGCCTTCCTGCACTTTGCCTGCATATGATGTCTTGTCCCAAGAATCTTACCTGGAAAACAATCCACATAATAGGGGAAAGTGTCTTGTGTTAGGATAAATTTCGTATTTAAAGCTGTTCTATCAGTTTCAGACTTGAGTGTCATTCTAGGGCTCCAGTTCTTGGCCCAGTAGTGCTGTTATCTACCCAGGACTCCAAAACAGGAACTGATCATTTCAAGCTATGAGAAATTTGGCTTACACGAATATAAACTAAGGCAGTATTAGTGCCCCAGCTCTTTGTTCCTCTTAGTTTTTTCATTCATGCAATCTTCAAAATTACTCTTTAATTAATCTTCACAATCTCTTAAACTTCCCAAAAGGTTTTTTGTTTCTTAAACTCCAAATCATAATGCTTTCTATTGAAAAAGTTTTACGAATAGAAAAAGATTCCCTATTAAAAAAAAGAGCTACACCTAAGCAAAATCTTTCTAGTAATTCTTTTGTATTTGTTCAGTATGAAAGGGAAAATCTTTATGTCTTCCTTGACATACCTTAGATAAGACTGAAAACTTTGTCATGTAGTTGATAAAATCATTTGTATTTTCATGAACGGTTTCTTTCCTGACCAGCCATCTCAGAATCCCCATTTTCTTTAAAGACATCAGTTAATGAATTGAGATGTCAATTCTCAATTACATTGTTCTGAAAACCCTGAGGTGAATGAAATGCACAGTGATGCAAAAATTATAAATGGCCTTTAATGTGACATAAGCAAACTCACTGTCTCATACTGAGGTAAGATTTCCTTGTATACTCACACAGGTTTTCAGCATCCCAGAACTGGAAAGAAACCTCTTTGACAGCAGAGCCTAGACCCTATTCCATTCGTGGGAATCATTTACTCTGAACACAGAGACCCATAAACCAGGTCTAGTGGGCGATCTGACTGAAGATCCCAGGCTTTCTCCTCCACAAAAGTGTTGTTTTAGAGCAGAATGACTTTGTATTTCATTGACACAAGACAAATTTGCCTTGCAAATTATGAATGGTGTTAGAGAATTGTGCTTGTGCAGCTGCAGCCACACTGGCAAACAAGTCTGAAGCAGAGGAGTTGTTATAATCAGAAGTGGCTGAGTGATGCAGAGTCCACAGACTATTCCCTGTTGCTCCTGATTTTGGTAGGTGAAGGGGAAGGAAATTGCTCACCAGACAGCAACATCAGCGACACAATCTCATTTTCTACCAGGCTGAAAGAGCTCAGGGACAGTGAACTAGATGTTCACCTTTTAATTTCATCATTAAAGCATCGAGTGAGTAAATTTACCCATCACAGAAGTGGTGGTTTGAGAGCACAAGGACTGAATTCTCCTGTGCAGATGGATAGAGAGGCGCGTGACTGCTTTGCCCTGTGCTGAGCTGTGTGCATGTGAGGCACGCCAGGATTACAACACATTTTACTTTCCAACTTTTTACATAAAAAATAGGTAAAGGACCATTAGGTCTAAAATTAAGCTCCTATCTAAATTTACACCAATATCCCAATCACAATGAGCTTTTGAAATGTTTTTGTTGCTACAAAAATAATCCTGGAAGTAACTCTTGGTTACTTGGGAGGTTGAAGCTCTATTTCACTTAAAGGTGGTGAGGAATTTATTCTGGGAGTTACAGGTTGTGATTGTAGAAGGGATATAGTGACTGGGAATTCCAACCAGTATCTACTGTGGAGAATTCCTGGATGCTTAAGAGGAAGGAAGGGAGAACCAAAATTATATTACTGAATATTTCGGAGAGGGAAAACATTAGGGTACTCCTGGATGGCAAAACAAAAGATTTAGGAATTAAACACACTTTGATTAGAGAAGAAAATAATGCCAGAACATGATGATATAAAAGAGGAGACTAAGAATTGATGAAAAAACTAGAATTTCCCTAGAGCATCTTATTGACAGCTGTTCTTGTTTCCCTTTTCTCACCACATAAATACAGAAAAAAAAAAAAAATTAACATGGAAACATACAGAGAGAAATGGGAACATCCTTAGCACTCTGGTAACAAGACTTCTTAGACCAGTGTAATTTTTCTGTTCTCTCTTGACATTTTAAATAAGATTTATGTGCTGGTAGATGTTTCAAATTTTAAATGATGACCCACCCAGTGTAATATGTCAAAAGAGCATTTCTCTGCCAACATTCTTCTGAATGAGAAATGGGCTGGACAGCAGGTACTACTAAATGTTAATAGCTCTAAAACTACACAAATTGTAAATTTATTGAACTGTGTTAATAATGAATTCTTAAACTGTTCACAGAATTCCAAAAGAGTTGTAACTTGAGCAGAATTAAAGGTGCCCATAATCCTCTGAAGTGACAGGCAGAAGTAGCCACAGCCAGAGGAGGCTGTTTGTAAAGAGTTTGTAAAGGAGGAGGGGCCAGTCTCCATCTGAAGATTAGACTGGTTTGGGGCATTTTATTAGATTAAAAGAGAGAGAAGCACGAGAGATTACATGGTGATGCTTATAGTCTCTCGCTCAAGTCACTACATAAATAAAAATTTACACTCATATTTAAAACCCAAAAGGTAAGTTTCTAACTCTAATAGCTGCAAAGAGAAGCATGGCAATGAAAAGGAGATAAATACTCACATCTGCAGGCAGCTTAAGCAGGTGTTTGAGGTGTCAGCTGCCAGTTTTGGTCAGGATGGGGCTGTGTCCAAGGCACGTGGCTTGAGAAGAACAGTGTGAAGGTGTGTAAGTCTAAGCCCAGCAAAGATGTGGGGGAACAACGCCAGGGAATGTGGTACCCAGCCTGGCACACTCTGTTCTAGGCAGGGTGTGAAACGTGTGCTGCTTCACTGGGAACAGAAGGAGTTGGGGTCAGAAGGGTATGTGACTTCATTCAAATCTGGATCTGGTCTTGTTCTGAAAGACTGTAAATGCAAAAAAAAAAACCCAAACCAAACCAATAAACCATACACTCAGAAGAGAAAAAATAGATTGGATTTCTTTTCTGTTTAAGAATGTTGACATCTCACCCTGGATTTAAGAGATGTTGAATACCTTCTCCGTGAATGGCTGTTTTCACCAGTTTAAGAAGTTATTTTATTCCCTTCAGAATGAACTTGATCCTCTTCAACGGCAGATATTTAGTAGTTCACTATAAAATGGAATTCAAGTGAGAGAAGAAGCCAGAATTCGCTGTGCTTTAGCAACACTGTGATGGTATTGGTGAACCAGGGACTGGTTGTGACAGATCTGATTTGTGAGCTTAGTGTGAAACCCTGGGAGAACCCGAGGCTGGAGGGTCACAGGCTGGGGAACTCCTGCACCACGCAGATGGAAAGCGTCCTGGTGTCGAGTTGGATGAGGGATGTTAAACCTATGTCTCGGAAATTTGCCCTCTGTCACCCTTGCTCTAATCTTCCCCAGACAGGGATGACAGAGGAATCTGTCTTTTTGGGGCCTGATCCATGTGGGAATGATGCCCTGCTTACAGTGGGGCAGTCCATCAATAAGAACAGAGGTCCTGCCATGCACAACTAGAGCAGAGCAGCAGCGTCTCGGTCTCTTATCTACCTCTGTGAAAAATAAACTCAATTATTCCACTGCTGCACATTCCCCCATTAGTATGGGCAGAAATACTGACAGGTAGGGAAAACCCGGGTCTGTTTCATTGGATAACCTTGAGCACTTCGCCTCGTAGGGTTTTTTCAGTGATTCCATCCAGTCCAATATGTAATCATATGCTGGCAGAGCAGGGAAAAACAGATTCACATACTCACAGTTTGCATTGATAATAGGTCATACATTTGAAGATATTGATCAACAGCAAGGAAAATAAATTGAAATAATGCAGGATTTGATAAAACTGCTGACTACAGACAACTGAGTCTGCATTCTTTTGGTTTGCTTTCTTTGCTTTAGCTTATTTAGATATTTGGAAGGCTGCAGAAACAAATGTTCAGGTATTTCAGAAAAAGTTTATGGTGTTCATACCTGAACTAAATTGCACACTATCAATACAAGCAGAAATCTGAAGCAATGAAAGCTGAGAGGGCACTGCTCGCCACATTTGAATGACACCAACATCTTAGGAAGTTTAGTCACCTCTACAGAGTGAGGCTGAGGGACCTTGATCAGTATATATCATAATGACCAAAAAAAAATGTGTCACTACTCTTCACTGGTAGTATTTGAGACATAAAAATTACCTTATCACAGAAATACTCCAACAATGTGCTTCCCCTTACAGGGAAAGATAAAGCTTATTTGAAGGATGAGTATCTCACCTCTATCATCTGCTAAAGAAATAAAAGATTTCCCTTTCTCAGGTAGTCCATCGGATCTCCTTACTAGTCACTCAAATTTAATTAGGAGGAAAACCCATTTAATTATGACACAGTGGAAGGAGATCAAAGCTATAATCAGGGCTCATCTTGGAAATTTGTCAGAGAGGTCATTCAGCCCTTCACTGTCATTCCTGTTGATTTTTCATCCCTGAATCAAATTTTCTAAGGGCTGTAATGATCATCTATTACTGATAATTTTCTATGGAGATATTTCTTTCATCTTTCTCTCATTCATTCATTTTTAAAAATCCTTTGACTTCTCCTATCCTCACATGCTCCTTTTGCTGATGTCCTCCTGCTTCATCACCTCTTTTCTCTGTGTCCCTCATCATTCACCAGCCTTACTTTGGACACTGAAATCCATGTATTTGCCTTCTGCTCTGCCAAATACCACGTATTTACCTACTGATGGCCATAGCTCGATCCAGTACCATTGTAAATCTCCAAAACATTGTGCTTCAGGGCAATAGAAACTCATCAGCTGCCAGCAGAATGACACTATTTATCAGCCTAATAAACACTGCTTTGGCTGCCAGGATCTGCTTTGGTCCAGTTAATGCCCTAACTTTCATCTGACCCTCGCCAAGCATCCGAATCTCTTTCCTTGCTAACCATGGTTAAGATCTCCATCAGTGGGAGTTGTTAGAAAGTGATTAATATTTATATTTTAAATATAGAGGTGTATCCTGCTTGGGGTTAACCCCAGAACCAAGTGAGGGTTTTTGTTCAGGATCCAACATATTCCATATCCTACGGAGTGAGTATGCCAGAACCGGTTAAAAATAGCCTCTTCCATTCATTAGCGTCAGCAGATGGCCATTAATCTTCCTGAAAGTATTGATTCAAACTACTCGTCTCCACTTTCAAGGCCCTTCACAGAGTCCGCTCTGCCCATCTATCATCCCTCCTTACGCAGCTGAAAAGGTGGCTGGCTTTGGGACAAGAGGGTGACAGTAACAAACCGGCCGCCTCCTCACGCTGCCCCTCACGTCTGGAGGGAGCTGTACACAGCACCAACAAAGCTCTGCCATTTGTCTCCTTTAAATGCTTTCCTAAAACTTCCCTTTGCCATTAGGGCTACAGAAGCATTCCAGAGTCACCCACTGGTGTGATGGCACTGGAGCCCCTCCAGGGCACGATCTTGCCAAGGGCCATGTCAACGTTGTGTGGTTCTGCAACTCCAGTATCCATCTGTGCCAAACTGCAGTGTCCTGCCTCCTTGACTCAGAGCTGGAATCCAAACTCTCTGGCTTATGTCCTGCAGAACATCTCCCAGCACAGCATTACAGTATAGGCAGGTAATAAGAAGCAAATCTTGGCTCTGGAGGACAAGAACTAGACGACTCACCACAAAAAAGTGTACAGTACCGAAACCTCACGGACTGGTGCAAACCAAAATTAGTAAACCAGCATAGGAAGTGTTTTTGCTTGGCTGGAATTTAA
Source organism: Platysteira castanea (assembly GCA_013397175.1). Classification (NCBI taxonomy): domain Eukaryota; kingdom Metazoa; phylum Chordata; class Aves; order Passeriformes; genus Platysteira; species Platysteira castanea. The sequence continues at coordinate 2,090,888 of VYXC01009087.1, read as the reverse complement.
TCTCCTCATGTCAGTGCAGTGCTGCATCTCAAATAATGCCTGATCTTCCCTGAGACTTGTTACCAAAAATATGTTTCATCTGGTTCATTAATGCCACCCTTTGAGTGTCATCAAGGCAGTTACCTGCACATCAGCACTGGTGTCACCCACAGCAGACAGCCCCATGTCATTTCTAAGCCAGCTGGCATAAACCTGCCCTTAGCATGTTTGAAAATTAAAATTAACTCTTTTAATTATAGAATTGATGTTCTCTTGTTTGTTCCAAACTCGAATATTCACTGTGGTTCCTTTAAACTCTAGACCAGCAAATTTAGCTAATGTATATCTTCCTTCTGCCCTAGTTTCAAGATCTTCCCAAAGCCACGTGGATTTTCCTGGAAGAAATATTGAAGATGCTAGAGGTTCTCACCAAGAAGATGTATCTAAGACATCAAGAAATGTATTTTCCTTTCTTTCCCAAACCCAAATTCCAAGACAGGATATTACACTCTTTTTGGAAAGAAATCTCACAGTCGTTCACAGTCCACCCTTTTCAATGCAGAGGAAGACTTCTCAAGCTCAGACATCGCCAGCAAAACAACCTGGTATGGAGTTCACAGCACCTGAGAAACAACCTTTTCTTGAGAAAAGAAGTGACACACACACTTTTCTTCTGCATGAGGAGCTGGAGCCCAGAGCCCCCAGTGTCAGTGTGACCTCCCACACCCCTCTCCATTTTAAGCAGCACAAAGCAGCTACAGCACAGCCTGGTCCTCCTCATCCCAAAACAGATGCAGGTTCATTCTCTGCAAGGTCACACACTGTTCAGCAGACTCCTTCCAGATATGGTTATTTTCCCAGGAAATGGCCTGGTCGAGTCACACTCTTGAGGAATAAACCACCCCAGGGTTTCCCAACAGAGCAGCCCGGAGCATCTCCTTTGGCAATGCACCCGCCCTCCCCTCAGCACGGCTCAGGTTCTTCCCTTGATGCTGCTTCCCAGAGTGCTGGTGTCCCAGCAGGGTCTGCTCCCAGAGCAAGGCTTCCATCGCAGACCACAGCAGCCAGGAAGTCGTTCAGCAGAGCAATGGATGGTGTGGAAGTGCCAAAAAGCAGCGGTGGGGTGCACCACAAAGGGCTGTGTGCTGATCTGCCGTGTGTCACTGGTGTGCAGTGCGAGCCAGCTGAGGATGGAGAGTTTAAATGTGGTCCTTGTCCCCCTGGATACAGCGGTGATGGAATTACATGTGAAGGTAAGGGAGAAAATCCTCTTTAAAATGCTCGTATAACTGCAAGTCTAATAATTCTCCAAAGTAAAAAATAAGTTTTATTATAAACTTGGAGATGTTTGTGGCTGGGGCCATTCTGTTTTCAAAATCAATTATATATCAAAATAATAAATAAAACCTATAACTTTGAAGCAGCTCTTTCTGCTTACAAAAATGACATATTTATTTGATACCATCTAATCTATTAAAACCAGGGACAGATTGTGATCTTGCTTAATGCCAGATTCATTCTACTAAAGTCATCACATTCAAAACCATATAAAATTTCTGTGAGAAAGCAAAATTGATTCTACTTCTCTATCCAACATATTCTAGGAAAAACAAGTTTTTCCAATACTTTAAAAATTACTTGTAAATATCTACCTAATATCTTAAATACGAAACTGAACTTGTCATCTGAAATGTGTAACACCAGAAGGGTTCTCACAATTTATTGAGTTATTTATTAGTCACCTGAGAATCCCTCCATAAAACAATAGGATTATGCACTTTGTGGAAGCAATGAATTCCCTGACTTTGCTATCATTAATCACCCCTTTTGCTGACATCCCCCTGATAAGTTGATATTTTAACTGGCCTTCCACCACACAAAGCAGAAGCATTTGTATCATTTATTCCCCTCTTTTTCTCGTCTGGTCTCTCATCCTTCATGCACAGAGCAGGGGTGTCTCAGCTATGATGTACTGGGAAGGACCTGGCAGGGATTCCTTGCTGTAAGCCAGGCTTTGTGGGGGTGTGAAGCTCCCAGCACTGCTGCAGCCCTCTGAGCTCAGAGCATTGCTGGGGATATAGTACAAAATGTGCAAGAAAGGGTTACCATAATCTCGGGCACTTTAATTTTTTGCCTATTTCCACATTTCTGAAACACCCCTCCTAAAGGATTTAGGGTTACTTGGCACAAAGGAGTCTGTCTTTGACCTCTTTTTTTCTACCTGGAGATGGAAAAGCACCCAAGAGGTTCTGGTACTGGGAAGCTCAAAGCAAGTCTGGCCACAGAAAGGCCTCCTCTCAAAGACCAGGCCCATGTAGGTGAATATTTACAGCTCTGGACGTAAGGCTCCTGTGTGTTTAGCAGGCCCGTCAGTATAGTCCTTAAAACATAAATCTGCCTTAAAATGTAAATCTGCCGCTGCCTTTTACTTGCAAGATGTTTTCTTCAATCACTGCTATTACTGAAAATCCCCCTGGAGAGTCCTTAGGATGAAATACTTTATTACCAACATCATTCTGCGTCTTGGGGCTTGATGACATGATGCACAAACATCCTTTTTTTGTCTCTTGTCACAGACTGTGACACCTGACTCAAAAATTACCCTGCCCCTTCCCTCCTGTGCTCCGTCTGCACACCTGCACCCTGGAGCACAGCCAGTGCTGTGAACAGCACCCATTGTGCCTCCAGCCGTGGATGTCTCTTCCCACGTCAGATGCAGGTGATTCCTCATGACAGATGAGGTTGAAAAATGAGGGTAATTTCTTGGATTAAGGCCTGTCATAACCTCAGCTATCAGCACCTTGCGGTGCCCACACGGCTACACCGACTCCCCTCAAGACAGCAGGGCCTTCCAAGAACAGGAGGCACAATGTTGGGCAAAAAATCAAAGCTGGGATGAGATCAACATTTGCAAAATCTCCAGGCTTCAACACAACATCTTTGGCAAGTGAACAAAAGTGTCAAGAGACTCAGACACTATTGACAGCCATCACCATCTTATTTCACATCAAAATTCCACCAGATAAAGAACCAGCCCGCTGATAGCAAGTTTTAATACCTTTGCATCTTGAGGGGGTGTGACCTTTGTTTAATGAGAATGTCTGAAAATAATCTAAAATAAGCAGTACTTTACCAAGAGGTATATAATTTTTTAATAAAATGCAATTTTTTTTTCCAAATGTGCAGATCCAAAATCAGGCTTGGAGGACTAGTAGGAAAAAAACATAAGCAGCATCCTGAAAATGAATTTCTTTTTTTAAAGTCTATCATAACACGTTTTGTATCTTTAATATTATTATCCTTCTGGACAAGCCCCTCACTCTCCCTGTCACGGTTAAGTTGGAAGTCCTCTCCCTCTGCCTTGTCCTCCTGCACAGGGGGTGACAGACTCACAGGACCACAGGATGGAGGAGACCCCTGGGGATCATCAGGTGTAACCCCCTACCTTCTTTTGGAAGAACACAGCTAAATATCAGTGTCTTGGGCTCATATTCAGACATCTAAACTGAGATATTTGCAGATGATTTTAGCAATTTCCAACTGGATCACTCCCTTCACTACTGACATCTGTGTTGTCTGTCAGAAGTAGAACCCTGCTTTCGCTCCTCCTGCTTTGGCATAATAAGAACTACAGATTATTAATTCTTTTCCTTCTGTCAGCAGCTACGTACTCTGCAGGTGAGGGGAAACGAAGCAGTTCCTCAAGGCTCTACAGCTCTTTCCCCTTCCTAATGCTAAGACTTCACAGCCAAACAGGTCGGCTTTAAAAGCTTCATTTCAGAGCAGTGCTTTGGAGACAGTCAGAACCACCTATACAAAAATAATATAAGTAGGGGAGGTAAGGCCTGCTGTAGTCCACTGGATTCTCCCACATTTTCTCTTGCAGAAGATGCTCTGTGGCAGTTATGGAGTAAGCTTAGCCAAGTGTTCCTCTGGTGATGAGGGAGGTTGCTAAACACCTAATTTTCACTCTGAGTGCCGTTTCCAAGGATATCTGCAGTAAAAAACCAATGCATTGTTGCAGTCTCCTTCTAGCAGTTTTCGGGACAGCACGAATCAGCTGCCAAAGGGCACTGCAGGAGTGTCAGAGCACAAACAGAGCTTTACACGTTTCTGCTCCGTGTGCCCGGTGAATAAAAACCCAGGGCTATAATAACGCAAAACAAGCCCAAACAGGATTGTTGCCAGAGCGTTTCTGACATTTTGTCTGGTGTGTTACAAGGGGCACATGTTCTGCAGTGATTTGTAACATGTGGGGCTAATGCTCTGAAAAATGTGTTAGTGTTGGTAGTCACCCTAGAGCAGCTCCTTGTCATCCTGCCTCTGTTCCCCACTCTACCACAGCGGCACAGGCTGTCACTTGCAAAGATACTGCGGCCACTGGACAAGGAAAAGGGAAAAAATTCCATCATTTCCCCGGGCTCAGTTCATCCACCAGGGTCTGTGCACTGCCTGAGAGCAGCTGTTGTATTCCTGCAGCTCCTAAGATGGAACACTTCCTTTCCATTTGATAACAGGATTGAGCTTAATGGAAAATTCGTCTTTGGGTATCGTTGTTGTGCTTCTTTCTGAGAGACCTAGACCTGAAAACTGATGAAACATAAGAATTTAAGCCAAATTTCTGGTCATCCCTTTTGTTTTGTTTCCCTAACTCCAAGCTCCCTCGATAGGGAGTGTCTGGTCACTAAAACTGTACCATTAAAAAGTCAGTTTCTATTTCATGGAATACGGACAATTATTTAAAATCATTTTGGATTAGGTTGACAGCTAAGGACTGGTATCTTTCTGGGATTTTAGCTGTCATAAAAGAACCTCAGCATTCCTATCAAAGATAAAGTTATAATGGTTTAGAAAAATATCCTTAAGAGGGTAGAGCCAGTAAAACTCTGGAATATTTTATTGGTTTTGCAGAGTATTTTCTAAGAGAACAGGAAGTGTAGAACAGCTGGAGTCATGCTTTCTACTCAAGAGTTAAAAGCACAGCATTTCTTGACATTTCAAAACCACTTTTCAGACCAAACAATTTTCAAAATAACAAGAAAGATTGAGTGGTTGGGAAAGCATTATGACCTCACATGTACAGTTGGATGGAAAGAGGGGAAAATTCAAGTAGCTCACATTCATTTCTTTTAACTTTTTACACCCGAAAAGATCTATCCTATCAGAACAAAAGTCCTTCCTCTATCTCCAAGAGCTGCCAGCTACATTTGTCTGGCAATATATGGGAAAGATATAGGGATACTGTGGGGAAGAGCTTCTCACAAGTTATGGATCATGTGCTCCAAAATGCCAAGGCAATGCCTTTGAATATTACCCTGCCCACCCATTCCAGGCCACGTCTGATTTCACAGTTTTCTATCCTGAAGTCATGTCTTTCCCAAGGACCTGATATATTCACTTGTTCTTTGTACAAAAGCTCTTCTATAGCTTTGTTTATTTATCCTTGTTTCTTTTTCTGCATCTTTTCCACTTTCATTGTAGCTTTTCTGAGCTGAGGGATCAGACCTGCCCATGGTATGTAAGATGGAGCTCAACACGGATATAGACCATAATGATGTCTGGCATTTTGTGTTCTGCTCCTTTCTTAACAATTCCTAACACTTTATTTGGGTTTTTTTGCCTGCAGATGAGCACTCAGCTGACATTTCACAAAACAAAATCCATCAGTACAACCTAACCAGAGCTGTTGTCTGCATTTGTGTTCCCAATTTATTTAGTCACGTTTCTCTTGTTAATATGCCAGTTGCTATGATGGACATTTCCCTCACAACTGGGCTCCAGGCTGCTGGACTATTTAAATATGCAATGAGTTAATTTAATTGCAGTAACACATGCTTTAATCCCATGCTTCATTTCATTTATCTGTGTATCTTACATGCAAAAAAAATGCTTCAGTTTACAGCTTTTCGAAAGAAAAAACAGTAACCTAGGAACTTTCTTTTCCCTTTTTTCACCCCCGCCTTGTGCTGAACATATTAAAACTTCATGCGCACATTTAGGAAGTTAGGTTAATGTATCTTTGAAAGGAGATAAATAATGTACAATGAAACAAGGTAGACTACGCTCCCTCCAGTGAAGCCTGTCCTGATCTGACTGTTGTGCAAAACTTTGAGCAGTCGGTGCTCTCACAGCTCCAAGCCTGGCTTTGTTTGCACAGACCCAGGGCCCCACGTGTGGGCAGCACAGGGAGTTACTCACTGTGGAGATGCTAAGGAATAACTCTGTCCTGGAAGACATTTGCTGATTAGGCTATGGAAAATGAGGGAAACAACACAGCATCTGGTATTCCTGAGTGCCCCCAAAGTTATTGCAGAGAAACTGATAAAAACTGTATGATCTCATTTTAATGGAAAACAGAAGTTTGGGGATATTTCCCAAAAAGCCTTTTCAAAGAAAACAATAATGCACTTCCCCATTTTCACCTCCAGATTTTAAATTATGGACATAAACATACGAACACTTGACAGCAAGATTGACCATTTGCAGCAATGTTTGCCTCTTTGTTGTTATTTTTTTCCTATCCAAAACCGCTTAGTATAAAAACACTGCAATACCTTTCTACAATTTAGCAAATGCTCATGGAAAAAAATATTCATTCCAGAAGATGAAAGATAGAAGTTTGGGAGAAGAATTTGACACAAGCAGTATATTTCTATTACAGTGGGAAATGTCTTTTAAGTGAATATTACTCTCCCTCTCACAGAGCAGCCAGTGTTCAGTTTTTATCTTTTGCTGCTCACCAGTAATAGAACAGTTTTAACATTTTGCTATTAAATGTCACCAGAAGAGCTAAATGTTTTAATATCCAAAATACCGTGTTCTTCTCTGACAGTTCAGATGCATCTTGGAATGTGCAAAGGCCAGATGGAAAGTGTTCTATTCACACGGACACACTTGCTTTAAGTGCTACACACAAACCACGCTGAAATAAAGCGTAATGTGTTTGAATGTCACCGTGCTTGGCACAGCACTTAGGCACCTGCAGGCTTTATGCAACCATCATCCTACAGGAAAGGCAGTCACATTTAATGTATTTTAAAAAGAGTGGTACATTTTTCCCCAGGTTTTGTGCTCCCCTTACCTCCATACAGACCTTATTAACCAATTCTACCTTCTTTTAACATCTAATTACAGAGAAATCACTGTCCCAAGTTGCTCCAAGCCTCATTCAACCTGGTCTTGGACACTTCCAAAGACGGAGCAGCCACAACTTCTCTGGGCACCCTGTGTCAATTCCTCACCATGTTCACAGCTAATAATTTCTTCCTAATATCTAATCTAAACTTATCCAAATCTATTTAGTTGTCCAGACAATGATGATTTGATTTTATGCTTTTTTTCTTTTTTTTTCCACAGACGTACACTTGGAATTTCATCTAAGCACATGTTGATTTGCAAATGTCTAAACTTTATAGCCCATCCAATCAAAACTAAATTTAGCTTAATGATATTCCAGCATATACAGTACAGATCTAAAAGGCACCTTGTAAGTTTTCTGTTCTCAGGCAGGTCAAATCCTAAAGTTATATAATACAGCGTTCAAAATTTCATACTTAAACACCAAATATATTTCTTCAATGCTATTTGTGTCAAAATGGTTTCTTTTAAAGCACGTTCTTGGAGCTTGTCTGCAATTGGAAAATGTGTGAGGGCTTTCATTATTTTTTTGGATGTCAAAGTTCATATTCCATGGCTTGGTGATAATCACAAGAGGTGAGGAGGTCTTCACCACAATAACTGCGTTTAAATTATGTGGTGCCCCAAGAATTTGTCCTTCGTTTAGCTTTCCATTTCCATAGCCCATTTTCCAGCTTTAAGAGCAAAATGTGGTGCATTAAGGTTCTCCTCCCTTGTAACAATACTTAAAATGAAAGATGCTTTGTTTCAGGTCTCGTTAGCTTCATTTCGCATTTTCCTTGGAATAACCTTGCTAAGCTTCATATCCTTCACAAAATGCAAAACTCTGCCAGTGAAGTGAGCCAAAGTACAACATTTTTCTCTGTATTCACTTCCCACACACAAGGGAAGATATTTTTCATTCTGGTAGGTGAGGTGCCTTTTTTTCCCAGAGGCATGAGAGCCCTGTGACACACGTGTCTTGCTCTGCTCCTGCCACAGAGCTTCTCCTTTCAGTGTCAGTGGTCATCCTGTCCCTTCAGTGACCATTTCGTCCCTTCAGTGACCATTTTGTCCCTTCAGTGATCTCCCTCCTCCTCTCTTGAGTTTGCCATACACAATTACCTCTTATTGGAGGGTTACAAACAGAAGTGTCAGGAACCTGCCTTAGATCTTAGGTTTAAGGGGCCAAACCTTCCAGGATCCATCTACAATAAAATTTTTAGATTCACAATGAACAACATTTAAGAAACAAGCATGCCTTCAGCAAATAGCCTGTTTCAGGAGCTTTAGTCCTTTCCACACCCATCCTCTTTCTTCCACAGAATCACATTGCACACTGCAATAAGTCAAGAAATCTTTATCTAATTTGCTGTTTTGCCTGCAGAGCTCATGTTACTCATTAAATATTATTTTTTTTTTACTTAAATGATTTTGCTGACAAATCCACATACAACTTTTTTCTATAAGGAAGAAACACTTAATCTCTGCCTTACTGTGAGTTCTGACACCTGTTAAGGCTTACTGACCCTCCACGAGGCAAATTTGTACAGAGGGATGGGTAAGGTCTTGAGTATTAACTGCATTTGTACTTCATCCATCCCTAGCCTTCAAAAATACATACTTCAAAATGTGCATGCTCAGAAGTTAAATATGATTATGTTAAAACCACTCCTTTGCAGACTTTATACAGCTGCTCATTAGTGCTGTATTGCTAATGTGATCTCTACTGCTATCCTGCAGTGTTCTCCTCTGCCAAATTACTTGCTGGATTAATAAAATGGGATGGGGAAAGAAGTAACCTGTGCTGTTCCCATAACCAGAGAGAATGTAATATTTGAACTGTGCTTTTTTCCTCATGTTTCACTTTTGCAGCGCAGTGTGAGCCGCCGTGTGAGCATGGAGGAACGTGTCTGCCTCAAAACACTTGTTCTTGTGCTTACGGATTTGTAGGGCCTCGATGTGAAACCAGTACGTATGAACTCACCCAGGCTTTCCTCATTACATGTTTCAATTAGCAGAAAATTACAAGATTCAAAAAAAAACCAAATACCTTTTTTCTTTTTTTTCCCCTGTATTTCCCCTTAAAATGCTTATTGAATACAAAGGATAACACATTGAAGTAATATAGTAGCTATTTCAGAGCACATATTTACCAGCAGCATCGTTTTATTATGCAAAAATATTCACATCTAAATCAACATTCTGTACGTAAAATTGCTTCTGGAAAAACAAACAAAAAAAGAATATAAAAGGGTGCATGTTATTTATAATAATATTTATGAAATTTAAGATTGTGAGTGAATGTAATAATGCTAATTTTGAGAACACAAAATACCAGCCGTACCTATTAGGAGTCATGTTACTCTGCAATAGGAGTTTAAAAAGAGGTTCAATACAGTGATTATCTGAAAATCAGCCTCCAAACCCTTCTATATCAGCAAAACACATGCACTTCCATCACTACAATCCTTGCTGCTTATTTAAATATCAGGTTGCCCTTGAGAGGAATATAATTTTATCTATGAAGCTGAGTAGCTGGAATACTTAAAAAGCAAAGAATTTTAGGTGTATAGCTTCTAATGGAGAAAGCAAACCAAAGAAAGGGACAGATTCCACCTTCAGTTTATCTCCTGGACTAATACTATCAGTTATTGGCTGTGATAGGGCAACTTTAGGATCTGCACTGGTGTTAGTGATAAGAGATTTTGATCTTTTGTGTGTTTTGCAGTGGTGTGCAACAGGCACTGTCACAACGGGGGGGTCTGTGTGTCACCAGACGAGTGCCAATGCAGGCATGGGTGGAGCAGCCCCTCTTGTGAGACAGGTGAGTGCTTGGCAATGACTGATCCTGCCCTTTGCTGCCCGAAATCCCTGTGGTTCCCCCACAGTTCAGCTCTCAGACTGGGAATTGCTGCTTAAAGGATTAAAGCCTAACAACAGGAGACAAAGTACAGCACAAAACCTTGGAAGGCCTTGAGTTTATGTAACTATTCATAAGTTTAGATGTTTATGTAAGTATTCCTAAGCTTAGATGTTCACCTAAATCTCAGGTTTATATAGAGGGAACCCACAAACAAAACCTTTTTGCAGCTTTTTAAGCTTGAGTGATTCTGGAGTTAATTCTTAGCATGCGCTGCTGCCAGAATTCACACTGCTCCTCCTGCCTGCATCTCTCACTTGCAGAGCACCTACAAAAAGCGCCCTCAGGAGTGTGAGAGCTCAGGGAAAAGCCACCTCCACCCGTCAGTATGAAATGACAAGGTGTGGACTGGAACTAGGTATCTATTTCTAGTCAGGACTCGCAGTTTTACACAGACACAGCTCAAGCCCTCCTCTCAGGATCAAAGTCCTAAAAGCTGGGATAGATATTTTCCTCCAAAGGCACAGAAACTACAGCACTCACCTGGGAACAGACATGCAAAATAGTGAAATATTAAAAGGCGAGGACTACCTTAATCAGTGCCAGACCTCAAGGCTCCAGAGGCAGTCTGCCTCTGCCACGGTGAATATTAAATGGCTGAGACACCTTCAGCCTACATTACCTTTCCTGGGAGGTGAGAGATGTCATTTTAACCTCCATCTCCTGGAGCCTGCCCTTCCTGTAAGTGTTAAAACGACAGACCTACTGAGGACACATAAATTAGCCCAGCTATGATCCACAGGAAACTGCTGGGATTGTCACTGCTGTTCTGGTTCCCACTAGCTCTGCTTTTTCTTCTCAAGGAGTTCTGCAATTTTATTTTGGAGTGGCTTTAAACAGGATCATTTCAAGAGAAGGCAACAAACAACAGGAGCAGCAACTTCCAGACGAGAATAACAGCAGCAGGATTTTTTGTCTGCTGACAGTTTTGGTGAACGGCTGCCAGACTCACCTCTCTGGCACTGTTTTGTGTGCACTACACAGAATATTTTGTGGACACTGCTGGGGTTTCCCACCTCGAGTGTTATGGTAGGAATCTCAGGAAGAATACAGGTATAAAAATTTTAAAACGGGGGCTTTACCACTCGAAATATAAACACTGACAGAGTGAAAAGAATATGGACATCTATGAACTAGCCAGGACTATGAGGTGACTAAAACAAATTCCCCTTGAGCAGTGAATGAAATCCATTTTGACTTCATAAGTGACTGCTCCTTAGTCAGAAAAGCCTCTAATCTAGACTACAATTTCACTTTTTTTCTCTTTCCAAATTGACATTTTATTTCTTCTTTAGTTCATCTAGAACATTTTAGTGACCCTTAATTTATTTAAGCTTAAATGCATTTAATTTATTTAATGGGCTACTCTGTAAGATACTGAAAGACAAAGGGAACAGAAGGAAAAAGGCTGGCTGAAAATGTTACTCTGCTTTACAATAAAACTTTATCAGATTCCTTATTCTTCACACACTGACTTCCCATCTAAATCAATTTGCAATTCTAGTAGGTTTTTTTAACAGTCTGGTACTTGCCACATAGAAATATGCAAGACAGCTTTTAATTCCTAATGCCTGTTGTATCATCTAGAGTAATAACAGATACATAAAGAGGCAAAGGGAGCTCAGCCAGTGGCTTTGTTGGTGATGAATGAGCCAATGTGTTGTGGGAACTGGCATTTAAATGAGGCAGAACAAACAGGTTTTTTGGTGCACACCTATTCAAGTCCATGGAAATGCCACGATGCGCTGCTGAATGCAGACAAAGCAGCAAACAATTAATATCTCATCTCCAGGTTACACAGGGTGTATTTTATTTGACTACGTTTACTACCTTGGGATAGTGCTCGGTGAGAATACTGGAATGGAAATAAATGAAGTGTGCAAATCAAAGGAATACATCCGAAATAAATTAAATTATTACATTAAATTACAGTCTATTTCATCCCCCAAGCTATGCTAAAACACCACTGAAATGCTCCCACTGCGTCGACCATGAATAAATACTGCAGCACAACTGACCAGCAAGGGTTGCATTAAACTTTTCACAGTACCACTAGAAATATTAATTCTAATGACATGTGCAGCAGTAAAAGAGTGCCTACTCTAAAAAGTTCAACATTATCAGAGATTCATAAAGTTATCTTGTATTCCCATCCAGCTGTGTGCAATCCTGTGTGCCTGAATGGAGGAGTCTGTGTACGGCCAAATACGTGCTCGTGTCCTTCTGGTTTCTATGGGCCACAGTGCCAGAGAGGTAAGAAAGTTCTATTTATCATCTTGATAAAGGGCCCAGGCTCAAAATATAAATATCACCTATAGCATTACCTGCCCCCACATGAAATATATCCAGAGACTCTCCTTGTCATAACTCTGTGTGCTTCTTTGTTGTTATAGTCTGTCATAAATCCACATTTTATTGTCCCTGATGGTATTGGGAAGGAGTAAGCAGTTATTTGTGATGCCATTAATGGTAACTAAATAATTACTCTGAAACTACTGGAGTCAGTGATATCATTAATTAGCAACTATTCAATGAAATGTTAAAGCATGGCTGTACTTTGTTCATTTTGTGCACCCTCTGGTGGGTACTACTCTGTGTTTCAGAGCCAGGTGATAATTTACCTTCAAATGAGGCTCACAGTGTCACCTATGTGACCACCTTAAAGTGTTGTGGACAGGAGACTTCTGTAGGACTTCATCAGATCCCTGCTTAAAAATCTGATCAAATACTGCTCTGATTGAGCAGGACCTGATTTTGAACCCCTGTCCTAGGTTGAGAGCCCTAAACTGAGGCCAATAGTATCCTGGGCTTCTTGCTCACTCTATGCTTCAGAAGTCAAATTAATGAACCCTTTAATGACCCAGTATCTCAGGCAGAACATCCAAGAAAGAGAATTTAGGGCCCAAGTAGCTGGAAGACCCCTGTGCTCACTTTTCTTTTTTTTGAGTATGACTCTAGAACTCCTCCTGAATCTGGGAATATAAATGCACCCTTATTACCAAAACTACTTCGTTATTAAAGTTCTTTGCTCTTACTCTCTCTCTTTTGTTTCCCTGGAGCTCCTAGACGAAGGTGGTCCTGATGCATACTTTTGCAAGTGAAAGATTCACACACAAAAATCTAATTGCAAATGCAGCTTGCTGGAAACTCTGTTTTTATGATATTGGGGGTGAAGGAGAGAGTGAAAATGATGCAGACTATGACTTGATGATCTTGTTCTTGAGGTGAACATGGGGTCATTTTCAAGATCTAGGTGATTTGAAATTTTTGCCCTTAAGTGTTATGGTTTAGACAGAGCTAAAACTTGAAAATAAGTATCCACTTTTGAGGGACTTGGAACTGATATGAGGATATAGTGGATGGATGCTGAAGAACAGCAAAGCCCTTCCTTCTGCTTCTTTGAGGAAGGGGCAAGAAACAGCACCAAGTCAGCAAATGTCCAACACTGATCTATATTTCAAGGGCAAATCCCTGGAGGAAGCCCTTTGACAGAGACTTAAAAACCTGAGACCCTTGGCAATATTCTGACCACTTAAATCCAAGTATCTAAGAGACCCTTGGGTGCTAGGAATCACGTCCCACGTTCTTTCCACAAACAACGCAGAATTGGAGCTTCCATCCGGGCATCTGCTGAAATATCCCACTGGGGAGACACCTTCCCCACCCCAGCTACAAAAATACCTCTGTGAGCTGCTCTCCCAACACACGCACCTCAGCGAGGAGCCTGTGTTTTGGCAGTGTTGATCCCCTCGGGTGTTTTGGTGCACAGAACTTTTCCTTTCCTTTCCCCAGCTGTTTGCATTCCCCCCTGCAAGAACGGCGGTCACTGCGTCCGGACCAATGTCTGCTCCTGTGCCCAGGGCTACACTGGAAGAAGGTGCCAGAAAAGTGAGTTACAGATTTCCCTTTGTTATCCAACAGTTCTCTGACTCCTAAACAGCTTTTCTCCTCTTCGTGCACGTCCCACAGAATATTTAGCCTGTATTTATGCTATATTGCTATCAGAGCTCATATAACATTATGTTGAACCAAAACCAACCTGTTAATTAGAATAACATTAAGTCAAAGCTGGGAGGAGAACATTTTGCTGGAATCCTCTCTAAATATTTCATGCCTTCAAATGAGTAACATTCATATTTGGAGATGAATTAATTACTTTGCCTGAAAATTTTTGGGGGGAAAAAAATTAAAGCCACAGGCCTAGAAGCTGACTAAGATCCTTAAAAGTATTGGAACATCATAGTTCCAGCTTAATTAAGGTAATTGGTTAATAGCACTTCAGCCTTGAATTTCTTCTTGTCACTGAAAGCTCCCTTTTCACGTTACCATCAGTATTAATATTTGATTCTTCTATTCTTCTGGGGAAATAGGTTATTTTGGCACTTTTACAGACTCAATTGCTCAACAATATTTGTCAGCCAGGGAGTTTAGGATATGTATGTGAAAACTTTTTTTTATTATTATTTCTTAATCAGTTCGAAATTGGCAAGAGGGGAGCTTTGAAAACAACCATTCTTGGCAGGAAGAATCTGTACATTTCCAGAGCATTTTATGTCTCTCACACACAGAAGAAAAAAAGCCAGTAAAAAATTCCCTGCAGCAACAAAAGCCTTCTCATTCCCCACACTGCGCTCTCCCCTCCTTCAGCGGGGAGAGCCGTGATGCACAGTGCACAATTGAATAGTCTGTTCTGGCAGGAATGTGCTGCAGGGAGAAAAAAGCAGCAAAAAACCTTATGTTTGGCATCTTGTTTTTGAGGTTAGAGAACATTAGAAAAGTGCTGTTTCCAGCTCTAAACACCCTGCCATGTCTCCAGGCAGATCAAAGGGAGGAGCACTGATGATGATTGCAGTCTAGCAAAGCACTCCCTGGAATCCTCCAAACTCCACCAACTCACAGCAGGTTTCTTTTCACTTTCCAAAAGTTTCTGAGGTTTAGTTGTCCATCTTTTGCAAAAATGGTTTTTGAGATGATGAAAATATTTTTGTTCTGTCTGATCCAAGCCTCCATTCTACTTCAATAACTGCTATTTAATCTGGTTTATTTAGCCTAGTGTTATAAAAACTTAAATAAAGAACCTGTGAATGTGATGAAAGAAGAGAAACATGATTAATTAGAAGGAAAATACTACATTTTTCTGACTCTTACTGGCCACTGACTGCTAATTGGCGAAAAATGTTGAGTAATGTTTCTTTTTTCTTGGCTTAAATCAACAGCACATGGGACAAGTATCAAGACCCATTGGACCAACTAGTTTATTCTCAAGCTTTTCATAACAAGTAGTTTCTCTTAGGCCTGTATGTCTTCTTATATTGTTATATAAAATAACTTCTCTCTCCTCTGGCAGAGGTTCCAGATTTTGCAGCTCCTCTGGAGCAGAGGACTGCAGGGCAGAGCAGAAGTCACTCTCAGCTGACCTCTGCAAACCTTCCTCCACACACAAGATGGAGAAAACCCAAGCTCCCAGCAGTGAGAAGCTGCTCTCTGTCCCAATAACCTCTCAGAGTTCAAATGCAGAACTTTGCATTTCACTCTTCTTTTAGGCATGATTTCGTATCATTTTCGATTGGACATAGACCAGACTGGGGGGTCAGCTGACATGTGTGGCATACACTGAAAGGCTAAAAGGGTAAACACAGGCACATGTTCCTAACTCACACACAGAAAAATGAAAAAGTAGAGAAAAAATCCCTAGCGTGGAGAAGTTCCCCTACCCAACCCCTTTTTTCTTAAATAAAACATATAAAAACTACCATAGTATACATTTGAAATTCCAAAAAGGGCTGATATATCATGCAGCTCATTCTGCGGTGTCACTAGCAGCAAACATATCTGTATTTATACATTTATCAGGTTCATTTTGGTAATCCTGGGGCCACCTGTGGTAGCTGACAGTGCAGAGGAGAGACAGCCCCATGGGCTGTGTGCCTGAGTGCTGGGAAATCCTGTTGGGAGACTTTTTGTGCAGTGCTTCCGCTGACCTTCCTGGGAAGCGTATGGCAAGAGGGAATAAGGAAAAAACAGCAGATTTCTACCATATAGAGACATTTTTTCTGGATTTGAGCATCTTTTCTGTTGGGCTTTAAGGACTCCATGTGAGCTGGCTGAGCCCTGAGTTGCACAGAGCATTTCAGCTTGCACAGAGTTGTAATATGCACACAAAAAGTGAGGAAATGAAATACACACATCAGGATAGCAAAGCTGTGATCAGATGTCAAGTTTACTGGAAGTTTAACACTGCACCATCCCCCATTTCCAAATCACCAGGAAAATGTCAGAGAGGCTGCTAAAGGTGAACCTGCGGCCCAAATCACAGCTCAGTGGTGTCCCCTCTTGCTGCCAGGTGACCCCACGCTGAGAAATGTACAGGTGGCTTAGCCACAATGAGGAATGTGACAATTTAGAGGAAAAAAAATCCTTTTGAAGGGTTTTATCATTATTTTAATTGTTCTTTGCACTCTGAATATGAAAATGCAGTGTCCTTATGTACTTTTATACTTCTAGTACAGTTTAAAACACCCCTGACAGCAAATCAGCTTTACTATGTACTTACACCAAGTCTATAATCTTAGAAATTTGGGGTGGATTTATTACCTGCCTAATAAAACCTATCAAGATAGAGTAAGTAAACTTAATACTAAGGCAGACAAATTGGCAGTTTATTCAATGTTGTTATTGTTTGAGATGTTGATATTGTTTCCACTGCTTTTAGCCATTTCTCTTTCCTTCTTAATATCTCAGCTGCATGGACAGAGAATGAAAAGCTTCTGTTTAATTTTGGCAGCTTCAGATTCTCAACTGAAGGAGATAATTAAAACTAAAAGCCACACAACCCATCAAAAACAGGTTGTTTTTGAACTGAACCCAAGGAGGCTATTGATTTATTTGAAATACATAGAAATATGGCTCAGGATTTTCACTTCCATCCCTGTACAGTTTGGAATTTCTGCCTTATGATTTTTAGTTTCATCCCTGTACTGTTTGGAATTTCTAATACCGTCTGCATGACAGCCAAAAACGTGCAGGGCAGAGTGGTGGCACCACATCTTTTCTGTTCGGGCCCGCTCTCCTTTGCTTCCTGAGTGCGTGGAAGGGCATCCAGCCTGAAGGTTTGTGTTTTGTATCTAGATAAACATCACTCCACAAGCCCAAAAAGTGTAAATCAGCGAGGTCTGATTGGCTGCCAGCTGCAATAAGTGCCTGGTGATTATGCAAAGCAGACACCCACACCCCGGGCGCCTGGGTGGCAGCGCTGACAGGGAAATGTGTGGTTGTGCCTCAGCAATCCACAGCCTCATATCCTCACTTGTGAAGGATTGTTTCCAGTATAATCAGTCTTGTTGAGAGGGAAGAGGCAAATCCTGGCAGCACCTCAGAATAAAATACATTTCTGGATCAACTTTGCATGCAACAAACACACTCGGGCACTAACACTAACGAAAAACTGTGCAGTGGCTTGAATTCCCTTCTGAAAAACATAGCTTTAGCAATCCTGGGATGTCACTGCTTTTCACGAGGCTTTAAAGCAGAGTTCTGACTGAGTTCTACTGCATCCTTACAAAAATTATAAACATGTACCACACAGTAGGTTTCCTTTATTTACTGTGTGTGTAGTCATAGGACTGCTCTACAAACAGCCTTTAAAAATGAAAGCCCTTAAAAGCTGAGTTTTCCTATGAAAGGTTGGAATGAAGAGAAGGGGACAAGAAGAGGGATTCATGGGACCACACGTTTATCCTTTCCTCTGCTGTCTGCATCTTGTGAGTGCATCTCTGAGGGAAAAAAGGCGAGCCACAGCTCCCTCTGGAGCTCATCAGCAAGCAGAGATCGTGGGAGAGCAGCGCTGAGCATCCTTCTCCTCCCTTTTCCAGCACACCAGGCACACCTGGAGCCTGACCTCAGCCCCTCTGTCGGCACTACCTCATGGCCAAGCAACACAGCCAGAGACCTGGGGTTTGCTGACCATTTAGAACCGAGGCCATGTTTCTGTGTGCATCTGCTTCCTGTGTTGGGCTCAATCCTGGCGACTTTATATCACATAAATCATCACACAGACACCGGGACTTTGCAGATTGGATCTCAAAGTTAGGAGATAACTATTTCTCCATTTCAGTAATTCCTGCAGCCAGGATTTACAGCCAATTCACAGTGTGCAATATAACTCACACTCATTCCTCCAGCTCTGCTTGCTCCTCTTCCCTCCTCCTTTCTTTTCCCTTCCCGGCAGCATGAGGACTTTCCTTGCATGAGAGCTAGAGGCAAACTAATTGGAAATGTGAGCACTGGGTTTCAGAGGCAGCTTTTTGCTAAGCAATGTCATATTGTGAAAGTCACTGATTTCCCACATTCCAGCCTCCCCATGTAATGTTTCTGTACATTACTGCCTCGCCAGCTGCATAAGCAGGAAGTTTTACTGCTCAACAAATCAGACTCCCACCGAGTTGTCATCCTGACACTGTGTGATATATTCTCTGGAATGTCTTCGCTGAGTAGCCAGATTGACTTAAGCTATCTAAAATCAGCCAGTTTGCAAGCCAGAGGTCCAGCAAACCCTCCCACACAAACAAGTAGGGAACAAACAACGTATCTCATCCAAATGGATGGAGGAATCATTTCATCAGACTTGCTTTTCATATGGCGAGGATGTGCTTAAAAGCAACAAGTGTTAGTCTAAGATTCCTGGATATTCCTAAATACCCTTGAACAGTGGAGGTTTGGAAGTAAATGAACAGCTGCTTATAGCAGAGACCTGTAACTTCCTGTTCAGTGCATTATCTATGCAATAAAAGTATAAAGATTTGCAGGCTGGCTTGTGCTGTGGTTGGTGCCCAGTGTGGAGACACAGGAAAAGGAAAGGCTGGTCTCAGTCCTTAGTTGATTTTCCAGTCTGTGCAACAGAATTGGTTCATATTAGATGTCATCTTCCTTCCCTGGGCAGGAAATACAACAGAAGATGAGCACAAAAAAAAAAAATCAGGCTACTGCTGTCTTTGCCATTCAGCGGAACAAAACATGATCCGTGCATCTCGCCTGGGGGACCAGGGAGAGCTGTGACTTCCCAGAGGAAGGGACAGAGCCCAACAGGAGACAGTGACTCAAGGCACAGCCTGGTTTTTGGTCTGCTCTCAGAGCAGTGCTCCTCTCTGCCCACCCTTAGTAAGGATTTCTGACAAAACCATTAGTTGGCCTTTCTTAAAAGTTAAATTTTGTCATATATATGTAGCTGATGCATTTATTTTAATAGGGGGTTTGAGCACATGCATCTGTCTAAATTTATTTTCCAGGAAGGGAACAAGAATACATCTGGGTAAGAACTGAATATATTTCCTAAATAAGCCCAAAAGCCTTATTAAATTTTTTATTCATTCCATGAGAAGAACATTCCCAGACTACAGCATGAATTTTACTAGAGTAAAAAAATTTAAATTTTGATAGAATATTTCTTCGCTTGTATCTTAAAGGCACCAAAGAAGTGTGCCAGACCTGCTGCTGTATGTAAAAGCATGCCTAAAGAACATGAAAAGGAATTCCTGAATTACTGCATTCCTCTTTTCAGTGGGCTTCTGTGTGAGGATAAGTGCTTTTTGCCCACTAATTTTGGGGATCTATTTTTGACGCCAATATTTCGTAAATCTCTCTTTTAAAAGGAGCAATGGATCTACCACTGGAAAAGCCCAGAGGACAGACGACCATGGAGATTAATGTTGTCTGTTTATCCACAAAAAGACACTGGCAAGACAATCCTCTCCAGCACTGATTTCCATGTAAGCTCAAGCTTACTTTCAGAGGCAGATAAAAACAGGGTAATGAACAGATTAGTGCAGTGCCAGTGCAGGCAGCAGTCCTATTCCAAACTTCCTGACCAGGTCCTTACTTTTTTGGCTGGGTTATCAGCCAGACCACTGCGGCCTGTGGCTTCTCTCCTTGACTTGAAACCCGAATCTCCTTTTTCCTTTGCACGGATGAACCAAATTGCACCAAGCACTGGCAGTGGCTTATCCTACTGAGGGCAAGGAGAAAGTGTCCAAATGGCCTAAATTGCATCCTCAGGCACAGAGCTGCAGAAACAATCAGCAGAGGAGAAACTGTGTGCATGAGTCCTCTTTCACTTCTCACTCAGGCATGACAAGAACGCAGCTCAACAGAACAATTTATACACAGGCTGCAGTGGTTCACTGACCCAATGAAACACGGAGCATTCTTCAATGAAGAGAAAATGTTACCAAACTCAAGCCCCTAACAAGTTGGGAATATGAGCTGTGCTGAGAGTATACTTTGCAATTCCCCACATTAATTATACACTAACAGTTGCAAAGATGAGAATAAAGTAGAGCTCTAGTCTCTTTCAAATTAATAGTGTTGCAATCAGACTAAAACCGGTCCTTAAATGAGAAAAAGGATTTACAAATGCTCTCAAAATCTCACAGTTCCTAGAAGAATATCCCCCAAATGTCCAAATGTGCACCTACACATACTTATTTTGTTTTTGGTGGTTTCATCCTGAAAGATGCTGAACTATTTCACAGCTATCACAACATGATACCATTGCATGTCCAGAGTTTCACCTGACAACGGACAACAGACAAAATGACGATCATGAGACCAAGAGGAAGAGACATTTCCGTCCAAGGAGAGTGGGGAGTGCCCTGCCTGTACTGCAGTGACCATCCCACATTGGTTTCCTGAGGTTTAGGAGTCTTGCCCATCACTCACTACCAGGGAATCTTTTGGAGGTGCAGATGGAGAGATCAGGATCCTCCTTAGCTGACAGAAAATGTTATCAGCTGCTGAGTGACGTGACAGCAAACAGGAATGCAGTGCATTACACGCTGACTCTAGGACTGCAGACTAGCAGCTCAGTAGTTTTTCCATATAGCAGTAATTATTTTTCTCATTTTTACTGAACTAATAACTAAATTAGATTTATTTCCTACTTTAATATCTCTAAAAGGCCCCATAAGTATATCAGAGTACACATCAGAATGAAGACCCAGACATAATTAGGCAAAGCACCGACATTGCACTGCTATCTATATGGTTCACAATTTTTCTGACCATTTTTTCTTCTGAAATGTGTGCTAGGTCATGCAAAGTAACTCTTATTATTAGAGCTCTGTGGTAAAGTGAATATATTAGAAATGCAAACTGTCACCACAACCATCACAATTACATTTACAGTTCCCTCTGTGTCTTGTAGTAATTTGTTCTCCCGCACTGCAGCCCTCAGAGGTTTCTACCAGATTATTTTTTACTATTCAGAAAGGTAATTTATTGAAGAAGTGCTTTGCATCTCCGTCAGAGGTACTTGAAGCGAGAAATAGGGATGAGCAAACCCCAAAATGATTGGTAGTTTGATATGGATAAGGATCCAAATTTTAAAGCATTGCACAAAATTTGCAATTTTTCTACATGACAAGTATTCTTTCTCCCTAAAATTTAATCTGTGGCTATAATTACTGACATTCAGTGGATCACACATCCGAGGTTACTCAGACAGAGCTTGCAGAGAAAGTTATTTCTTTATTTACAAACCCACATCAACAGAGAAGAGGAATTTCAGATAAAATCAAGCTGTGGAACAACATATGTGCCTAAAACTCAGCATGGGCAAAACTATTTCCTCACTGCCCTTGGAAGCAGAAGGAAGGGGACTAGAAATTGCTAGTGTCCCGAATCCATAACGTGTTTTTCAGAGCTGTGTGCATTTGGGACCTTCACAGCAGCAGATATATTGGTACATCCATCTCGCTAATGATCTGTTGAGCATCAGTTATACCCTCTAAAGGGGTGAATGACATTTTTTTACCTCCACTAGTTTCTTCTAGTAGAATCAAAGTAATGATGCCCTTTGTTAGAAACATCTCTTTTTTTGGCCAGAACACACCCATTTGGGGATTTTAAAAAATTTTAATTTTTTAAAGGATTGAAGATCATTCAGCAAGATGAAATCTTTATTTGGAGCCTAGAAGCATCCAAGCAATTGTTTCCTTTCTGCAGCCAGGATAATGTTTCATCTGAGCAGTGCTGCTTGGGTGCATAATGCACCCAGAGAGATGGGGAACCTTCTTCCAGTGGATCAACTGAGCTGTGCTATTTTGTGAAACTGCTGGTCTGACCTTCCAGTTCGTGTCCTGTGGAAAGGATCAGCAACATCCCTACACTTTAAGGCTGCAGTATCATGATTGTGCCATTCCTGGCACAGAGCTTCTCCACGTTCTTCTTGCTTTATCAGTAGGTGATGTATTTTACCTACAAACATTGGAAAGGGCTAGAAGTGCCTGCTTTAACACAAAATCCACTTCTTTCACATTTCCTGGTTTCATTTCTGTCCAAGCTCGACTTCCATGAGCTGTATTTTCCTGACAGGACCAGTCAGGGATATTTTTAAATCTGCCCCATGCTCTGTGCCTGTACTGTGTTGTATCTCCCCAGCTACAGCTCTTTGCTTTTGAGAATGTCACACCAAATCAAGGCAACCACTAAGCAGCAAGGAGGAAACAAACATTAAAACAACATGTACCCATAGTAAAACCAAAGCTGAGACTGATCAAGCTCCCTGCCCCTCAGAAGAGCAATAGAACAAGCTGAAATATGCACTGGACCCACAGAGAAATCATCAGTTCAAAGCCAGCACCAGCCAGAAATAAAAGCAGTGGCTGTGAATCACCCAGAAATGCCAGCACAGGGATGGTGACTTAAGGGATAAGTTGAAGTGTGTATCTACCAGGAGGTGTTCTTTTGGCTGCATTTCCGTGTTCTTTGTCAGCAAGATCCAGCCTGATGCATTGCCGTAGCTGGCCCACACAGATGTTACTGCCTGGGGCTCTTTTCTCGCTTCCATCCAAAGGCAGGGTGCACCCAGAAGCAGGTCAATTTACTCAGCTTCTACAGGGCAAATGAAAAAAGAAAAAAAAGAAAGAAAGAAAAAGAAAAGTTGTCTTGAAAACTACATCTTCTAATCAGCACTGCAGCTTGATGCACTGCCTCCTCATCAGAGCCACGGCTCAGGATATGTGATGACAGGTAATTTTGATTCAGAAAGACATAGTCTGTGCAGTCTCATGGCCAGGAAAGGACATGGATGTTTCAGTTCCTGAAACACTGCAGAGGATCCCTCTGCTAAGATTTTAGGACCCTGATTTAAAACGCCCTCTCTTTTGACTTTATGAGGGTAGTGATGAAGATTGTCTTATTTCAACAAAATTAAAAGCTTTTCACTAATTATTATTCTCTCCTTCTAGAGAGAAAAGGTGTAATGAAGTCCTTGTGTCTAAAGGTGGCTTAGCTTAAACTGGGAAAGTTTTTGTCTGATAATCCCCAGAAGCAGTGGAGGTCTGGAGGACATGTCTGGCTTTTCCTCATCACTGTATCTGGTCAGCAGATGCAGCTGGTTAATAGTGTGACTCTTTGATAGAGTCAGTTCTGGCATCTGCAGTGCAGCAAAGCATGCCCAGTGCTTCATTTTGCCCCCAGTTGCTTCTGGCTTTGCATAACAGGGATATTTTGCTTAATACTGTCTATTTTAGTAAAATGCTGTGTATTTTAGTAGGAATGTTACTGTAGAACAATGAGAACAAAGGCAGGCTGTGTCTGGGAAGACACAATAAAGATGCTCTTACACCTGCCAGGTTCAGCAGAAAGGAGGGAATGCATGTTTATTATTGACAATCTCACATTCATATACACGTCCCAACTCCACAAGGGATTGGAGAGCATGCCACTTCCTTCTCAATCCCACTGGAGAAGAAAGGTGCTTATCAAAGTTCTCTTATCACAAAAGGAATGAAGAACAGAAAATACCGTTAAGTAAACATTGGCTATTATTTACATGAATCTGTGTGAAAGAATCTGACTCCAAGGTTAAAAACAGAAGGCTTTAGCAAAAACCAGGGCAACAGCAGGCAGCAGAAGTTGCTGTAATTGTGGGTGTCCATCGCTGGTGCTACTCACAGCAGGAGGACAGGGACAGACTTCACATCACACACAACATTTCAGGTGTTGGGTGGTTTCAGTAATCTCCAGAAATATTTATTTTGCAGGCAAATTCCTCTGTTTGGCTGACAAAGCAGAAGGTCTGACTACCTTAAAGATTTTAGGGCTGAAGAGTTCAGTATGGAGCTTCATGGAGGTTGATAAAAAGAGTTGCAAGAAACACTTCACTGGGTCAAGTGAGCCTAGAGGGGATAAGCTATGAAAAGGGTCACAGGAAATTTTAAGTGATTTTAAGGTCAAAATGCATTAAAGCCATCAAAGAGAAAGAGCTGCTGCATGAAACAGAAAGCTCAGCAAGCTGTGAAAGCCTTTCAGCGCGTGGGAGAGCTGTGCACGTTTTGTGTGATGTTCTGTGCAACACCTGTGTTTTATCTCAACACCCGCAGCTGCTTGTTACCTTATCAAATCACCTCTCATCTGAAATACAAAAAATAACCACGCTTCTTCAACCTGTATTATCACCTTCAGCATAGGCTTACCTTTTCTAACCCACCAGCTCAGGGAAACATGAGATCATGGAAGTGGTTCCCAGCTGTAAATGGTGGCCTTGCAGAATTGTGGTGCATTACAGACTCGAGTGACACCACTGCATATGGAATTCTGTGCTTTGGTTCTTGCTGAAGAGCATGGAAATGTCAGCATTAGCAGCAAAGGAAGGATTCAGGCTTCAGTGATACTCCCTGACTGCCAGCAAGCGTGCAGCCAGGACCTGTGGACAGTACAGCACCCCCCCTGCTCCCCGTGATAAATCCTAACTGCAACTAAGGGAAGACACAAATGTGTTTATATCCGTGGCATTAGGACCAGTCTCTGAGAGAGATGGGAAACTTATCAAACCACCGCTGTCTCTGGGTCAAGACGCCAGGCCTTTTTAAAGAGGAGGATAAAGAAAAAAAGTGAGTCTTTTCAAAGTCATGCCAGTACCAGGGAGGATTGCAATAATTTGATTTGCTCTCCTAGTGTCTGATAATTTATTTAGTTTTCCTGTGAGAGGCTCTAACATTTTTGTTTGCTATTTTGAAATTGGAACTCCTCCACAGAGGCCAAGGAGTGGGACTAGAAAGGATCCGAACTAGTTATCATTAACAAATGTTGAAGTCTGCCTGATGAGTATTGAGATGGAGCCGTACTAAAGAAAGTTAAAGAAAGGGAGGACAAGGTGGAGATGTCAGGCAGGAAAAGGGGAGAGATAACGCTGCATTCATTTACCTAAAGGTGCTTGTGAATTCCTTGGCAAAAAGAGAGTTTCTTCCCCAGAGGGCAGGCAGGCAGAAGTGCTCCTCCAGTTCAGAACAGGTTTGGTACTGACTTGCACTCTTAGTTCACTTTGAACTGAACTCCTTTGGATTTATCACTGAGGTCAGAGATGCCGTAAGTAATGAAGGCAGTTCATGCTGTATTTTCATGGCTACTTGGTCATTTGTAAGGCAACTGAACAAAGGGAGAAATGGAAAGTTGAAAGTCAGTTTGAACTTTTGTGTTTTATTCAGATCAAGACTGGACCTCACCTGTTGCTGAAACCTTTGCTGAATTACTAATTTGACTCCTCACAGCTGAAGAAAGAGTCTGCTGTCAGTACAAAAAAAAAAAAAAAAAAA